>QXTE01000223.1:1047584-1103563 GCA_003942145.1 Platysternon megacephalum
GTGTGCGTACATGTGAGTGGTGCAGATAGCTGTGGGGGGGTGAGTGGTGCAGATAGGTGTGGGGGGTGCGTACATGTGAGTGGTGCAGATAGGTGTGGGGGGTGTGTGAGTGGTGCAGATAGGTGTGGGGGTGTGCGTACATGTGAGTGGTGCAGATAGCTGTGGGGGGGGGGTGAGTGGTGCAGATAGGTGTGTGTGGGTGTGTGAGTGGGTGCAGATAGGTGGGGGGGGTGCGTACATGTGAGTGGACGCAAATAGGTATGTGACTGGGGGTGGGGGAGGACACATTTAAAAAGTAGTTCAGAGCGCAGAGAGAGGGGTCTTTGCGGGGGAAAGCAGGAGGGACAGGAAATACAGCAGAGCAAATAAAGAAACCAATGTTCGCTCCCTGCGTGCTGGAGTACTTAGGGAAGGTGTCTGTCCCCTAAGCCCGGGGCTGCACCCTAACCTGTATATAATGAGCAGAAAGGAGGGAAGCAGGCAGGGTAGATAAGGAAAAGAGGGAAGAACACACGTTCAGACACTGCAGAAAATGACATGGGCGTGACAATGTGGAGAAAAACAGAAAGAAAAGCCCATCTCTGTTTGCAAAGTGTATGACCCAGCAAGCGGACTGGTAATGCACCGTTAAACATTGCAAAGTGGGGACCTGTCGTTTCACCTGGGCTAGCAGGCTTTGTCCTGGGGCTAGCAAGTGCTGTCATTGCATCCAGGCTGCTCCATCTTCCCCCTCCCCAGCAGTAATACTCCATGGCGGCACAGAGCTGACGACAGTTGCTTCTTGGAAGCTGGAGGATTTACACTCTTGACAGAGGGCCCCATGAAGTCACTCTTATAATGTCCTTATTGAGTTGTTAATAGGTAATTGGCCATGTCATGTCAGCCTACCCCTTGGCAAAGGTGAGCGTCAGCTGTTTGATGTGGCAGCAGATGATCTGAGATGAGGTGGTGCCTTCTGATGAGGTTGATTGTCTTGTACCTAAAATCTGGGTATACTGGCCCTATGCAATGATGATGTGGTGAAGAGATGGAAGGGGAGGAGGGCATGGAAGAAGTGGGACTAGCTACAATCAGTATCCACGTGATGGCTTCTCGGTGAAACGTGCTCTCGAAAGCAGAGAACTTGTCTCCGCCGGAGTCCGAGAAGGGCTTTGAACTCTCCGAAATGGCCTGTCTCGTCCTGTGTGCTGAGCAGGTGAATGCAGGCCTCTAAAGCACTCTGGGATCCTCAGGTGAAAGGGGTGATAGCAGCACAAAGTGTTGTTGCCACTTTCTGTCCCTCTCCACGGCCGGTGTTTGCAGCTGGATAAAGTTCACTCTTTAATATCGGAATGTTTAATCTCCGATGATATTAAAGCAGTGAGTGAAGTCCTGGGGAAGTCCCTGTGTGGCTGGGAGCAGGGAGCCCTCAGTTTTAGACACATGCTCTATCCCCGCAGGCAATTCGTAGTTTCTGCGCAAGGAGCAGCTCTTTTCATCCTGTACTTTCAGAATAGAGCAGGCCCAGCAAACTAGCTGCAACTTTTTGAACGCTTTGGAGTCAGTGGGTGCAGGGCACTCTTGCCCTTAATTGATAAATTCGCTGCATCAGGAAATCACAGCTGTTAACGTAGCCGCTCGGGGACTGAGTATCACAGAGCCTGTGAAGCTCAGAGGTGCCTATATACATAGATTGGCTCATTGGTATAAGCAGGTAAGGAACTAAGGCAGAATCATCACTCTAATGAAAATGAATCATCCAAGCCTGGTTTCTGTAAACGTCACATCTTCTCTGTGGAGCCGGCCAAGGGGGGTTTGGGAACGGTATCTTACAGAAGATGGAAGATCGGATACTGAAGTTAGCACCGGAATAGCAAGACTGGAAGAGACATCATTGAAGAATAAACATCTGATGAGAAGCATCTTAAATCTGAAGACTAAATTCCAACTCTTAAAAACTTGCATGTGGCTGGCGCTAAATTACGGCTGTGAAACGTAGACATTCAAACCCTCCATAATAAACAAACTACAATCCTTCAAATTATGGTGTTACAGAAGAATTCTGAAAATATCCTGGATACACCATGTAACCAGTGAAAAGGTTTTGGAGATGACTGGAACTAGGCAAACAGTAGTGAGCAATCTTACGTAAAGAAAGATTTGATTTGCAGGATACTTTTAAGAGGTCCCCGGTTGATGCATGTTTCTGGGCACTGGAAGGGAAAGTTGGTGGCGGAACAACACCAGGCAGAAAAAGAAGACCCTGGATGGGGGGTGGGATGTCCCAAGTGGATCAAAAGGATTATTCATCCACAAAGAGATTAGCAGAGAACTGAACAGAATGGGCTACCATTATTGCAAACTTCCAGAAATGGAGATGCAGTATCTTCCAGCCCATTGTGAAAGAACCAGAAACCAGCATTTCTCAGCTGTGCTGTTTGCTGCAGCTTAGCCTTCCCATGAAGGAATCTTGTTACCATGAGGTGTGTGTAAATCCAGGGCAGTTTGGGAAGGATGATGTTTTCGGTAAGTGATGCAGGGAGACAACCACATGGCTGCTTTTGATGTCAGTGGTGAGACAAGGTGGTTGAGGTTAAAGGGATAGTCAGTCTAAAATGCCTAGAGAGCTGTTACCATTTAAAAAAAAACCCAAATAATTCCCAACAGTTTCCTTGCCCCGGTATGATATACCCTCATATGTGGTATTAGCAATGCAGGGACATACTGCAATAAGGATTGGCCAGTCCTGACTTTCTAATGCGATTGCATTATTTTAAATGGCGCTGAAAGATTTTCAGATCTTAATGATTTCTCCCCATTGCTGCTGTCTGTTTGCTTTCTGCATGTCACTAAAGTTGTACGCTGCAACTAGACTGGTCAGTTTCACTTTATTATCCTGATGATTTATGTTCCAGGAGTGAACTGAGATCAGGATCCCATTGTGTTAGGCGCTGTACCGAGACAGTGAGACTCTGCCCCTGACTGCTTACAGTCTAAATAGTCGAGAGAGACAAAAGATGGGAGGGGAAATTGAGGCACAGAGAGGGGAAGGTCACTCTGTAGGTCAGTGGCAGAGATAGGAATAGAAACCAGGTCTCCTGAGTCTCCATCAAGTGCTCTATCCCCTGGGCAACACTGCCTCCCCATTAAGAAATATAACTTGGTTTCTCGTTAGGTTAGCTTCCTAGCAGTGAGAGCAAATATTGTTTTCACACTGAAATGAGGAAATACCCCCCCACAAAACATTCCTGTGTTCGTTAGATGTTTGCGTAGCTGTGCCCAAGGGCACAGGGGAGTTGCAGAGAAGGAGGGTCGCGAGGATGCTCCGGGGAACAGAGAACATATCTGATGAGAGGAGACTTAAAGAGCTTGGCTGAAATGTAGCAAAAGGAAGGCTGAGAGGAGATTGCTCTCTATAAATACATTGGGTGGGGGGAGGGGTGCTGAGGAGGAAGAAGAGCTATTTAAGATGAAGGACAATGTTGGCACAAGACCAAATGCAAATAAACTGGGCATCAATACATTGAGGCTGGAAATTAGAAGGAAGCTTCTACCCCTCAGAGTGAGGTTGTGGAGCAGTCTCCCAACACAAGCAGCGGGGGGCAAATAACCAAACTGGTTGTAAGATGGAGCTTGGCAAATTTCTGACCAGGATGATCTGACAGGGTTGCCTGCGATAGCAGGGGACTGGATTCAGTGACCCAGCAACTCACTTCCAGTCGTCTGTTCCAGGGACAGAAGCAGGATTAGAACCCAGATTCCTTCCCCTGTGTTCACACCACTGGCCCAAGCCCTGTTCTCTCACTAGCCTCATAGCAGAGGCTCCCTATTATGGAGAATCTAATTTAATGATCGTGAGCTTGGCACTGCCAAGCCAATCCCTGCCCCTGGCTGCTTACAGGTTAAGGCCCTGCCGGGTAAGACTAGACGCATTGGGAGATTCACGTTTAGGGTTATTTCGGTTTCCCAATCTCCCTCCTTTCTCCTGTGATTTGAAGTTGGGTGGGGAAGAGGTTTGCCATGGGATGGTGTTAGAAGCGAGCCTTTAGGGAAGGTTTGCATGAGGAGAGGCTGGGAACCCAGCGGGCCCGGTTTGGGAGGTGGCTCATGGATGGAGACAGCATGGAGGAAGGCATGACGATGGGAGTAGAAGGAAACCAAGGGGTATGAGCAGCAGAGCAAGGGGAGCCCAAAAGATGAGCTCTAGGCCCAGGTGGGACTGAATGGGACCCTGGGGGCTGGGTCGAGAGTGAGAATGGACGTGAACTCTCCCTCCTCGCCCCTTCCCCAGTAACACTGCCTGCCCACCCCCACCTCCAGCTCAGTGAAAGAGGGTTAGTCACACTGGCTTAGCAGCAGCTGCTGCCCCACTAAATGCCACTAATTTGTTTTGGGAGTCAACCGGATGGCATCTGCCCAAGGGTTGGAATTCTCCAGTGGTTCACAGCTGCCAAGAAATATGGGCGTGTGTGTGTGTGTGTAAAATACATACACAGTCCCTAGTCAGAGCTGTAACATGGCCCTCAGTGCTCATGTAGGCGACCTTCCGTTTAAGGATCCCAAAGCGCTTTGCAATCACTAACGCTGGCAAGGGATGGAAAGAGGATTTCCAGTGTACTGATGAGAAAACCGAGGCTCTGAGGAAATAATGGTATTGTGTTAAGTGACGTGCCCAAGATCATACGGCCAATGAGTAGCAGAGCCAACAACAGAACCCTGAGCTATTACCCCTCGTCTTACCCACTGGACTGTCTAAAATGCACCCTGCATTGGCACAGCCCACGTGGACCCAGTTTGCTCAGAGTATAGCTTCCCACTTAACAGCTTTATGCTCTGCTCTGCCCAGAACATCCGGAGGCACTCTTCATAGCTCACATGAGAAGCTGTGCTTCAGTTCCCTGGCAAACAAATTGTAGGGTTGGCTAGTGGTGGGGGTCTGGTGGCCGCTTCCTTCTGTGCTGGGTGTCGCTGCGAGGCGGCTTGTTCGGCCAGGTGCACATTGCAGTGTGCTCGGAAGGCGAGATGGCCCCTGAACGCTAGCAGCTTCCTGGCCCAGCGGAGGATTTGAAGATGAGGAGGGAGCTCTCACTGTCCTTCGATCTAGGCTTATCTAGGCTCTGTTCTTATCGCAGCTCCATTGGGGCGGGGGGGGGTGGAGATCATGGCCAGTGGCTGTGCTCCCACACGATATCCAGGTGGTGCTCTCCGAATCCTATTCCCCTGTGCAGGCAGGGCCCTGGTCTGGCCATGGAAAAGGGAGCAGAGTTTGCCCCTCTAAGCCCAAATTATACATCTAGCATGTGCATAGCTATCTTCTCCAGTGCTGTGGCCCCTCTGCCCTTCCCACAATGCATCTGGGGCTCGCCTCTAACCGCTTCCTCGACCATAGATTTATATTCCCCAACTGCCAGCTACTACCGTCCCCACAATCCTCACCTTCCACTTTCTCCTTCTCTTTCCAGGGAAGCCGCTGCAGATCAAGCCCAGGCTGTGAGGTCAGCTCCCTGGATTCAGCATCTCTCCTGCCCGCCTCATCCATCCAACCGTCCAGCAGCCGAACGCCTCAGGAAACACAGCGGCCAGGCCGGGCCCGGCACCTACCTCAGGACAGCAAGACGGGAGGAGGCCTCCTCCTGATTTGTGTTCCGTTTCGATACGTTCATTTGACCCAGGACCTGGTAACAGTAAATGTCCCAGGTTCCCCCAGCCCCGTCGTGCAGGGAGGCGGCTTTGTAAGCGTTTTAATTTTGGAATAAATGATCTTTTAATCTGGTTTATTTAAAACAAACCCCTTCCCAAGCCCCTGTTTAACTTCAGCTTGCCCGGTCATTCTTGAGTTAGCAAGAATGAACTGTTGTGAGCAGATTAGGCTAAAGGGGCCTCATTGATCATACCTGTAGCCCTTTGCACCCGGGTTCTTGGTGCCGTGTTCGGAGCTTCGCAGTTGCAGTAATTCTCCTCACAGAGATTTGAGGAAGGGGCAGGAGTTAAAGAAACCTAACTCTGTTTCTCTTCAGTGCCGGGAAGCCGCATTGCCCAGTTGGGTATATTTCAACAGCACTGTCTGTTAGTGGGAAATTATACTGCATGATGAGAGGCTGGAGAACTTCAGCCAGCCAAGAACTGCAGCAATTGCCTAGAAATGAGGATGTGAGCTTCTTACAACCATCGGGATAGGAATTTGTTTTGGGGGTGAGGGGTGTGCAAGGGGGCTGTGGCTTCCTGTGGCCATGTGCTTAAGGGATATGCGTGACCCAAACAGAACAGCCACATGAGGTGAGCTCTGAAGCCATTTCAGAGAAACAGTTATGCCTTGTGCCAGGAAATTGTGTGTGTGTGGAGCGGGGAAGGAAGCATTTCTGAGTTGAAATGCAAGCCCCCTAATATCTAATGCACGCAGAGGAGTCTGTTTGCTTGTGATTTGTCTGCAGCTGACGGGGCCTAAGAAAATCTCGTGATCCTGCAGTGTGCGGTGGGGCTTTGCAGGGCGATCATCTTCCCCCCTCCCGGTGTCCCTCCAAGAGGAGAGGAGACCACAAGGAGATGCGGTGAGACAAAGAGGACAGAAAGTGAAGTCTGTAGTCAGCGCGGCGGGTTCCATGCTGCTGCTTTCAGTGAGCACTGCCTTGTGATCCCGCTGCTTTTCCCGGCTGTATCTGGTTCATGCAAAGAGACGAGGGAAGCAATCTGGTTCAGTGTTCCAGGGAAAAACGCTAGGCTTGTAAAAGCCAAGGATGACAGAGTATCTAGTCGGGAAAGAGAGAGGAGCCGAGGACTCTGAATTAGACATTTGTTAATGGTGATTTCTCCTCTTCTCCACTGTGGTAATAGCAGGGTGCAAGGAGACAGGTATATATGGAACGTAAGCCTCCCACATAGGGTTTAGTGCCCTTCTCAACCTGGTCTGAATTCCAGCTCATTCCATTCAGGTCCAGGGAAAATAACCTGTTTGCTTGGTTTAGAAGCCAGCATTCTCTAATGATCTGACAGGTTCATATCATGATTGTTTAGTGCAGTGGTCCCCAACCTTTTTAGTCTGGCGGGCGCCAAAAAAAACAAACAAAAAACCCCGAGCGTTGCCAGCGGGCGCCAAAAAAAAACAACCCGAGCGCTGCCGGCGGAGCCAAAAAAAAAAAAAAAGACAACCGCTACGCGGGCGCACTTAGACGCCCCGGCGGGCACCGCGTTGGGGACCCCTGGTTTAGTGCATCAGAGATGCTGTCTGCTTAGTTCCCAAATGTACAGGCCAAATGCCCACCTGGATAAATCCACCTCCACCCCCGAGAGGAATTTGTAATATTCAGACCTCCTTGGTTTCTTTATTTTTAACTGGTGTGTTTACTGTGGGTCAGACTCTAATGAAATGGAGCTCCGGTGATGTGCTCAGAGATGATATAAACACAACAAGCATTTGGTTTAAATCTAGAGCTGACCCAAACCAAACCCCCAGAGCCAAACACCTTTGCACCAGCTCTGCCTTTTACATACGGCTCCTATTCTGATATTGGCCCGAACCGGACCCCTGGATCCAGATACCCCCAACCCCAAATCCAAAGTGTGATCTGGGTCTGACTTTCACTCTCTTTAAACGGGTCCAAAGCCCAGCTTTGGGGCATTCAGAATCAGGATCCAGACTTAGCAGCCTCCACCTCGCTAGTTAAAACCAGACACATTTGCTAAACCAGTTTGCAACTTCTCAGCGTGCGTAATGTGGGCGCTAAATCGCTTGACGCTGACACATTGTATTTCCCGTATCCCTCTCGCCCCCAAGGAGATGACCTGGAGCTGGGATAAAGGCACGGTTATCGCATGTCGATGCCTTTCTCTCGCACAAGGTCTGATCGTCCAAAGTTGCTCCAGCAGCACCCTCCTGCAGGGTGTTAGTTACTCCCCACGGTAGCACCTCTCTGTCACTTTGCATATCAAGCCAGCTGCCGCGGAGTTTGATTGAAATTTTTGCGGTGAGCGGTGAAATTTCCCCCCTTCTGTGAATCTGCCTGGCTCATCTCCTCCCTTCACCACAGAGCAACAAGCTAATAAAAGATTGATTGTAACTATAATTGCAATCTGCCGAGGTCGGCATTTCCTCCCCGGTTCCTCGCTGCACTGAGGGACGGAGGGAGCATGAGGGGGGGTCGTTAGCAAACACCCAGTTGATTGGGCTGTTTTTATTTCCCCCACTCCGTTTCTTTATCTCCGTGATTTAGCATCCTGTCACTGCGTGTTCCCGCAGGGCTGAGGAGTGCTGGCCGGGCGACTTACCGAGGGCTCTGCACGTGGAGAACTGCAGGGGAAGGTTTTCTCCTTTTTGTCTCCATCATTTTAAACTTTAGGGGGTGGAGGTGATTTTTAATGGGTGTCATTAAGTTTCCAAGGATAGCTCCAGACAGTCCCATCAGATCCAGCTTGCAAAAAGCACTGAGAACCCCATAAGGAATCCCGGTGACATGAGGTACTCTGCAGTGAAGCCAAGGAGGTCCATACAGGACACGTCACATCATGGGAGCTCTAGGACCTCACGATGGAAAGCATCTACAGCAGCCAGGGAGATCCCCAGTAAGACTTCAGACACAGGCAATGGTCAGTGAGAACGTTGCTTCGGTGAGGTTCCCTGGAATTAGGTCAGAGGATAGTCTGAGCATTCGGTGACAGTGAGCCTATGCAAGACAATGGGGGCTGAATGAGAGTATCTGAAGGCAAACTTTGGCCATCATTGCTGCTCAGGAGATAGAGGCTGGAGAAGTAAATATTATCCAGGCAAATTCACCTTATGGCCAGGAACCAGCCTCAGTTTCCCCATTAGACCTTCCTGATGTGGGGAGATACAACGGGTACAGGGCAAAGGAAAATCCTCAACTGAGAGGTCCCAGGAAAGCACCAAGAGGGTCTGTCTCCTTCCAAACTCCTCCCACTTCTGGTAGGATGGCATAGTTAGCAGCTCGGTATGGTCTGGGGCAGGTGGTGATGACGGTTTTGCATCACGTAGCTGGTTCGGTTCTCATTCCTCAGACGGGCAGCAGCCGGCGACACACGCAATGGGAGGTTAGCAAAATCTCTCACCCTTGTGCCTGCCAAAAGCATACGGACTGCTGTGTGTCAGTAAAATACAGACGCGCATAGGTGCCGGCCGAGTGCTGCCTAACTTACCGCATATCCAGGGAGCAAACTGTGCTGCCCCGGCGTTGCCAGCATGCCCCCCATTGGAAGCCCCTGGATTGCAAGGTCTGCGTGTTTATCAGCGAAAGGGAAGAAATCCGAGGTAGCGTGTGAACTCTGAAATCCAATAGCCAGGCACTTTTTATTTTCAAGGTCTTTTGGCAACATATTTCCCTGGGGGAGCCGTGCTCTCAGGTGCAGCATCCTCGGGTTCACAATGATGGGAGAAGGGCCTGTAATGTATTCTCTTGGGGACAGGCAGCCGCCAGATGCATCGCCCTCAGGTTTGCAGTGGTTTCAGAGGGGTCTGTAATGTCTATGTGTCTTGCCACTAAGGTTTCAACTGCTTTTTACCCCATTTTCTTGCAGGGGCGACAGAGATGCTAGGAGGCTGAGTGAAACTGAGGTCACGTAGTAAATCAGTAGCTGGTTGAGGTTAGATCCAGGGAAGTTTCTTGCCTTGATGTATATTTTATAGCCAAGCTGTTGTGTGTTCTGTACCGTAGAGACTTCCTTGGCTCTGCTCGTGTTACAGGTCCCTGCCTGGACAGTGCTTGTCTCTTTAATGGGACTCTGCTCTGTTGTGTTCTCCTTCTTTGACTTTATCAGGTAGAGATCATGGCTGTCCCGGTCTGTCCATGCCCGCCTGTGATACAGCCACGCGACACATTACCCGTGAGTCAGCGTCGCTGAGACGTACGTCTAGAAAGGTTGGGCCCCGTTGGTGCACCATCCAGGCTGAGCGAACACCCAGGGCCCCTGGCTATCTCATCCATTCATTTGCTCTGCTCCAGGGTAGGATGATGTACGTTGAACGATGCTCTTTAGGGACAATGGGCTTGATCCTGCAAGGTTCTGAGCACCCTCGACTCCTGGTGATGGCCTTCACATGTGGTGCTCCCCACCTTCCGAGCCGGCCCATGTTCTGCTCTAGCTCCCTGCCCTCATCCACAGCAGTGGGAATTGTGGGCCTGTTAGATTCCTTGGGGATCAATTCAGTTCAGGTGTCGGGGTGGGGACTGGCTCATTCCTCTGCCAGGGCTTGGGATGGCGTTGCTATCCTGTAACCGTATCGTTCTGATTTGGCGCGTGATGTTAACGTCACTGTATTTACTGCCAGGGCAGGACCGAGATTCCTGTAGGGGGGAAATGAAATATGCAGAGGCTTGGAAAACTGTAGTAGCCCAGAGAGCTTCTGACTTTTCAAAGTACCAGCTGCCACTCTGAAACTTCCAGGAAGAAGCATCTCTTTAAGGGGGCTGAGGCTGGTTGTTTATAGGGTGTGAGTTACACCGCAGGATTTGTTCCAGGAGGGACTGACAGATAGTGTCTCGCTCAACTGCCCAGCGTATCAGCTCTCGGCTCGTGTACATTCACTGGCACGAAGTACAACCAAAGCTGCCATGTAACTAATACCAAACCTGAACGCGTTGGCACATATCGCTGCTATCTTTGTGGGCTCGCTCTGTGCTCCGTAGAGGCAGGGAAGGGAGCATGGTCCAGTGGTTAGGGCAGGTGACTAGGAGTCCAGAGACCTGGGTTCTATTCCCAATTCTGACTTGGGCACGTGACCCCTCAGTTTCCCCATTGTGATGTTACGCACCTTTGTGAAACACGGTGACATCGACAGCACTAAATTCAACCATTTGAGATTCTCAACAATTCTGTGATTACTATACACCTGCCACGCGGACCCCGCTGTGTCCTGCATCCTTGGTTTGAGCGAGACAACCCATCTAGACATTGTCACACCTCAGCCCCTCACACGAGTGGTTAATGAGCCCAGAACCCTGCTGCTGCCTTGCCGATGGTGCAGTCTGTCACTGCACAGTGTTTAAAAAGACCGATGGGAACGTTGGGCAGATGATTCTTAAGGGCTTGACAGTTACACCCTTAATCATGCCGTGTATTATAAGCCACCAAGGAGGGTCATGCTCAAAGGTTGCCTGCGGATAACACAGCCCACCTCGCTCCAGCCCTCAAACGCCATGTTCCCTCCCCGGTGAGCTGTGACACTGAAATGAAAGCCAGAGATGACTCCAGCTTTCTGTGGTGTGCTCGCCTGCTGACCCAGGCAGGCCATGTGGAAATGACTTCAAATTTCCCCCTTTAAAAAAAAAAATGTCCTTCCTCCGTGGGTACGTCTACGCAGCAACTACACACCGGCGGCTGGCTTGTGCCAGGCGACGTGGGGTCGGACTGCGGGGCTGTTTCACTGCTGTGTAGACGTCTGGGCTCGGGCTGGAGCCTGGGCTGTAGGAAACAGCCCCACAGCCCGAATCAGGCCAGCTGCGAGTTTTTCCTTGCTGCCTAGACATACCTTTTGAGAGCCACTTGGCGTGTCCTAGTTTGCTAAGGAGCGCCAAGGTTGGGGGGAGGGCTGGTCCGGAAGATCTTTAGCAAACAGGGGAGAGCCGGCGGATTTCGGAGGGGCGAAGGCCCCTTAAAAAGGCTAAATGACAGCTGAACTTACTTTGAGGTTGCCCGCTCTCCCCTTCCACACAGTCTGGTTGTGGGGAGGGGGAGGGCTGCTCCCCAGTACGTGGGTACGTTCAGCACATAAACCAATGGGAGCGAACCTCAGATGTAAGCTCTGAAGGCTGCAGTCAACTCCCTGCCACTGCTCCTCATTCCCGTGCCAATGGGAAGCATCTTGAGCATCCTCCAACTCAAGCAGCCCCAACAACTACACTTCTCAGGCCGGCTCCTCGGCACAGCTAGACACGCTGACGCCAGCTGGGGATCTGGTGTGTGGAAGCAGCCCAGTCTTATCCTACTGCTTTGTTTCAAGGGATCGCAGGAAGTTAGGCCAGGCCCCTACTAGAGAAGCAATTGCGTCTAACTGAACTAGCAGGCATGGGAACGGAGTGCCACTCAGTGTGAAGGGTTTGCCCTCCATGTCAATATGCTATCCTAGCCGCTTGCAAAATCAAGAGGAGCCGCAGCGCTGACTTGGGCAGCATAGGGTTTAAGGCAGCAGTAACAGGCTTCTGAAGCCTGAGAATCGGTGTCCGTCACCGCTGGGGTGACAGAGCCGTGAAACGGCGTATGTTCAAAACTACCTTTCGCTTTGTGGTCTATATGCTCGTGCTGGGCTTTGTTTGGTGTGAAACTCTTTGCTGTGTTTTAAAGGAAGCTATTTTTAATAAAGAATTCCATAGTCACTGTTGATACTAAATGGCTTTTGTTAATTGGTGCTTTTTGATATTTAAATAAAGGTGAATGAAGAGTTTGTGCAACCAATTGCTGCTTTGTGGCTTTGTTCTTTCTCTGATGTATGATCAAAAGTTTCTCCTTATTCCCAGCGTTACCAAGGTAGTGCCTGGCTGAAAATTTTTCATCAAAACCCTTTTTTGGGCAGGGGATGAAGCAGACATTTTTGTCAGAATCATTCCATTGTTGAAATTTTTCAGGTTTTTATTGACCAACCAAAAACCTGAAAAATGTCTGGCTTTTGACAACTGAAATCCCCAAATGTTCAGTTTTGGGGGAGTTTTTGATAAAAACCAGAGTTCCATGAACATTGTTTGACAAAAATTTCAGTTTTGTACATTTTTAGCAGAAAATAAAATATAGTCACTTGCACAGCTCTAGTTCATGGTGTCTAAATATCTAATTTCCATGAGTGTTTAGGAAAGGAATGCATGTGCCGAGGACTGGATTGTATACTTGTCTAGAAGAAGTAATATACACATATTGTATGTAGAGACTATAGAAATGTCTTGAAATTACCCAACACATAGAAGGCATTTTCCTGGGGAGATTATGTGTACATGGTAAGTAAATCCTTCTCCCTCCGAAAAGATTACATTTTGTTGTTCTGAACTTATTGACACCATTTATATTTCATTGGGCTCCCTCTCTGCCTCCTCTCTCCTCTTCCCGACTGATTCTGGTTTAGTTTTTGTCTTCTGCATGATTGCGAGGGAATTGTTAAATGGCAGCATTTAACACGGGACTGAGAGTCTAGAACGCCTTAGTTCTTCTTACCGCTCTGACGTAGGCATTAACTGTATTGGGGGAAATCCTGGGTTAGGAAACATTAATTAAACCATTGGAATCAGCACAGCGTAAAAGCCAGTTTTCAATGGTTCTTGGATTCACAGATTTCAGGGCCAGAAGGGACCATTGGGATCATCGGGTCTGATCTCTTGCCCAGTGACTCCTGCATCAAGCCCCTCGTTTCTGTTTAAGCTAGAGCAGATCTTTTAGAAAGATGTCAAGTCTCGGTTAAAGGCTCCCACGTGGGGGGGGGGGGGGAATCCACCCCACCCCCCCGGGATAAGTTGTTCCAATGGTTAATCACCCTCACTGTTACAAATATGTACTTCCTTTCTAGTCTGGATGTGTCTAGCTTCTGCTTCCCACCCTTGGACTGTTATGTCTGTCTGCCAGATCACATCACGATTTGGCCTTTTGGGGGACGACAGTTGTGTTAAAAACATAATTAGCTGGTCATGGTTAACCTACCAGCTACCACATTTGACCCTAAGTCTCAGCACCACCACCAGCTTCGACGTTTTTAAACACAACTGCCCTCATTCACGCTAAGGGCAAAGTCATCATCTCTTTGTTTTGTCTGTCTTGGGTTGGATCCTGTATGGTGCTGAGAACCTTCCGATTCCTTTTGCCGTTTAATTAGCTGCTCAGCACCCTCCGGGATTGGGCCTTTCAGGGGCGGAAACCCAGGGGATTCTGTAAGGCCCCGGGTAATTGTGTGGTATTGTGTCATGGATGGCTCGTGAGCTGAGATTCCTACCGCTGTGTCACCCTGCGTTGTGCAGCTGGGAGGCTTGGATTGGCCCGGCTGGATCTATAAACACAGCTCAGAGGCAGCGTGAGCAGAAGGCACCGCTGGGAGCAGCAGTGAAGGCTCCTTAAGGAGCAGAGTAATGGGGATTAAGAATCATGCTGAAATAATTAAGCTAGGAAATTACTCACTCATTTAGTGCAGCCGTTCTACCGCCCCCGGTGCCTCCACTCCTTTCCCAAGGAATGGTGTAATTTATTGCCGGCTGCCATTAAATAGATGCTTGGAGGTGATTAATTTCAGTGCGAGAGCAGGCGAAGTCCTCCTTCGGGCTGTTGCTGGGCCCAGAGGATACCAGCTACTGGATGTTTCTTCCCACATTTCCCCCACTGAAAATCCTTGTCCCGTTCCAAATGGATAGAGCCCCACTTGCTAGGTGTCCGCACGTGGAGATGACCCTGTGGCCTATAGCGCTTGTCTAGTGCAATGAGCTTTTATTTTGTGGGGCTTAAGAGCTTAGTGGAGCTAAACACAGCGCCCAGGTTAAAGATTCAGTGTCTGTCTATTCAGGTTATACCAAGCCCATCACCGAGGTAGCCGGGCGACCCAGCACTGAACCTGCCAGGGAGATCCAGGTTTGGACAGAGGTGAAGTTCATGAGGCCGAGAGAGCGGCAGAAGCTGCCGAGAAGGTTTCTGTTGTGATATTTCCACGGGGGCTTGTCCTGGGAGGGTGGCGGTGATGTGTTGCCAAGCAGCAAGTTGGTCCCAGACCGTTGAAATTGGTGTTTATGATGGAGATGCTGACGCCGTGCCAGGGGAGGTGGTAGCAATGGGAATGGTTGTGTGGACCCCAAAAGAATACAGATATCTCACTGCAATCATCACAGGGAAAGGTAGGTAGTACGATACCTTTTATTAGCTTTTATTAACGATAATACTTAGCGTTTCCACAGCACCTTGCCTCCGAGGATCCCAAAGCACTTCACACATTTAAGCCTCGTGGCCCCCTATACGACTGGTATCCCTGTCCCCATTTTAAAGATGAGGAAATAGAGGCACAAGGAACCGAACTAATGCAGGGATCTACTGTAATAGGGATCGCTGTTATCAAGGTAGCCTCGAGAGGCCTCGATCAGAGCCCCATGGTGCAAGGCGCTGTACACTCATGTAACAAAAAGGAGGTCCCTTCCCCAAGGAGCTAACGTTCTGGATGAGACCGCAAGAGGCTACGTCAAAGATAGGGGTGGGGGATGTGGAAAGACAAGGTCCAAGCAGCCGTCTCTTCACAATCATCTCTTCTATAAAGGCATTTCTGTGGTACTCACCGCCGTAGCATGCAAGCGCTTCACAAACATGGATGGGTGAAACTCAAAGAGTAAGTGACGTGTCCAAGGCCAACCAAAGTTCTGTGGCAGAGCTGGGAATGTCTCCCAGCTGCAGTGCTGGGCCTTAACCACGAGCCTGTCTGCAGGATGTTCACATAGTGTGTTACAGAGCAATGTGCATGTGTGTGTTACTGGGAAAATACCGTCCAGGAGCTTCTCATTAGTGACCATGGCCGGGACTCCTAGAACTTCCCTGCCGGAGGAACTGCTCTTTGCTAACATAAGGAGTGTGATTACCCTGCCCTTGTGGGGACATCTGTACCGCTGCTGCCCAGCAGGATGGGTGGACCATGGGGACTGTACACCCCTTCCTGTTGGTGGGGAGGCGGTCCTTGAGTGCAGGCAGGGAGCCCGTTGGCTGGAGGAGGTGTGCATGGGAAGTTTGCATTGCAGCTACCTCTGCTCTAGGAATACACAAAACAGCATGGATGCATGACCTGCTATCGATGGATGGAGGGCAGACCCCCATTCTCCTCCTCCTGGGCACCTCAGTGGTATTCAGCGCCGTTCATCATGAGACATGGTTGTCTTATAATAAATAATATATATGGAGATGTACCTATCTCATAGAGCTGGAAGGGACCCCGAAGGGTCATCGAGTCCAGCCCGCTGCCTTCACTAGCAGGACCAATTTTTGCCCCAGATCCCTAAGTGGCCCCCTCAAGGATTGAACTCACAACCCTTGGTTTAGCAGGCCAATGCTCAAACCACTGAGCTATCCCGCCTAAGAGAGGTGGCTGGGATCTAGGGTAATGCACTAAATTAGTCTGAGTCCTTCCTGGAGGGACGCCCCCAATGAGTAGTGATGGGAAACTGCACCCCCACAACTAGACCCCCCCCTACTGTGGAGTCCCACAAAGATCAGTGCCTCCCCAGTCCTAGTCAGCATCTGCATGCAGCCCCCAGGCGACCTGGTGAGATGACACGTGCCACCGATGTGCAGATGTGAGACAGCTCCACCTATCCTTCGCCGCCGACAGCTGTGCCCAGTGCTTGGATGAGATCAGCGTGTGGCTGACACTGAACCCGAGCGAGACCGAGGTGATGCTGGTGGGCAGAGGAAAGCACTTGAAGGAGTTTGCAGCCATGGTCTCTTGGGGCTGGAGGGACACACCCAGAATTGGTCAATTCAGTCCGTAGTCAAGGAGCACCGGATTCCTCGCCAACACTGAGCTCTCACACAGCAGCTTCTGGCAGCACAAACAATGAATTCGATGTTGGGTAAACCGGGACCTATCAAGAGCCTGACGTCCTCCATTAACCTACCACCACCACCCCCAGGATGGGGGGCGACCAATCCTAACAACGTGGCCATCGTCACTCACCAAGCAGCATCCACAAGTAACACTTCCTACCCCGTCTGGTTGATGAGGAGACTCCACCCCCATCCTGGTGGACAAACGCCTGGCCTCAGCGAGATGCCTTTGTGCGTCCCCTCTGGCGTGCCTCAGGGCAATAAAGCTGGCATGAAGCCATCAGCTCTTAGGAAAATCCAGCTGGTACTGAGCTCCACAGAGCATGCCACAGCAACCAAGGGCGACCGTGAGCACATCACACCTGTCCGGCCCTCTCTACACTGGCTTCCCGTTGACTAACAAGCCACATGCAAGGTCTCCATCCTTATCTTCAAGGCGCTGGGCCCAGCGTATCTAAAGCTCCGGGACGAAGACCATGCTGGGCAGCTCTGCTCCTCAGGCCCAATGGGACTTTCTGCCATACAGGTAAAGCTGGTCTGTGCGGGAAGCTGGTCCGAGACACTGGAATGAACTTCCCCAGGAACCAGGCTCATCACAAAAACCTCGCGCCGCCCCCCCCCCCCCAAGCGCACGGTGCATTTCTCTGGCCCGTGCTCTGTCGTATGACCACAGGGCAGGCTGGCCATGTAAAAACACCCCCAAATTCAAACCCTCCCCAAACAAAACTCTCCGCTGCACCCACTCTTCCCCCGTCACGGGGTGGCAGCGGAGAGGCCAGCACACCTGTGACTCGCCAGCTGGATTTGAAGAGAAGGCACCTGGGCCCTGTAAAGGACTCAGCCAGGGAAGGGGAAGGCGAGCTCTGCCTCGGGGTGACAGGTCGGCAGGTGAGAACTGCCGAGACCAGGAGCTGTAGGATGTTCCTGGGGGAAAGCTGAAGGCAAGAAAGCAACAAGAAGGATTTGCCGGCTGACCCCCATCACAGGTTGCTCTGCTTGCTACAGGCAGCGGCTCCTCCTGGGTGTTCTAGGGATTAGCTCTTCCAGGCCCCACATCTCCCCTCTCACGGCGTCTCTCACGCTGCAGCCCCTCTCTGACGCCAGGAGCTGCAGCTTCCTCTTCCTGACGTACCCCATAATGGCCTGGCTGGGGGGTATAGTCTCTCGCTGGACCCGCTGTCCAGGCACTGCCACTCCGTCAGTGGCTGGTGGGGGAACCCGGGCCCACCCACTACTCCAGGTTCCAGTCCTGGGACCCTACAACATGCAGCCAAGGTCTGCTCAGTCCCCAACCTTCCTGCTCTCTCCCGGGGCTGCTTCCTACTCGCCTCCCACGGGCTTTCTCTCCTCCCTCTTCTGGGTACGCCCTTCCCTCAGGACCAGGGTTCCCTCCTTCCCTCTCCAATGCACAGACGCTCCGCTGCCATTTCTGTTGTCCATGTCCTGGCTTTAGACTAGCCCAGTCTTTGCCTGCGCACCAGAGCCCCATCTTCCGATCAGGGGTTGCGTCTCCAGCCTAAACCCCTCACGTGGGGCCTATCTCACTAATTGGCCCCCTTGGTGCTCCCTCCACTCTGGTGGGGTGGGGGGTGAACCCCGCATCCCACCTCCGAGAGCCAGGGCCGGAGGGATGAAGACCAGGGAGCGGCAGAGGGAACTGCCTGCTGACTTGGAGAACTGGAGTGGGCGGAGGGCCTGGAAGAGAGCTACCCTCTGATGCGTCCACACTGGAGAGCTGCGGCCAGAGAAGTCTGAGGGCTGAGGGAGGGAGGGAGGGATGCTCACCTGGTGAGGATGAACTCCCAGCAGAGAAGCTGTGGGGGTTCCCAGGGGGAAGAGCGGGTTTGCACCCAAGCTGGAAGGGCTGTCCTAATGAAAGGCCAGGAGAGGACTGGAGAGGAGCCCAGGTGTGTGAGTTCATGCTGGAGCAGGGTACGGGCCACGTCAATGGATTAGAGGATTTTAAGGACTGTGTTCGCTGGGTGAGAAATGAATTGTTGAGGACTTTTGTTATGGAGTTTTTGAACTAGGTCCAGTCCCAAGGAGGGCATGAGTCAGGAAAGCTAGCGGGGAGTTACTGGGGGACTCTGAAGGAAGCAAACTGAGGCAGATGCACTTGTTGTGCCGCAGCCTGCAGCAAGGGGGCGCTCCAGTCGGGGCTGCCCTAGGACATGCCCCAGGGAGAGGAGGAGAGAGAACGAACCACGTGTGACAGATCTCAGTCGCTACGGTTACCGCACGACTGGAAGGTGCTCAGATGCCATGGTGACGAGGGCAGGATGAGAACCTGGCTGGGAGAGGTGGAGGCCGTCAATCTCCTGGCTGCCAAGCCAGCCCCTTCACCCAGCGCTGAAGTCACGGTAAGAATATTCCTGGCTCTTGAAGCCACCCAGGGAAACCCGCCAGCCCCCTCCTCCCTTTCCTAGAAGTGAAAAGTCATCTTAGGAGATCCCTGCCACCTCTCGATCAGCGATCCAGATCCCCGCCCCTGCTCTCATGCAGCCCACGCGGTGCAGGCAGGTTCCCCAGGCTCCATCCAATGGCGGGTGAGGTCAGATCTTTCATTGGCCCAACCTCTGCTGGTGCAAGAGACGAGCTTTCAAGCTACACCGAGGTTTGGGAGGGCTGCTTTCCAGGGAGGGTGTTAGGTGTCCGGCACAAGCCAGGATGACATTTCAGGAGCTTCCTGACACCTTGCAGTCATCTAGAGATGCCCTGTGGGCAATGCTGCCTTGGGATGGATCCCACCTTCCTAGAGGTAACCCGATGCCGCCCCTCGGGCTGGGAGATGGATTTCAGGCATATAAACAAGTTTGGGCGCATGGGCTTGCCAGCCGAAGTACTAGCTGCAGCTGTTGGACACGTTCCCTTCACGGCAAGCTCTCCCCACCAGGCGCAAGGAGAGGCGAGGCGCAGGCTGCTCTCAGCAGCCTTAATGCTCCTGGCAACAAGCTGGCACTGGCAGGCCATTGCTGGGAGGAGACGAGTGAGCTCACGCCCCGCAGGCAGGGCTGGGTGGAGAAGCAAAGGCAATAGGCAGCCGGCCCTGGTCGTCAGGCCCCCTCCTCCCTCCCATCTGTGTCTCAATCCTGCTAATGACCCCACGGGCAGGTCACTTCGCCTCTCTGTGCCTCAGTTCCCCACCTGTGAAATAGAGATTGCAGCACTGCCCTGCAGCACAGGGGAGTAGAGAAGATAAATGCATTCAAGATTGGGAGACGTTCTGCTACGACAGTGCCTGGGAGTCAGGTCAGTATTATGAGTAGGTGGATCTTGGGTTTCCTCCTCTTTGTACCAATCATGATTGTTGTCCATATTCATGTCCTCGCCTGTCAGCAGCTGTGAACAGGAATTCTCTACCAATGGAGTGCAGCCACCTCTGGGGTGGAACACAACCGTTCTTTGGTACCCCACAGCAACGCTGCACAACAGTTCGGGACGCAAGCGAAGGATCTTGTAACCAGTTGAAACTGGGCTGTGGGGAGGAGGTTTTAGGGAGGCAGAACGGAATGACCCAGAACCGGGCTAGGACATGAGGGACAATAACCCTCCACGTATTAAAAAAAAAAAAAAAGGGCTAGGAGTTTATTAATGACACTTGGCAGTCAGGACCTTGGCTTGAAGCCCAGTGTGGCCGCACCTGCAGCACAGCCTCCCCTAGTGTCATGCTGGGGGGAAGGGATAGCTCAGTGGTTTGAGCATTGGCCTGCTAAACCCAGGGTTGTGAGTTCAATCCCTGAGGGGGCCATTTAGGGATCTGGGGCTTTGAGCAGGGGGTTGGACTAGATGACCTCCTGAGGTCCCTTCCAACCCTGATGGTTCAGAGAACTCCCCTTATCCAGTCACCCACACTGCTCCATGCAGCACGGGGTCCCCTCAGTCACAGAACAGGACGTCAGCTGGAAGGGCGCCACCTGCTGAATCTCCAGAGTCTCTCCAAGCTGTTTAGAGCGAGGAATAAAGGCTGGGAGGGTCCGTGCTGGGATGTGGCCGCTGTGAGTTCAGGTCCTGCAGCTCCAACGCTGTGTCCCGAGGGTCGCGTCGGTGCAGTCGTCATGCACCAGTCGCCCAGTGGAGCCTGTGCCCCAGGCCAGCGTGGCAGGAGCAGGGATGACCCTATGACTTACAGGACATCGCTTACCCGTCCGGCGCTGGGCTGCCTCTCTGGGAAGAGACTGAGAGTTGCTGATGCTCTTGTGGTGCCCGCAGCAGCTTGGCTTGCCAGCCCTGGGCAGGAATTAGCTGCTTGCAGCTGGCTCTGGGGTAGGGTCCCTGGGCTGTTTCTTCACCCAGCTCCGGGGCTACAGCCCGAATCAGAAGGGCTTTGTGTCCAAGGAGCCCAGGAGAGGCCCCTCCACCTTGCTCTGAGCATCTGAGCTATCTGTGACGCCAGCAGGCAGGATCTTGAAGCTGTGAAATCCCTGGCTGCTACTTTAGACACTTCTGCAGCCTGTGGTTGCCCGGTGTTGGGGGATTGTGCCGGGGCCAAGGTCCCTCGCATCACCCTCATTTATTGTGTGCATTAGAGGGGGCCTAGAGGCCCGTTTGGGACACCCCAGAGTGCTGGACAGACACACCCCAAGAGAGTCCTCGCACCAAAGAACGTGCAAGTGAAACAGGGTCAAGACGCAACAGGGGGTGTAAATAGGGAGGGGGAAGATGAAGGTGACTGCTGGGGACCTGTGGCTGCAGCGATTCTCAGCCAAGGGCCCCATTTAGAAGCTCAGTTTGGGGGCCCCCATCCACCTTAAGCCCAGCACAGGGGCGAGGTGGCTCTGAAGATCGGAAGGGGGGGCAGGGTGGTGGCTGTTCCGGTGGATCTGGGATTGGGGAGCACGTTTACATAGACAGAGGGAGAAGCAGCCGAGCAGGGGCGGGTCACGCTGTGCTGAGATGAGATCGGATAAGTAGGGGGGAGCTTCCCAGGACGGGGAGTTTGCTGCCGGGGAGATGGGGGGAGTGATGGACCCCAGGAAGATGCAGGGCAAGCCCCCATGTGCACACCCCTGCACCCTCCCTCCATTCTCCCCTCGCAGGTGGAGAAATGACAACTGACTCATTTCCGTTCCCAGCCAGTTAACTTGTTCGAGGCGCCTCGTTCCTGGCGCTGGGTGCGGTGCACGAACCTGGGGAGAGACGAGCCCTGCCCAGGCTTTTCCAGGCAATTCGGGGAGCTGCCGAGCCCTGGACTAGTTACACTGAGATTCCCCCTTTCCGGGAAATCCTGGCGGGGGGACACCTGCTCTGCTCATTGGAAAGGGAATCCTCACCCCATGCGTTCCAAGCCGCATCCCAGACCACTCGGATGTGCACCCCTCCTTGCTGTGGCAAGGGCAATTTGGGGGTTTAGTGTCAGCTGGGATCTGGCTCTTAGCGGCGAAGCGGAGCAATGAGCTGGGATAGAAGCCAGATGTCCTGGAGAGATGCGCTGGCATTCCCATGGTCACGGCACTAACCCGACGCCAGCTCAGCCTGCAGCCAGCAAAAGGCCTCAAATATGCTGAAGACCAGCCGGTTTGGCTAATGATGACTGGGAGACCTGGCCGTGAGGGAGCTTAATGCATCTCGGCTAGAGAGGACACCTGGTTCCTGGGGTTAGCAGGAACTGAAAGGCAAGGGCCCTGGGGTTTTTTTTTTGTAGGACAGTGTTGTTTATGGGGTGGAGCACACTACCGCCCCCTCCAGCTTTCTACAGCGTTCCCAGGCACTTTGCAAATAAGACAGCAGAACTCCCAAGCCCTTCGGCTGTTTTAGTGCAGGCCTGAGCGATTTCCCTTTGGGATACGGCCCTGGGTGGGCATTTTCAGGCCCAAAGGAATTGACTGTGGAGGGAATCAGAATGGAAACCGTTTCTCTGCTTTTTCTAGCGGTCGCAGTACGATGCAGCCGCCGCTGGGGTGGAAGGGAGCAGCGGGCTCGCAGCGCCTCGGCACGAGCGTTCAGGACGGGAAGTGAAGGAGAGCCCTGCATCCAGCGGGAACTTCAGGCTGGGAGTTAGGTAGGTGGGATGTAGCCAGGAAACCGGGGGTCTCGCTTTTGCCGAAAGTTCCATGGGACAGCGAGTGTCTGAGGGGTGAGGATCTCGGCTCCGGAGCGCGGGGCTCTGCAGGGAAGAGAAACTTGTGGTGAATGCCTGGCTTGCAGTCCCAGCTCTACCACAGACCGTGGAATCATAGAATATCAGGGTTGGAAGAGACCTCAGGAGTCATCTAGTCCAACCCCCTGCTCACAGCAGGACCAATCCCCAACTAAATCATCCCAGCCAGGGCTTTGTCAAGCCGGGCCTTAAAAACCTCTAAGGAAGGAGATTCCACCACCTCCCTAGGTAACCCATTCCAGTGCTTCACCACCCTCCTAGGGAAACAGTTTCCCACCCATCTGCTAAGCAGGTCTCTGAATCTCCCTGGGCCTCAGTTTCACCAGCTGTGTCATGGGGAACGGGCCCATCTGAAGTAGGCTGACCAGATGTCCCGATTTGATAGGGACATTCCTGATACCCCCGTCCCGATTTTTCACACTCGCTAACCTAGTCTGAAGGAGGGTTCTGAGGCTAGACTCATTAGTGTCTGGGAGGCACGTGGAGAGGGTTCTGGAAAGGCCAAGTATTATTTTCGTAGGCACAGACTTGGAGAAAAGAGCGCCACCTGCCGTACCCTGTTACCGCTCCCTGGCACCCCACTGGGGTTTGCTTTGGAGTCTCCCATCCAAACCCTGACCCCGGCCTTGTGAGCTGGGATGGGAACCGCAGCCCAAAGTGGGCAGGGCCTGACCCGGCTCCCGCCCGGTCTCAGTGGTGCAGGGCGTGGCTGTTGCATCCCCATTCCCCAGAGAAGGTGAGCGAGGTGCCGGGGCTGGCTTCGTTGAAGACAGATTTAACGAGACGCTATCCCATCGTTTCCCCTTCTTTTGGCTGGCTCGATTTCTTGGCATGGGAGGCTGGGTCACTTTTCCCCCATCTGCCAGTCTGCTCTCGATGTGCCTGGGGGGGGGTGAGCCACCCCTCCTGCCCAGGGCCATAAGGGGTGGGGCTAGGATAGTCGATACTTCTGGATTCTGTATCCAGCTCCTGCTGCCAACGTGGGATGTGAGTGACGCGGGACAAGTCCTATCCCTTCGCCGTGCCTCAGTTTCCCCAGCTGTAGAATGAGGGTAACGCTTGCCCACCTCCTGAGCGCGTTGTGTTATGGCCCGTAGAGCACTTTGATGAAAGGGGCAGATGGAAATCCCAGGTGTGACCCAAATCTGGAATTTTATCCCTGGGTTTGAGTCACGTGGGTTATTCCCTTCTGCGTATGGACCCCGCATCCAGCTGGTACCGGGGGGGGTGTGTGTGAGAGAGCGAGAACAGCAGCTCCTCCAATTCCGGACACCTCTCTTGGGCAGCCACGGTTCAGCGAGCCAAATTGTGTGGTGGGTTCGTGAGCTGGGGGAATATCTTTGGGGGTGGGGAGAATTACACGCAGCCTCCCAAACTCGTGTCACTGGTGACCTGTTCCAGATGTTAAGGCAGCTGGCCAGAGGTTGAAAGGCGCTCATTGTTTGGCTGAAGTTTCCCCATGTTGCCTGGGGAGCTTTGGAGAGAAATTGTGGGGGAAACAGTTAAAGAAAAAATCCCCCAGCTGTTTGACTTCAGCGCCGGGTTTCCTGGAGGGAGACATCTGTAAATCTGGGGGGAGCACTGGTTCACACGGGGGCAGAAGAGTGGGGGCTGGGCTGGGAGCTCGGGGGGGTTTTCAGGCTTGGGAACACAGCCCCTCCTTCCAGTTAGGCCAGGATATGGAGCCATAGTTCTTCGGCTGCCATTCATTCTGATGGTTATTAATTGTATTCCAACGCATTGATGAAAGCCCCTGACTGATCATCTCACGACTGGGGACGTCGTGATCTCATGAGCTGAATAAGCCAGGACAGACCCGGTGGGTGGACGAAGGACGTGGGGCTGGGGCATGAGTGGAGAGAGATTCACTCGTAGCGATGTCCCGTGGATGTCACTGGGGCTGGAAAACGCAGGTAAGATGTTAGGGTGGGCGTGCCTGGCTGGACAGCCAGTGATTTCCCAGGGGATGGGTGGGAAGAAAAAATAGCCTTCTCCGCATCGGGTGGACCACGTGTGTCTGAGCTGGGCTCGAGCTCTCTGGGGCCAGGACACATGCTCTGTTCATGTCAGCACAGGACAGAGCATGCTCTTGCCACTGGATAACAAATACCACCGCACATGAGTTAGCCTGTCAGTATTGCTGCCAGCTAGCGCCTGGCAGCTGAACTGCTCAGCTGTGTGTCATAAGCCCCATACTGCTAGAGGAAAGTCTCCTTTATTCTATTTAATCTGATGGTAGTGCCATGGTCAGGTTACCCCAGACACAGAGCCTGGAGTGGCACCTGCTGGCGCTTTTGAAGCAGCAGGCTCTGATTTCTGTACTGCCGGGAAGGTCTGAGTGGATGTAGTGATAGCTGTGAGGGTCTGGACTTGTTGTGTTACAATCCCAGATGGGGAAACTGAGGCACGATGCATTTTGCCTGGGGAGACCGAGCGAGTCAGTGGCACAGCCAGCAAAAGAACCCAGGCGTCCTGGCGCACAGTGGGTCCTCAGCGCAGAACGGCTCCAAGAGTTAAATCCGCGCACTTGTTCACCCCTCTAAAAGCGAGGGGATGATGCAAGCGCTCTGCCATCTCCACGCCTCCAACTGGTTATGTCACTTTCCCTCCTATGCGCAAACTTAGATAACGGCTTGGCTCCTGGGCCGGGGCGGGGGAAGAGGGGAGATGCCACTGGCTCCGCAGCAAAGCGCCTATAAATACACTCCCACTCCCTGGGCCTAGAGTGACAGAGCTCCTTGGAGCCCGGCCGAGCCCTAATCCTTTAATGTCTCATTTCCATCCAGGGAGGCAGCTGTTAATACAGCTCTGGGGAAGGTGCTGACGTGTGTTCCTGTCCCAGGGAAAGGAGCTGCTAATCTCCTTGTGTTACTGCAGCACAAGGAAGGGGATTCCAGGCCAGAAGAGTCCCAGCATCCTGGACACTTGGGGAGGAGTGGAGGGAGGTGTTACTCTGGCTGGATTCCCCTTCCCTCCCTGCTGGTCCTTCCTTATCTCCGGACCCCACATCCCAGGGAAACAGAATTAACCCATCCCTGGGAGCCTCTTCTCTCAACCCCTCTCGGGCCTGGCCACCACAGGGAAGGCAAAGTGTAAATCAGAATCCAGCCCCAGCCCTCGTCTACGATATTCCACCCAGGGGAGCTCACCTTTCATCAGAGCCTTTCGTGCCAAAGGATCCCAAACAGCCTGAGGCATTTAAACTGGCACACGAGGCGCTGCCTGTCCAGGGATGGCTTTTGATCGCTGCTGGAATGCAGCCACCTCTGGGGGGGGGGGGGAATGCAGCAGCTGTTCAACAGCACACAATGTGAAGACGAAAAGTGTAGCCACTTGGAACAGCAGGAGGACTTTGGGTGGGGTGAGATGTTACTTGGGCGGAAGGACACCCTCTGTTGAAGCACCGTAGGGTCTATGGTGACAGCCGACTGCCAGGAGCGGGCATTGGTGTTGCATCTCAGATGCTCTGGTGGTACTGGGGCCGTAGGACTGCCTAGCTAGATCTCGTCCAAAAGCACCACAACCGAGTACCACGTGGAGGTGTTGTTTCCGCCTGACCTCTGTGAAAAGAGCTCCCCGATCTACGGGATGACCAGTGCCAAGCCTTGCAGCACCTTGGCAGTCTCCCATCCAAGCCTGCTCAGTGGGGGCTGCAGGCGGAGGTCAAGCAGTGACACCGGGTGTCTTCCAGCTCATCCCTGGGAGGGGCGCTTCGTTGCCAGTGTCCCATGGGAGTTGCTGTTTCCCGCACAGACAGGATTCACCATGCTCTGGCCGGGCGGGTGCTCCGGCCAGTGGCATTGGCCCAGCTGGGAAGACATTCAGGAGCCGTTGTTGCATAATGTGCTGGGGGAAGCTGAGAGGTCAGGATCCAGCACTCGGCTCACGGTGTTTCTGGGATCAAGGAATTGGATGACTTCGGGCTTGTGTAGACCAGGGAAGCTTGCACCAATGTAAGGAGGTCAATGTAGTTCGGTTGGTGCAAACCGATCTATCTTAGGTACGTCTCTGGCCCCCTCTGTTGTAGTGTCCGAGCACCTCACATTCTTTAATGTGCTTATCCTCACAACACCCTTGTGTGGTAGCACTGCTCCATCAGCCGCATTCTAGAAGGGGAAACTGAGGCACGGAGCGGCTAAATGATTTGCCCAAGGTCACACAGGAAGTCTGTAGAGGAGCAGGTGCTTGAACCCAGGTTTCCCAAGTCCCAGGCCAGCACCGTAATCGCTGGAGCATCCTTCCCTGCAGATCTCTGTTGCAGACCTGCGTCTTGCCCTGGCCTGCCAGCTGAGCTGTGCTTCGGGGTGACGGGTCGTTGCAGTCCAGAGGGCGGATGCCCCGTCTGCCCGTGGACTGAAGCCGTGTCCCGTGAAGTGGTTTCAAACAGCTCCATTGGAGGGGCCCAGTGACAAGCGTGGACCTGTTATTTTTCCCTGCTGTAGCCCCATTGACATGGTCCAGCTAAACCTATTTCTAGCCAGCAGCCAGCTCTGCCCCCACACCTATAGAATCATAGACTATCAGGACTGGAAGGGACCTCAGGAGGTATCTAGTCCAACCCCCTGCTCAAAGCAGGACCAACACCAACTAAATCATCCTAGCCAGGGCTTTGTCACGCCTGACCTTAAAACCTCTAAGGAAGGAGATTCCACCACCTCCCTAGGTAACCCATTCCAGTGCTTCACCACCCTCCTAGTGAAATAGTGTTTCCTAATATCCAACCTAGACCTCCCCCACTGCAACTTGAGACCATAGCTCCTTGTTCTGTCATCTGCCACCACTGAGAACAACCTCGCTCCATCCTCTTTGGAACCCCCTTTCAGGTAGTTGAAAGCAGCTATCAAATCCCCCCTCATTCTTCTCTTCTGCAGACTAAACAATGCCAGTTCCCTCAGC
Source organism: Platysternon megacephalum (assembly GCA_003942145.1). Lineage (NCBI taxonomy): Eukaryota > Metazoa > Chordata > Testudines > Platysternidae > Platysternon > Platysternon megacephalum. The sequence goes on from QXTE01000223.1 coordinate 1,075,045, forward strand.
CTCTCCTCATAACTCATGTGCTCCAGCCCCCTAATCATTTTTGTTGCCCTCCGCTGGACTCTTTCCAGTTTTTCCACATCCTTCTTGTAGTGTGGGGCCCAAAACTGGACACAGTACTCCAGATGAGGCCTCACCAATGTCGAATAGAGGGGAATGATCACATCCCTCGATCTGCTGGCAATGCCCCTACTTATACAGCCCAAAATGCCGTTAGCCTTCTTGGCAACAACCCCCGTTGACATCCAGCTGTTCCCCCTCCAGCCCCCGTTGCATCCCTCTCCCCCTCCCAAAAGGTAGCTGCTGAGTTTGAGCCCCGCCTGCCCACTCATGTCTCAGCTCCCCCTGCCTTGCGTGTGATGGACACTGATGCAGCCCAGGAGCCTTGGCTGCTGATGGAAACAGGCAGCTACGTGACCAGGTCAGGTGCAGCACCCTGGCCTGGCCCCATGCTCCCTGCTTGGGAAGACACAGGAGCAGGCCCGCGGCTAACCCTGCCAGCTCCTCACATGAAGCACATGGCTTGCTGCCTCTGCCTGGCAGGGAGGCTCTGGGCATGACACTGCTGCTCAGGGCCAGGACTGAGAGACTGCACCGTGGGTGGCTGCATATCCGTGTCATTCCTGGGCTGGCCTGATCTCCATCCCCAGCCGAGGAAGCAGACCTGAGGGCAAATCTCCATGGGCCAGGGAGCAGACTGGGCAGGGGAGGCAGCTTTGTTCCCTTTCAAAGAGTCCCTGGAAATGTTCATCTCCAATTTAAAAACAAAGTTTTGGGGTCATTTTCCCCCGGCGGTGGGGGTGGGGGGGGGAGAGAAAAGGGAGGGGAAAATGTAACTAAAAATGTTTTGGTTTCAAAAAAACCCTCCATGTTTCATTTCATTCTGTTGGCAACCCCGCGCCCCCAATCTTGATTTTCACAGGGAATGTTCATTTCCTTTGACAAACCATGTATTGTTTGAAACATTTTCAACCGGCACAGGATCGTCCCCATCCTGTGCAGCGGCGCCCTCTAGTGGCCGAGCTGCTCCTTTAGATCGCACACCCATGTGTGTTTGGATTAGGGTGACCAGACAGCAAATGTGAAAAATCGGGACAGGGGGTGGGGGGTAATAGGAGCCTATATAAGAAAAAGACCCACAAATCAGGACTGTCCCTATCAAATCGGGACATCTGGTCACCCTAGTTTGGATCTGAAAGCCCTGAGTTCACAGGTCATGAGTCTTGGCTGGCAGGCCAGTCACCAGGCTGGCTACTCCTACCGCCTGCTGTTTCTCCTCTGGTCCCTGTTTAGATCTCTTCCTGTAACTGCCATTAGCATGCTTCTGGGTTGCCCGTTAGCTTCTCCGAGTTTCCCTCCCTCCAGGAAGCCTTTGCATGAATCGCTGCTGGAATCTGAAGCTTGGCTTTTTCTTAACTAGATTCTGGTGTCTCCTGCTTGGGTTATTTGGGGTCATCAGTCCCCCAAAACTTGGATGCTTCTGTGAGTCAGCCAGACATGGCCTGCTGATCTCAGCCCTGCAGCAGATGCTCTCTGATTCCAGCTGCTGCCACACGGACAGGAGAGCTTCTCTCTCTCCCAGGCCCACCGTGAATGCCGAAGCCCCGGGCTCATCGGTACCAGAAAGATGGAGTAAGGAGACAAACAGCCAAATTACAAGAGGCTGGAGCCGCTGAGTGTGATGGAAATTTTTTTTAATTGAAATTTACCATGATCTAAAGGCTGAAAGCAGCTTAAGGAAGCCTCTTGAAACTGATCGAATAAAGCCTTTGATTGGTTTAAGCTGGTCAAAGAGCACTAAGGGAGCTAGCTAAGGAGTGCCCGGAGACGCCCTGCCAGCTGATCCTGCATGCTTAGAAATCTCCCCCCACCTTTCTCTCCTCCCTGCTGCTCCCTGCAGTTCTTAAAGCACCTGTAACGGCGAGAGCAAAGCGTGGCAAACTGATACCCAGCCTGGGCATTTACCCAAGTCACCAGAGCTCACCCCCCAACTCCTGAGAAACGGGCTGTGCTGTGCCACATGGTATGTGTGTGTGTGTGTGGCACCGCTGCCCTCTGCTGGATAGAATGGCAGACCAGTTTGGGCAGGCGTGGCTGCATCGGGGTGGGAGACGGGTAATATCAAGACCTCAGGTTTGGGGTCCAGAGGTCCTATGTCTTCGTTTTCATCCACCAGACAATGCTCGCTCTCGCTCTCTCTCCAAGACACCTGGCTTCTATCCCTGGCTCTGCCGCTGACTCAATTTGTGACCCTGGACAAGTCACTCGGGGCCTCAGTCTCCTCATCTTTATAATGGGATTAACAATATCCACCTCCTGGGAGCAGGGGGGCATTTGGGAGGGACTAATTCATGATGGTTTGCAAAGCCCTTTGAGATCTGTTTGCTGGGCAGCGCTAGTGAAGGGCAAAGAATGACTGGGTTGTCCTCGGGGGAACTAACCCGGAATGAGTTTCTCCCTCAGCTCCAGGGGTGAGGGCCTGTGTGTGGGGAACGGAAGGCTCTGATTTCTCTCTCTGCCGTTGGCCAGGAAGGCCACATGGTCACGGTGTGAAGAGCCGTGTAGGCTACTCTGTCCGTGGAGTCAGTGAATCTAGGGCTCTCTAATGACCATCTGGTTTCATATCTCATCCAGCACCTCAGTGTCCTCTGATCACAGGCCAGGGCACGAGAAGAATTCCCCGTCCTTCAGTCCCTGGGTTTCCCTGGAAGTCTCCCATCCAAACAGTGACTCAGCCTGGGCACGATCCGATGTGGGGGTTGGCCAGGCGCTAGCTTTTTTGCCGGGTTGGAAGCGTTTGTTGGCCTCTCTCGCAATAGGAGAAGCCGGTTTCTTTCCGCAGTGTCGTTGGGTGATTACGTGCCCCCTGCCCCCTTCCAACAGGAGGCCAGTGACGTGAAAGCCCAGGGCTGGCGAGTGCTTTCAAGCTGCACGGCGCGTCGTTTGCTTGGCGTTGCGAGCTCGCTCCCATGTGGAGAGGTCCCAGCCTGTGAGGTGTTGTCCCTCGAGGCGCCCGCTGCCTCTGCCGGACGTCGTGCTGCGTGCTGGGCTCTGGCGGGAAACGGTTTGGGGCTGTAATCCCTTGAGGACGGTGTCCGTGTCCTGCCCTGGCACAGGGCTCCGGGATTGATGGATCGTGAGCGTGGGCCAGTCGCAGGCCTGGAGGGGACGTCTCGCCGACGCTCTGTTCCAAGGGGCGGTCGGCGAGCGGAAGAGGTGGATGCTTGCGAGGTGAGGGGCCTGGGTAATGCAAACCAGGGGCTGCCCACCTTGCTGTTGGAGAGGGGTTGCCATGACAATGGAGCCTTCTGGTGGAGGTTCTCTGGCCCTGGGGGCTCTTTGGCTGTTGGGCCTGGCGTTGGTCCCCTCTCTTGGGGGGGCAGTGGGTGCAGCATGCACCCCGATGGGGGGCTGGGGGAGCATTTTGCCTGAAGGCACTTTAGGCCACACACGGGTCCTTGGGTGACCATGGTACTCACTGCAGAATGAAAGGGTTGTAAGCGCTCCCCTCCCCCGCGTGCATGCTCCCTGGGGGTGCACCCAAGGCCACAGAGGAGGCAGTGGCAGAGCTGCGGAAGGAACTCAGGAGTTTAACTCTAGAGCAGCCCCCATTGCCCTGGCGCTGCTAGGACTTCCCTGGCCGGGGCAGCGCGGGCACCCAGATGCCATCAGTGCCTGGGGTGGGGACTCTGCCTGGGGGGCCGGGGCAGGAGCCGACGGGGGGGCGGGAAGGGTAGCTGAAAATGAGCCCACGTGAATGGCTGCCTGGGACCATCGTTCACACCCATCCTGCAGTGGGCTGGGCTGGGGCTGAGGTTCCCCGGCCACTAAGAGGCTACTAAGGGGCTAGGCAGGGATGGAGGCATGGGCTGCGGGCTGGCTCAGGCAGACCAGGAGGGAAGCGGGACAGGCTGGATTGGGCTGATGGCTCCTTGGGGCTGGGGCAGGCTGGGGGAGGGGAATCAGGACAAGCCTTGAGCCCCCTTCTACCCATCTTGAGATCCCATCCAGCTTTGTAACCTGTGGAGGCGCCCAGATTTTCTCCCCCCATTGAGCCCTGTGCCCTGCCGAGGTTCTCAGATCTACGTCTGGCAAGGAACCCGCCCCTGCCCGCAGAGAGCGCGCCAGGCTGCCGGAGCGCCCCCCGGAGAGGAAGTGCCTCTGACCTCAGCTGGGGCGTTCCACGGGCGGGGACCGTCCGTCAGAGCCCCCTGCGGAGTGGGCGTGAGACGGGCAGTAAACGTGTTGGGACAGAGGGCGACGCACACACGGTCTGTGGGGACTCGGGGACCGGCGTGAGGGGTTTGGTCCCAGGTCACTGCCTGGCTCCAGTCTGCGTTGCCGAGCACGGAAACCAGCTCCTCCGAGCCCCTGACGTGTCTCCCGGGATCTCGTGTTTCTGTAATTCTCAGGGGAGTGACGATGGGCTCTGGCGCATGGTGGCGGGTGGACGGGGTGCAGTAAGTCGGAGGCTTTCAGACACGGGGGGTGGGGTGGGGTGGGGTGGATGCTAAAACGTCTGAGGCCCCTAGGCCACCAGGCTGGAGCAGCTTCAAGCCACGGGTTTAGGGTGTAGGGACAAAGCCGCCCCTCATGTGCCCTTATCCCCAGGCTGGGTGTTCCCTGCACAGCTCTTCCCAGGCCGTCTGCCTCCCTCAGAGCTCCCCTGCTGGAGCTGCCCGGTGCCATGGGGTCGCTTGGTGCTTCTCCGGCTGCAGTCATCCCCCCCCCCCCCCCCCCCCCCCCCCCCCCCCCCCCCCCCCCCCCCCCCCCCCNACCACTGACAAGGGGCCTTGTGCCAACTACAGCCCAGCCCTCAAGGGAGCCCCCGACCATCAGTCTTGGCTCCGTCCTACTCCCCGGTGCTGAGAGGGGCCGGCGAGGGCCTGGCCCGCAGAGCAGGACCCAGGTGCCAGCTTTGCTCCCAGGAACTGGCGAGGCAGTATGAAAACAGGGCAGGCTAGTGGGGCACCCAGCCTGGTGGCCACCTTCACCCCCTTGCCAGGACTCGGGCCTAACCTGTCAGCGGTGGGCGCTAAGCCCTGAGGAGCCTGGGGACTTGCGAGGCTCGGCCTGGCCTCCTGCCAGAATGAGGTGTGTGCCAAAGGCACAGGGCAGCCAAGGATTTCAGCCGCCATCCGCTCCCCCTTGTCCCCGTCGGCTGGAGGAGCTCGGGGCTGACCGCCTGCTGAAGTCCTGTAGCATTTCCTCCTGCTGGTTCGGAGCACTGGGAAGATAGAGGGGCACGTCCGCAGCGGGGTGCAGGCAAGCGGCTGTTCAATCTCTGCCCAACCTGCAGAGATGCTCGTTTTCTCCATCCCCTTCCAACCTGAGCCCATGTCTGTTTCTTCGACGTCCTCCCGCGTGCTGTGTAAAGGTGCACACAGTGCCTGTGCACAAGGAGATGGGGCGGAGAGGTTACCAGGGGCTCTTTCTCCCCCAGCACCACGCTGGGCCTGGCTGGAGGAGGGGAGTCCAGGTCCCGGGGAAATGTTCGTCTGAGTCGTGGCTTCCGTTGGGAGGGGAGCGTCAGATTACAGGAGAGACGTCTCCACCGCTGAGTTCCCCCATCCAGAAGGTCCACGGACGGGGCCTCGGGGGTTGTGTGTGAGGGAGGGGGGAAGCAGGTGTGACGGGTTGGATCACAGAAAGCCCCTTTGGGAGCTGCCAACTGATGTGCAAAGACTACTTCTATTCCTGTTTTCCCTGCCAGCTCAGTGGCTCCAGCACCCTGTCTTGCTGAAGCCAGACACACCCGTCTGCTCCAACACAGACCCAGGGTCTGAATTACCTGCCCCAAGGCTGCAGGTTTACCCGAAAACAGGTCACAGAAGTGTGCTTGTCTTTAGCACTCAGATGCCCAATTCCCAGTGGGGTCTAAACCCAAATAAATCCGTTTTACCCTGTATAAAGCTTATACAGGGTAAACTCATAAATTGTTCGCCCTCTATAACACTGATAGAGAGATATGCGCAGTTGTTTGCTCCCCCAGGTATTAATACATACTCTGAGTTAATTAATAAGTAGAAAGTGATTTTATTAAATACAGAAAGTAGGATTTAAGTGATTCCAAGTAGTAACAGACAGAACAAAGCAAGTTACCCAGCAAAATAAAATAAAATGCGCAAATCTATGTCTAATCAAACTGAATACAGATAATCTCACCCTCAGAGATGCTTCAGTAAGTTTTTTCTCAGACTGGACACCTTCCAGGCCTGGGCACAATTCTTTCCCCTGGTACAGCTCTTGTTCCAGCTCAGGTGATAGCTAGGGGATTCTTCATGATGGCTCCTCTCCCTCTCTGTTCTCTTCCACCCCTTTATATATCTTTTGCATAAGGCGGGAATCCTTTGTCCCTCTGGGTTCCCCCACCCCTCACTGGAAAAGCACCAGGTTAAAGATGGATTCCAGTTCAGGTGACATGATCACATGTCACTGCAAGGCTTCATTACTCACTTGCCAGCACACACATATACAGGAAGACTCACAGGTAAATACAGCCATCTGCAGACAATGGTCCTGGTTAATGGGAGTCATCAAGATTCCAAACCACCATTAATGGCCCACACTTTGCATAATTACAATAGGCCCTCAGAGTTATATTTTATATTTCTAGTTTTAGATACAAGAGTGGTACATTTATACAAATAGGATGATCACTCAGTAGATTATAAGCTTTGTAATGATACCTTACAAGAGACCTTTTGCATGAAGCATATTCCAATTACATTATATTCACTTATTATCATGGTTTTATAAAACCATATAGACTGCACAACGTCACAGCGGGTGCATTGAGTTCATCCCCCAGCTGCTCACTTCTGAGTGTGGACGTCAGGCATGGACCCAAATCATGCAATGAGCTCGGTGAGTCTTTGACACGTTCCCATTTGTCTGCGTCACAAAACACTCACACAGTGCAGCAGGACTGGCCGGTCCCATCTTATCCTAAAACTATCCAACCCCCCATCTTGTCCTATATCCCATCCCTTCTACAACCTTCATCCCCTCCTGTCTGAGCGCCTTCCAGAAGCACATTAAGTGATGTGACTAGCCTCTGTCACGTGTGCTTTGTCCGTCCATCCTTCCTTTCTCTGGGGGAAATTGCATGAGATTTTAAATTGCATGTAAACTCTGCTCTGCGTTGTCATTAGCAAAGGCAGGTGGAACAGGTCTGCCTTGTACTTGGAACGAAAGGTGATGAGGTTTGTGGTGGTTTTTAGAGGCTGAGTACTGGAACACCAAGGGGGAGAAATGCAGGCTCGGCCGAACTACCATTAAGTAGATACATAACTGGTGAGGCCACACCTGGAGTATTGCGTTCAGTTTTGGTCCCCCACTACAGAAAGGATGTGGACAAATTGGAAAGAGTCCAGCGGAGGGCAACAAAAATGATTAGGGGGCTGGGGCACATGACTTACGAGGAGAGGCTGAGGGAACTGTGGTTTTTTAGTCTGCAGAAGAGAAGAGTGAGGGGGGATTTGATAGCAGCCTTCAACTACCTGAAGGGGGGTTCCAAAGAGGATGGAGCTTGGCTGTTCTCAGTGGTGGCAGATGACAGAACAAGGAGCAATGGTCTCAAGTTGCATGGGGGGAGGTCTAGGTTGGATATTAGGAAACACTGTTTCACCAGGAGGGTGGTGAAACACTGGAATGGGTTACCTAGGGAGGTGGTGGAATCTCCATCCTTAGAGGTTTTTAAGGCCCGGCTTGACAAAGCCCTGGCTGGGATGATTTAGTTGGGGATTGGTCCTGCTTTGAGCAGGGGGTTGGACTAGATGACCTCCTGAGGTCTCTTCCAATCCTAATCTTCTATGATTCTATGGTTAAACAACTGCATAGAGTAACTATGAATGGAATAATGTCGGATTGTAAGGTCGTCTCATGTGGGGTTCCACAGGGATCTTTTCTGTTTAACATCTTTATTAATGACCTGGATATAGGAACAGAGAGCACACTGATCAAATTTGCAGATGACACAAAGCTGGCAGGGGCGGGGTTGCACTTTGGAGGATGGAGCTAAAATTCAAAGGGATCTTGATAAATTGGAGAACTGGGCTAGACAACAAAATGAAATTCAACAAAGACAAATGTAAGGTGCTACACTTAGGGAAGAAAAACCAAATGCACAAATACAGACTGGGGGATAACTGGCTCGGCAGCAGCACCACTGAGAAGGATCTGGGAGTTGTGGTTGATCACAACCTCAACATGAGTCACCAATGTGCTGCTGTTGCAAAAAAAAAGCAAATGCAATTCTGGGTTGCATTAACAGAGGCACAGCATGCAAGTCATGGGAGGTGACAGTACCGCTCTACTCGGCGCTGGTTAGGCCTTAGCTGGAGTACTGTGTCCAATCGTGGTCACCAATGTACAGAAAGGATGTAGAGAAACTGGAAAGGATCCGGAGGCGAGCAACAAAGATGATCAAAGGGCTGGAATGCAAGCTATATGAGCAAAGGCTGAAGGAACTGGGTATGTTTAGTTTGGAAGAGAGGAGATTGCGGGGGGACATGATAGCGGTCTTCAAATACTTGAAAGGCCACCATAAAAACGATGGAGAAAAGTTGTTCCCTCTTGCCACAGAGGGCAGGACAAGAGGCCATGGTTCAAACTACAGCACGGCAGATTTAGATTAAATCTCAGGAAAAACTTCCTAATGGTAAGAAGAGTAGGACAGCGGATCAGATGCCTAGGGAGGTCGTGGAAGCTCCTTCACTGGAGGTTTTCAAAAGGAGGCTGGAGCCATCTGTCTGGGATGGTTTAGACACAAATAATCCTGCATCTTGGCAGGGGTTAGACTAGATGGCCCTTGTGATCCCTTCTAACCCCATGGTTCCATGAGGATATGTGACCCGTTTCTTTAAACAAGGAACTTTATTAGACTAAGTAAAACTACGTCTCTGTACAACTTCTGCATAGAACCTTCTCCAGCCAACCGCCTGCGCAGCTTCCTGCTATAGATTTAGAGTTAGACAGTTACTCCTGTGATTGGTCACCATAGACATGGGGTGCTGCAGGCAGGACTGAGGTGCATTGGCAGAGCTGTGAGAGGGTGGGCGGGTGGGTTCGGGCTGCAGTAGCAGGGGGTTGGGACTGAGGTGCATCAGCAGAGCTGCGTGTGTTTGGTGCAGGGTGGTTAAGACTGCAATAATGGGGGTGCACGTCGGATCAGGATCGAGAGGTGTCAGCGGAGCCGGGTGTGGGGAGCTCAGGACTGGAATAGCCGGTGGGTCTGGCTCAGAGTCGAGGGGAATCAGCAGAACCATGGGGAGAACTTTGCTCAGCACCAGCCTGCACCATGCCTACCTCTAGCTAGTGCTCTGAGTTCCAGACATCCTTAGCAAAGACCCTTCTGTGTACTTGGTGCATGGGTGAAGTGAAGTCAGGCTGGATGGACTCCAGCTCCGAATTCCTTATGAGGAGCAAATTGGCTGGGAGTCCTTGAGCTCCTGACACTGTGGTGTATCTGGGGTACTCCTGGCTGATGTTTTCTACTTGCCGGCTTTCCCCGCTGCTGCACTGGTAGAATCATCAGTAGTGGGTGCGACCCTGCAGAGTGAGAATGTCGGTGGCTACGTAACAATCTGTCAACACGTCCAGGTGTCTCCGTTGCCTGCTCTGTGCACATGTACGTGACTTATCGCCCTCTAGTGGCGGAGGAGAACATAAGCCCTAATAGCCATGTTACCGGTCTATAATAACTTTAATTTACGTGGCTTCTTCTCAGCCCAAAGAATCCCTAATCGCGTGGTCACCTTTACACATAGAGTAATCGCCTTCCCCACCACCCAAGTGCAGCCACCTCTGGGGTGGAACGTGATAGCCATTTTCGAAGAGCCCAGCATCGGCACAGGTTGGGACAAGAAGTGGAGGAGAATCATGGGGCCAAACTGGGAAATTTGATCAAGGGCCTGGTACATTCTGTTGACCTTGGTGATCCTTTCTGGCTTTTCCTGGGTGAATCTGCAAAGCCATTGCTGGAATAACCACAGAATGAGACTTTTCCGACAGGACCAAGGACTGTGATAGGTCATGGCCCTGATTCTGAAGTCTTTAATTGGGCAAAACTCCCCTGACGTCAGTGGGAGCTCAGCAGGACCGGGCCCTCTGTGCCTGGTCTTTTGTTGACTGGGAGTTTTGGGGGCAGCTGGGTATGGGGTTAACCCTTGAAAAATCGGAGCTGCTCTGTTTCTGTAACGTTTTCCTAGCTTGCAGGTTTTGCGGGAGGGGGGCAGAAAGTCATCCTACAAAACCGGCTTGATCTCAAAGCTCCAGGGGGCTGCTTTATTCGGTCACCGCTGAGTGTCTTTGGAAAGGAGGCCCTGCCCAGTCACCCGCCAGGCACGCAAAGGAGCGGTGACGCTGAGACCCCTCCTACTATTGTCCCGCTGTACCTCTATGCAGCCCGCTAGCCAGGTAACGAGCTGGCCCCCCCGTGACCTTCCCAGCAGAGGGCCGGTGCCTTTAAGAAAGAGTGCAGCTCCTGGCGCGCCGTGCTCAGCGGGACTGCCCTGCTCTCTGCTGGCAGCACAGTCATTACGCACTCTAAGGGCTGAGCTCTCCGGCAGCTGTCGGAACCCAGACACCGGCAATCGAGGGTAAAAGGCTCTCAGGAGAAAGGGGGGGCGGAGGAGGGAGAGAGGTGGCGGCTGGGCTGTAGAGGGTTAACGCTCTCCAAGGAGAGAGCCCCTGAGTGACTGTCAGGTAACGCTCCAGCCCCCCAGCTCCTGGGGAAGGCAGCAGGACTCCTGGGGTTTGGGCTGGGTGCCCACTCGGTTACTGAGAAGTGTCACAGGATCTGTCATGGGATTTCCTGAGCATTGGAGAGTGCGGCAGGCTGGGTAGCGTGTCCCCTGCGTGGGGGCGTGCAGGGGGTGGATGGGCGCAGGTGCATCTCTGCCCCACGGGGCTGCGTTCAGAGCGTGTGCATGCTTGGGTGTGCAGAGGTAGGGGCGTGTGGGGGATGTGCACACACACACACACACACACCCGGGTCTGTATAAGCGTGAGGGAAGTTGTGCAACCCGCTGGCCAGCGTGCGTTACGTGCTGCCACTGAATCCATAGAGGACTTGGGTCTGTTAAAACCCTCAGCTACGGAGCCTGGCTCTGCAGCTCGGTCTCTGGAGGCTCCTGCTTTTATCCCTATGAAGTCCCCGGTTCAGTCCCCAGTGCGTCGGCCCAGATGGTGGCTGTCTCCGTCGCACATGGACGTGCACGCCCAAGTGCTGCAGATTGCACGTGGGTGTGTGGCCATACTCCCATGCCAGAGCGGGGCTGGGGTCCTTCGCATTTCCTCCCCTCTGTTAGAAACATTTCCTGGTTCTGGCTGCCTTCGGTGTCTCATCAGCCTCTCGTTCTCCGTGGCCAGGAGAGGGAACCTGCGCTGTTGGCTGGAGACGCCCAGAGAAGCCTGGAGATGGGTGGTGACGCTGCATCCGCGGCAGGGATCCGAGCCCTTTGGATCATGTTGCTGGTGGAAAGAAAAGTGGCAGCAGATTGGGGGTGCTCTGGAAGGGGCATTACTCTCAGGGCTGCCTGTTGCTACAGCAGCAAGGTTTGGGGTCTGTCTGCGCCCACTTCTCCCAGCAGCTGCCATCCTGTTCTCCCATCCCCGGCTCTGCTGATGCCCCAAATGAATTAGGGTCTTGGGGCTGGTAGAGCTTGGGGCACCTTCTGATGACTGGTATCCCTTCCCTCGAACTCAGTCATCCTGGGCGAAAGCTCAGTGCTTTAACACCCACCTTCCAGGTGGGTAAACTGAGGCAGAAAGGCTGAGTGACTTGAGTAAGGCCACGATAGGGAGTCAGTGCCGGAGCTAGGATTAGAACTCAGCTGTTGCTTAATCCATCCTGTGCTTATTCCATTCATCCAGACTGTTGTGTTGACAGGCTGCCCCGAAGCGTTGTGGCTGGAAGTGACACAGGCAGCAGGTAGCCAGCTGAGAGCTTTGTAGCACTAAAAATAAGAACAGGGGATAGAGACAAGAAATTACCCACAGATCTAATGAGGATCAGGGAATTTCTATAAACTGGTGCTAATTTCCTAACCCCCAAAAGCCATCTCAGATCCTCCCTCTGTATGGACGACCCCTGATGAATTCTGATACACAGCATTTAGCACGTCAATAACTGGCTGGGTTTCTCCTTTAAATGAGGAAGAAATGCCAGTTTTTGTTACAAATTGCCCCAGGTGTGAAGTGACTGAAATCTTCCAGTTCATCCTTCGGATGAGTGCAGGGCCCAAAGCAAATGGGATTTAGGCAAAGGAGGGAGAGACCCTGACTCACCAGTGTTGTTTTATTTACTCAGAAACAAGTCTGGCCTTCGGTTTAAGGCCTGGGACTGAGGCTTGAGAGATCTGGGTTGGATTCCTGGCTCTGCCACTGGCTTCCTCTGTGACCTTGGGCAAGTTGCTTCATCTTCCTGTGCCTCATTGTAAAATCCTTCCCTCCCTCACAGGGGACCAGGGAGGATAAATTCATTCATGCTTGTGAGATGCTCAGAGGCTGCAGTGAGGAGGGCCCCAAAAGACCCTGGATGTGCAGAGATTTGATGGGGCCCCTTGGGAGGAGATCCCTGGCAACGAGTTTTGGGGCCCAAGCCGATCCTTGCTAAGGGGAGCTGGGGCAGTGCGGTACTCGGGTGTCCCCTCAGAGTCCTGACCATTGTGCTGACACTCGATGGCTGTCCCAAGGAGCCGGAGCTGTACAAACCAGACACTGAAAGCTGCTTCAGCAGCTCACGAGGGCTGAGCCCTATGGGTATGTCTGCACCAACACTGCATTAGAAACCTGGGGTTACAGTTGCTGGACCTGGGGTCCCACAGCCGCACCATCATGTTCATACTGCGCCACGCTGCCCTTCTGACTCGGGGCTGCAGCTTGGCCTGAGTCCACCCTGCAAAGTGGCAGGGCTTGGACCCGAGTCACAGCAGGACTTGGGCTCTGACCGAGCGCCTCCCCCCTCCCCCCCCCGCAGCAGGGTCCTAGTGCTTGCTGACCAGAGTCAGACTGATTTGTGTGTGGACGGAACAGGGGCTTGCACTCGAAGCTGAGTTACAGCCTGTGCTTAGTGTGCAGTGTAGACACCCTTAGAGAGCTGAACTGGCGTGTGCCCCGGTGGAGCCGAACACACTTGGAGATCAAGAGCTACTGCTGGCCCAGGAACCCTTTCTCACGATGGTTTCCTTGTATTCTGGATTGTTGTTGCACACTCATTTGTGTACATGGGATTGGTGTGCACGAGGGTTCTGCATGGGAAGGCCCCGTGTTCCTGTGCAAATATGCGGGTGTAAGGAGGGTCTGAATGAACTCTCCCCTGACAGCTAGTTGAGGAAGGGAGAGACTCCAGGAGCAAACTGTATTTACATGAACACACCTACTCTGGTGTTGGGTTACAAATCACGGTAGTATTGAATGCAGGGGTAGTGAAACGTTATCAATATTGTTATCTTTATTGTATGAGTAAAGGGGAGCAGAACTGTGCTGAGCCTGTCCTGATTGAGGGGGGTCACCCTCAGGTGAAAGGGACTCCCTAAGCCAGGGGCTCGAATGCCAGACGCCTGTGAAGGGAAGAGGGGTGGGGACAGGTGTCCCAGCTAGGTGGTGTGGACTCTCCGTAAGGGTACCTGGTCTGGTTTAACCTGTTCCTCCCCCACTGTTCAAAGAGAGAGTGAAATAGGCTCTATTAGGAGTCTTTTGTTATGTAAAGTGCTCACTAGAGCTGAAAACACTTGTGGTGGGACAGCGTTTCTGCCCGGCCTGCATCACTAAGAGCTGACAGTCACTAAGAGTTGGGTGGACTCTCAAGAGACTGACCTGCGGAGAGGCGGGTGGCAGCAGGTGTGAGCAGAATGAGCGGCTGGCAGGGCGGTCAGTGGAGAGGACCCGTGGCTGGCGGGGCGGCGAGGAACCGTGGTTGGCAGGGCAGCGAGGAACAGCAGCTGGCGGGGCGGCGGGGAACCGTGGCTGGCGGGGCGGCCGGGCGGCGAGGAAGCGTGGGTGGCGGGGCGGCCGGGCGGCGAGGAATCGTGGTTGGTGGGGCGGCCGGGCGGCGAGGAGCGGTGGTTGGCGGGGCGGCCGGGCGGCGAGGAACCGTGGTTGGCGGGGCGGCCGGGCGGCGAGGAACCGTGGTTGGCGGGGCAGCGAGGAACAGCAGTTGGCGGGGCGGCCGGGCGGCGAGGAATCGTGGCTGGCGGGGCGGCCGGGCGGTGAGGAACCGCGGCTGGCGGGGCGGCCGGGCGGCGAGGAACAGCAGCTGGTGGGGCGGCCGGGCGGTGAGGAACCGCGGCTGGCGGGGCGGCCAGGCGGCGAGGAACCGTGGTTGGCGGGGCAGCGAGGAACAGCGGCTGGTGGGGCGACCAGCCAGATCAAGTGCTCAGAGGGCAGAGCGAGCAAGGTACCTTCTTCCCCGGGTGGGAGATGAACTCACCCAGATGCACCTCGGAACCCTGGGACCTCACTGACCCAGGACAACCCCTGGGAGTGGGGTGTGGTGAGGGAGCAGACGAGGGCACAGAAAAGGAACTGTTGGTTGTGGAACTCAAGAACACGAGGCGGGAGGCTCTGCCCCACGCACTCTGGGGTGGGCGTCCTGCTCACAGTTTTAGGTTTAGGAATCCTGCTTGTGGCATTTTCCCTAATTAATGTCATGTGACTTCCCTCCTTTCATTAAACGTTTCCTTTCTACACTCAGACTCGGTGCTTGCGAGAGGGGAAGTATTGCCCCTCAGAGGCGCCCAGGGGTGGTGTGTAATTTTCCCAGGTGGGGGCTCGCGCCGGTTCTGTCTTGTATCGATGGAAAGGAACCCCTAGGTATTGAACCCGGCCCTGGTTCCTGCCGGCTCCACCTGGTAGAAGGGTTACACGGACTTTGGTGCAGGCACCTGGCTACCTGCTGCTGTTCCAGGAGCTTCACCAAAGCAGCAGCGCTGGTGCCACTGCTGAGCCACGTGGGACTGGATCGCAGGTAGGTTTGGGGCTGCCAGAGACACAGCAGGGTCATTCCTGGCAGAATGCTACATCTCAAAACAGTCACAAGATGGCAGTGCTCCAGCCGCTCCGGCCACGTCAAAGGCCAATCCTACACGGTGCTGAACGCCCTTCAGTCCCATTGACTTCGATTCGGCGGTGACTCTCTCCCACGTTTCCCACAATCCTTTGCTCCCTTCTCCCCTTTGAAGCTGGCACTTGTCCTCGGACGGCAGCTCGCGAAGGGTTAATTTAATAGCCAGAGGTTTAGCTGGGAATGAAGAACTATGGGCAGTCTCTGAGGTGGAGGGGGGCTATGGACATATTCTCAATGGGCTCTGGATCTCCAGGCAGCGTAGAAAGGAGTCTCCGATTTCCAGGTGGAACCGTTGACGTGGGGAGATTGGTTTTTGGTGAGGTTTCCCCTGGCGTAGCTGGGAACTAATTAGACCTTGGCCACGGGCTGCAGACTGGCTCCCCGTTAGTCGGGCCAGCATGACTCCTTTCAAAGGCCTCTGCAGATCTGCTCAGGCCAAAGCGAGCTGTAGAGCAGAGTGGCTGGGGGGGCTGCGGGGCTGCTTGCTTCAGGTGCCTGGGTGAGAGAGCTGAGCTTGGATCTGAACTCGGGGAGCTAAATGCTACTCTCATTATGCCAGTGGAAATCGCCAGCTCCGCTGAAGTTGCATTGACGGTGCAACTCGGAGCAAAACTGACCCTCTCTACCCTTCATTCTGGAAGGCCCCGTCCGTCCACCCTGTTCTGTCTCAAGTTACCAGCAGCTCCTTAAACCCGGAGACTGAGCCTCGCTGGTGAGATATGTGCCAGTTGTCCCTGCGCTGCCTGGGTATTCACACAGCGCTCACTGAACTCCCAAAGTCATGTCCCAGGATGCACTGGGCTCCGGAAAACGCCAGGAGGGATTCTCTGGGGCGGTCACTTCTCGGGCTGTGGCAGAGCCCTAGAACATGCATTGCTGCTCTGCAACCACGGCAAGGGAAGCAGTGCCTTAGAGGGGGTTAATACAGTTTACTCACCCAGCTGGTGTTTTACAGCGGAGCTTGTTGTATCCTGTAAGAGCATTGCCTCTCCAGCGCAGGGCTGTTGAAAACAGCGATTTACTTGTGACCTGGCCTATGCTCTTATAGGTCACCGGCACGTTAAAAATGGATATTCCTAATAGTGTGTGTGGGTATGAAAATCTAGCCCATTCCCTTCGAAACAAAATAAATTTCCTTAGGCCTCAGACTTATTTAAACCTGAAGGCACTTTAAAAATCAAATTCCCTTTTTTGCCACCTGTGCTTTATTTTATTTCTTTCTTTGCCTTTCACACAGCCTGTAGCAATGATCGCCTTCACTGGAGCTTCTAGTCTTGCCGATCCACTTGCCGGGTTCAGTGCTTAGAGGCTACAGCGATGGGTGGGAGGATGCCTGCGCTGTTTCTTTAAATCTGTCCCAGCGGGGCTGGGCAGGAAGGGCTGTGGGGTGAGCTCTAGGCAGAAGCACTACAGGGAAGTGGCGTGGGAGCAGCTGAAGGAATGACATGGTTTTCCTTGTTCTAATAAAGTTCCTTGTTCAGTGCTACATGAAAGTGACACTTTCTGTGGAATGAATTTTCAGAAGTGCTGAGCCCTGTCCGTTCCTCTGGACTTCATAGATTACCAAGCCAGAAGGGACCATTGTGATCAGCTCGTCTGACCCCTGTGTGACACAGCCCGGAGAACTCCCCCAAGTCATTTCTATGGCAGGTCTTTTAGAAAAACAGCCAGTCTGGATTTTAAAATGGTCAGTGATGGAGAATCCACCATCACGCTTGGTACATTGTTCCAATGCTTAATTACCCTCACTGTTAAAAATGTACATCTTATTTCCAGTCTCAATTTGTCTCGCTTCATCTTCCAGCCGTTGGATCATGTTAGATCAGGGGGAGGCAACCTATGGCACACGTGCTGAAGGCAGCACACGAGCTGATTTTCAGTGGCACTCACACTGCCCTGGTCCTGGCCACCGGTCCGGAGGGCTCTGCATTTTAATTTAATTTTAAATGAAGTTTCTTAAACATTATAAAAACCTTATTTACTTGACATACAACAATAGTTTAGTTATATATTATAGACGTATAGAAAAAGATCCTCTAAAAGCTTTAAAATGTATGACTGCCACGCGAAACCTTAAATTAGAGTGAATAAATGAAGACTCGGCACATCACTTCTGAAAGGTTGCCGACCCCTGTGTTAGACCTTTTCTCTGCTAGATTGAAGAGCCCATTATCAAATATCTGTTCCCTGTGTAGGTACTTACAGAGTGTGATCAAGTCATCCCTTAACCTTCTCTTTGTTTTAAAGTACATAGATTGAGCTCCTTGTTGGGTCTATCACTATAAGGCAGATTTCTAATCCCGGAATCCTTTTCGTGAGTCTTCTCTGAACCCATTCCAATTTATCAATCTTCCCCCGTCAATTGTGGGCACCAGAACTGGACACAGGATTCCAGCAGCGGTCACTCCAATACCAAATAAAGAGGGAAAATAACCTCTCTGCTCCTACTCAAGATTCCCGTTTCCAAATCCAAGGATCGCATTAGCTTTGTTGGCCACAGCGTCACACTGGGAGCCTCATGTTCAGCTGATTATCCACCACAACCCCCAAATCTTTTTTTAGAGTCCCTGCTTCCCAAGATAAAGTCCCCCATCCTGTAACCATGGCCTGTGTTCTTTGTTCCTAGACGTATATATTTACATTTACCCAGATTAAAGTGCATATTGTTTGCTTGAGCCCAGTTTACCAAGCGTCAGTGACCTGAGCTCTTCATTGTTTACCTCTCCCTCAATTTTTGTGTCATCTGCAAACTTTATCAGGGATGATGTTGTGGTTTCTTTCAGGTCATTAACAAAAATGTTAAATAGCAGAGGGCCAAGAGCCGATGATGATGACCCACGTACAATTACATTTTGAGACCTATCAGTTAGTCACCTTTTAATCCATTTAGTGAAGGGATTAATAGCCTATGCGGTACTCTTGATTCGGATTTCTCCTGCTGCCTCTTTACGTGCCCAAATACTGTAGCTAATGTTCCAAAGCTCCAATTAATAATGCTTCAATTGGAGCGGGGCATGCTCAGTGTTGTGGCGGTAGGGGCCGAACTACCCTAGAATTGTCCGTTTGAAATGGCTTTTGAGATCTGTTCTGATTTGTAATTCGTGTGGGTGGAACTTCACAGACTGGGCAGCTCCTGAGAGTGGATTTCTGGGGAAGGAGGCAGGCCTTTCTGGGAATCTGCTGCACCCCATCTGCCAGAAGATCTTGTACTTTGATTGTAAACTAGGGCTTGTCTTTTTGTTCTGTGTTTGTACAGTGCCTAGCATAATGGGGTCCTGCTCTATGACTGGCTGCTATGGTTAAACAAATAATACATCCCCACAATACAGCAGCTTGTAGCATTAATTGAAGAAAACCCATCCCTGCGCCCACCCGCCATTGCAGTTGCTAAAGAGAAGGAGAGGTTGGGTTTTTTTTGGAACAAATCCCAGGAATCCGAGGAGAAGAGAGAACAAAGATCCTTCCTCCTGCACCTCACCCCAGCTGAGGTTGGAATCAGGCTTCTCGCAGGATCGCAGCTCTGGCTCACAGAGCCAACCAAGCGCTGCGTCCTCCTTTGCTGAGCCAGCAGGAGCCGTGCAGAGCCTGTCTGAGCTGGAGGCCTTTGCTTTGCAGATATCTCACTCCGTATCAAGGGGCGAGTGACAACCGCGAGGCGGAGGCGCTTCCTCCTCTCTGAATCCAGGCCAGCCCGTCTGGTGGGCTTAGGAGAGAGAGCCCTTATTTTTAAAAGCCATTTGAGTGTTCTTCGGGCTGTCTTGGGGCCGTTAAGGTAGGATACTGGAGTATTGTTTTAAAGGAATACTGCTGAGCCTGGGATCTTGCAAGGTTACTGGAGTGGCTGCATCGTTAGACTCTGCACGGATGAGACTGACTGTCGCTCGGCTTTCATATCCCAGTGAAGCCTTAGGAACGTAGGAATTGCCAGGCTGGTTCATCTAGTCCAGGATCCTGTCTCTGACGCTGCCCAGCACTAGATGCATCAGAGGGATGTACTAGAAATGCCACAGTGGAACAGGGAGGTCGTGGAAGCTCCTTCACTGGAGGTTTTCAAAAGGAGGCTGGAGAGCCGTCTGTCTGGGGTGGTTTAGACACAACAAATCCTGCATCTTGGCAGGGGGTTAGGCTAGCTGACTCTTGTGGTCCCTTCTAACCCTATGGTTCTAACCTGATAAAGGAATTTCCCTCCTTATACCCATTCAGTGCATGGTTAGCCAATGGAACTCACTGCACCATGATATCACCGAGGTCAGGAGCTGAGCAGGATTCAAAAAAGGACTGGAGAGTAGTCACATGAGGTCAGATTAAAAATAAGGGAATGATATCTGCAAGCTTTACGATATAAACCAATCACTAACTAACTCATAGAATCATAGAATCTCAGGGTTGGAAGGGACCTCAGGAGGTCATCTAGTCCCACCCCCTGCTCAAAGCAGGACCAATCCCCAACTAAATCATGCCATCTGCAGTGTTCATGCCATCAGTATAACCTGGCTTGGGACACACTGTGCTGGGATAATTTTCCTCCCTCAGGGTGGGATCCTTCCCCTAAATTGTGGAGAAACTCTACAGTAAGGTCAGACCTGGGAGCTTCTGGTCATCTTCCTATGGACGCGCTTCCAGCCCCAAACCCTCAGTGCAGGCCAAGGGCTCCCTCCCCAAGCATGGTTGCTGGGAGCAGAGCCCAGGTACGCTCCTGATTGGCCTCTCTGACACCAGGACCCCACCCCGTTGCTTGTTCTGCCTGGCCTGCAGGGTGGGCACATGCATGGAACGAACGGGCACTCTTCCTGGAGCAGCAACGGACAAGGTCTCTGGGCCTTCACGCTGGGGTTCGGCCCCTGATCCTGATTCAGCTGTGTGGTGTGTGGAAAAAGAGATGAATCCCGACCTCGCCGGGGCGGCGGTGTGAAACGAACAGCGAATCACCCCACTTGGAAATCCTGCTGTTGTCTCTGTGAACTGACACTGGTGAGGAGAATGGGAACTGCGTGGCTGTGTTATTTCCCCCCTGGCTAAATCTGGGGCTGTGGGATTTTGGCCAGTGGCTAGAGGATTTTTGGCACAGGATTTGGGGGGCGTGCCAGCCAGCCGCACCCGGGGAGCAGGTTTGGTGCTGGCCCAGGGAACGTGGGATTGATGGAGAGACAACGAGCCCTGCAGCGGGCTGGGTTGTTAGACTCTAATTCATGCGAAATCTGACACTGCAGATATTTGAAATCAATAAGCCACGTTCTGGGTTTTTCCCTTCTCTTTTGAGGGAGGGTTTTTCCTTTTGCTTGGCGGAGGCCTGGTAGGAAAGTTACAATTTGCTGAGAGCAAAGGCAGGGCATTTTAACCAGCTTATGACAACCCCAACGAACCCCCCTGCCAACACGTATGACATGGGAACTGCCTACCCTCAATGGTTTTTGGTTATTGCAGTTTGTCAGCCCGTATGTATTGGTTGTGGGATTTGAGGCAGGTGGACTGGAGGTGTGTGTGTGTGTGTGTGTGTGTGTGTGTGTGTGTGTGTGTAGGCAGGGCCTATATGTATGCCTGGGCTACTTGTTGCCCTTTGGGGTACTGGGAAAAAGTATAGTGTTGGGGTGTGTCAATTGGTGTGGCAGCTAGTGTGTATTGAAATGTGTCTTGGATGTGTGCAATTTGTGTGTATTAAGATGTATGTGATATCTCCCAGTACACCTATGGAGCTAGATGCAATGTGTGTATTGAAGTTTGTGTTTTTATTGTACAGAGCTCCAGGAATGCAGAGGGGTGTGTGTGTGTGAGAGAGAGACAGACACACAGTAGTGTGTGTGTGGGGGAATGCATTGCCCTGCCGTGTGCACCTGTGTTGTAGTGTGTGTTTTGCGAGTCATTTTTACATCCCCATAGGTGCATTGGGAGAACTGTGGGGCGTATCGGAGCAGGTGTCTTTTGGATTATAATGATCATGGGTAACAGCATCACAAGTGTGGACACGCTTGGGGTGTGCCTGTCTGCTTGTGTATTTGTGTTAGCGGGGAGTGAAGTGAGGATGGATTTGTATGGGGGGTGGGAGGAAGAGTTGCATTGACCTTTCCTGCTGGTGCACAGTAAGGTTAAAAAGTGAAAACCCAGTTTTACTGCCCTGGTAAAGGAGCAGAGCTGGCCCTGAAGGGCCAAGAAATCTCTGTCTTTGTCAAACCTATTTCTTCCCGTTGCCCCTGGGGCTGAGGAATTCAAAGGGAGACCGTTATTAGACTAGTATCAGAGGGGTAGCCGTGTTAATCTGGATCTGTAAAATTATTAGACTAGATCTTTGCCTACCATAAAATAAAAATGCCTGGGTTTGTGGCATGCATTTAAGGCTAAACTAATTGTTCAGAGAATCTCCTTGTGCAATGAGCCCTGGGCTCTGGATTTGCTGTGAGACCTGGGCGGGGGGGGGGCTGGGGAGCAGCCAGCAGCCACTTTCACGAGAGTAGATTCCTGGCTCTATTTATGCTATTCCCGTGCATGGCCACTGGAGGGACCTTTCCCCTGCCCCCCCTTTCCCCTCCCTTACAGCTGTTCCCGCAGGAGACTGACAGCTGGCCCCAGGGTTGCTATAGGGATAGGCAAATTGCATTGGCTGCCATAGGTGGGGAGGCGGGGCCAGGCGTTACTCCCTATAAAAGGCAGAGTGCTCCATTCAGCCCTTCACTACTTGCAAAGCGGGAGACGTGCCAGTGGTCGCGGCAGGTGCCGCGGCTGAGCCTGGGGCGCAGGGGAAGGGGGCCACAGGCAGAGACCCCCCCCTCGGTGGCGATTGCCCAGCGTTGTGACTTGGCGGGGGGGGGGCATTGCACTGAGCAGTCAGCCTGGGGGGGGGGGCTGCTGCCCATTGCCTGCAGAGCCGGGGGGGGGGGGGCAAAGCAGAGTTGGGGGGGCNTAATCTGGATCTGTAAAATTATTAGACTAGATCTTTGCCTACCATAAAATAAAAATGCCTGGGTTTGTGGCATGCATTTAAGGCTAAACTAATTGTTCAGAGAATCTCCTTGTGCAATGAGCCCTGGGCTCTGGATTTGCTGTGAGACCTGGGCGGGGGGGGGGCTNAGCCGGAGGCGGGCGCCACTTTGCAAGAGCAGTTGCCCACCGTGCGGGGACCAGGCGCAGCAGCGGCGCCCTCGCCCCCTCCGATCCGGATTCCCCGGGCAGCGCAACTTTCCTCCGAAGACCCCCCCCCCGAGCTCTGGTCCGTCGCTTTCTGCCTGCGGCTCCCCCCCCCCCATGCGCCGGGTGCAACTTTCCCCGCGGAGCCTCTGAAGGGCCGCGAACTCCGGAGCGCTGCTGAGTAACCCGCCCCGGCGGCGAGCGGCTGCCCCCGCTTTGCAGGCGGGCTGCGCCGGGGAGACCCCGGGCCCCTCGGGCGGGCGCCGCCGGTGCATGGACTGAGATGGCCGCGGAGCTGGCCATGAGCGGCGCGCTGCCCACCAGCCCGCTGGCCATCGAGTACGTCAACGACTTCGACCTGATGAAGTTCGAGGTGAAGAAGGAGCCGCCCGAGGCCGAGCGCTTCTGCCACCGCCTGCCCGCGGGCTCGCTCTCCTCCACCCCGCTCAGCACCCCTTGCTCCTCGGTGCCTTCCTCGCCCAGCTTCTGCGCGCCCAGCCCCGGCGGGCAGCCGGGCCCCGGCGCCGCCCCGCACCCGGGCAGCGCCGGCAAGGCGCCGCTGGAGGATCTCTACTGGATGTCGGGCTACCAGCACCCGCTCAACCCGGAGGCGCTGAACCTGACCCCGGAGGACGCGGTGGAGGCGCTGATCGGCAACCCGCACCCGCTGCACGGCTACGAGGCCTTCCGGGGCCAGGGCTTCCCCGGGGAGGAGGCGGCCCCGGCCGGGCACCACCCGCACCACCACCCGCACCACCACCATCACCACGCGGCGCACCCGCACCACCCCCCGCACCCGCACCACCACCTGCGGCTGGAGGAGCGCTTCTCGGACGAGCAGCTGGTCAGCATGTCGGTGCGGGAGCTGAACCGCCAGCTGCGGGGCTTCAGCAAGGAGGAGGTGATCCGCCTGAAGCAGAAGCGGCGCACGCTGAAGAACCGGGGCTACGCCCAGTCCTGTCGCTACAAGCGGGTCCAGCAGCGGCACATCCTGGAGAGCGAGAAGTGCCAGCTGCAGGGCCAGGTGGAGCAGCTCAAGCAGGAGGTCTCCCGGCTGGCCAAGGAGCGGGACCTGTACAAAGAGAAGTACGAGAAGCTGGCCGGCCGCGGCTTCCCCCGGGAGCCGGCCCCGCAGGCGGCCCCCAAAGCCTCGGCCGAGTTCTTCATGTGAACGGGGGGTTCCTCGCCCGCCGTCTACATAGAGCGGCTGCTGTACATAGACTCGTGTTTGTGTGTGTGTCCGGGCTGCAAACAAACAAACTCACCCAGCAGGCGCGGCCCCCATGCAGGGCAAGGTCCCCGTCCCCTCCCGCTTGCGTCTCCTTCCCGCCCCGCCTGGGCTGCCCACCAGAGCCCCAGCCCCGCTGCGAGCTCGCCTCCCTGCCAGCCGGAGCCCCGGGGTGCTGCCCGTTGCAAGTTTCCCCCAGCGCATCCCCCTCTGCTGTTGGTACGTCTCTAGGAAAAGAGAGCCCGAGCTGGGACTTGGCGAGGCAGCAAGGTGAGAGCAGCCTCCAAACACAGTCACACGCTCCCTCCTGAGTCTTAAAACATTGTGATCACGAGAACTTTATACAAAAAACAAAACCAGACCAGACCAAGCTTTGGCTGGTGGGAAAGACAAACTGAACGTTCAAAGACTTGAAGCAATAGGGGAAAAAAATGAGCAAACCTCTGAAATGTTTTTTTTTTTTTTTCTCCTGGAAAACTGGGTAACAAAACCAAAATCGTTTTGGGAGAAAAAGTGCATCATCATGAAATCCTCCTATATACTCTTAATAATCGTACTAATTAATAAAGCAGCATCCAAGGAACTGTGCAACTTAGCTGTGATTCTTAGAAGACTTTTTAAGCAATCCTGCATGCAGGACATGTATGGTATTTCAATAATCTCCCCTTCTTTTCTACTAGAACAGATGAAGAAAAAGCATGATCCAGTTTTTTTTTTCTTGGTAATATTTTTGTTTGTTTTTTCCCAACGGTCAGTTTTTAGTTTGCAGCACCCTTTTTTGGGTGCATCTTAAATAACAAATAGTCTTAAAATGTTTGCAAAGTGATGTTTTCTCTCTCAGTGGAACAGTGCAGCAAAACACTCACAAAAGGGACTGGAATATATATCTTGGGACTTCAGACTCCAAAACAGAGTTGAGTTTACCTGCTTTTTATCTCCTTCCTTTTCTTACTAATTCTTGTTGTTGTTTTAAAAAGGAAACCTGAGCCAGACTTAACTTATTTAAAGGTGTCCACTTGTACATATGTAGAATTTAGTTAGTTTTTTGCCTTTTTTTTTTTCTGAGCCTATATTTTGCTTGGTGATTTAAGGGAAAAAAAAAAAGCTTAAAAAAATCACAAGTCTTAATGAAAGTTTGTATGTAATAGCATGCAAATAATATAAGAATTTAATTAATTTAATTATGTTGAAAAAGCCGAATGCACTATATACAGGAATCAATTGGATTAAATAATACTGTTGTTTTATAGAGATTTAAAATTATCTATGCTGTTTAAAATATTGGAAAAAAGTTAACATTCTAAGATGACCTGAAAGGCAATATAGTAATATATGGACTGCAATCAGTTGGCTGCTATATCACTATGCACCAGATTTATTTATTAACCCCTGGGAAACAATATTATTTTAACCTTGATGATTTTAAAAAAGAAAAGAAAATGCACATTATTTCTTGCAAAAAAACCTGCAATCTTGCAATTACGCTTTGTGTGAAAGTATTAAAAAAAAAAAGCATAGCAGTTGGGGTTTTTAACAAGTTGCTTATTTAAAAAAAGGAAATCTTAGGGAAAACTGTAAAAGTCTTAAAAACAAACAAACCACGTGTGAACTTTGGCAACTGGTGCATTTTAGGTGCTGCTTGTGCAAAGCATTTTAAATAACCAGTTTGTTTCAATTTCTGATGGTTTTAACTCTGTTGCATCAAGATAGAACTTATATTCATCTAGAGCTTCAGTTAAGTCTTTTTATATAAACTGCTGTTGAGCCTTGTGGGCTATTGCAACCTCAAAAACACCTATATCTTTTTTTTGTTTTGTTTTGTTTGTTCTTTGAATTGTTTCCTTTGTGTTCAGGCATCAATGCAAAAACTCATTTTAGCTTTCATTTGCTACAGACGAACGAAAAATAAATCTCTTTAGACATACCTATCTTGTTTTGCCTTCCTAGTTTTTGTAGGGAGGGGACATCATTTGAAATTTTTGCACTGGTGACAGTGGTGATTGTCTCTTTCGGATTAGATGTTTGGGGGAAATTAAAGCACACTCGTTTCTTTGCTTTGTGTACCAGAATGAAATGTGATGGATTAATAATCCAAATGTGAGTTTGAGTTTAAATACAAAGGCAGGGAAATATATGCAACTGCAATCCTTGGACTGAATGAATAGTTAGGAAATTATTTTAACTTTGTTTTGGTGGCTCTAGATGAAACAGTGTAAACTCCCACATTAAAAATTCGTTTGCCAGTTTAAAGAATTAACCCAAAATTGATATCTTTGGAAAGCATGGTAAAAATTGACACTTTTTTTTTTTTAAACAAATGCATCAATATTTTGTCCATTTTGAAAGATGCACTTTCTTATTCTTCTGGGTGATGTTTAGCTTTCTAGTTTAGTTTAAAGGACAGCACTTTAAAAATACAGTTGGTGTGTTTGGAGAAGCAAGATATTAATGGTAAAAAAATAGGTTTAGGCTCATAATTTTTCTTCCCAAGTTTTCATCTATGGGGGAAAAATTTTGAAAACATTTTAGTACTATTTCTGGTACTTTTTCATTTCCAAAGATTTGGTTTAAATAATTTAAAAACCTCACAGTTTATTAGCCTGATTTATTTTTTGTTTAAATGCTGAAAATTTAAATTGAGAGAGATTCCTTGGAATTAAGTGGTGGTTTTACACTTTTTTTTTTTCCTTTCAATCGGAAACACTTTATCTGAATAATTCAATATATGGGATATACTTTATTTAAAAAGTTTGTTTTTAAAAAGGACTATTAAATTGAACATTTTTTTTAAGTGCATGTTTTAGACCTCCGTTTTAATTTTCACAGTGCTGAGATTTAGAATGATAAAGGATTTGATCAGAAATTGGAGCATTTTTTTCTGCACTTACCAGTGAAATCATTTTCTTTTTAAACAAAGAATTATTTCCACATCAAACGAATGCTGTCTCTCTCTCATACCCAAATCAGTCCATTGACTGACTTTTATTTTAAATGGCAATAAATGGTTTTATTTCCCCTTTTGGATATTGTTTAAGAATTTTTAATTAAAAAAAAAAAAATCCTCCCCAAACGAATATTTTAAACTGCACTTTAAAAATAGAAGAACAAGCAGTGAATGGCTTTAAATTACTTTAAAATGACCACAAATAGTGGATTTAATTTTTGTTAAACATGTCTGTGGTGGCGATCCTCACGGGATGGAATCTTTTGGGTGCCAATTAAAATCCCCAGTACTAATTGATTTTTTTTTTGTGTGTTCTAAACAAATGGGAAAAAATCTGAGTGTTTCAAATATTTTAAAAATAAACTAGAAGGCTTCTCCTTTGGCACAAACTCCCCCCCCCCCCCCCCCCCCCCCCCCGGTCCCAGAGGCTTTGGTACCATTTCAGGGTGCAGAGTCGGAAAGCCATTCCCCGAGGAGAGTCTCCTTGGCCTGGAGGAAGAAGGGTTTTTTTGCTTGAGGGAAGCTGAAATGGACACTTGGCATCTGTTCGGCATCGCACCAGTTTTATTTAATGGGAGGGGGAAATGGCAATAAATGTGACGCTGAGGATGGAGGGTGAATGGGAGCGTGGCAATGCTGCTGGCGCAGCTGCCTGCCTGGCACCTTTTATAGATCAGCCACAGAAGTTAAAGATGGAAAAGACCGATTAGCTCATCCAGTTCATTCCCTTGGCCAGGACAGGCTTGGTCTGTATTGTTCTTTTCCCTAGTGCTTTATCCAGCCTAGTTTATCTATCCCAAGCGAGGGGGCATCCACCCTGAATACTCAGCCTAAATTTCTCCCCTTGTTAATTTTCCTTCCAGTTCGATCCCCTGCCACCGTCCTAAATATTGTGGGCATTTCTCTCCCCGAATCGTTCAGCTCCTTTTTAGGCAGATATTCGTTGCCTCATGATATGGACAGTTAGCGAGATTCCTGACTTCTCAAAGCACTTTTTTTGTGGATTTGCAGGCGCCGTGTGTGTGTGTGTGTGTGTGTGTGAGAGAGAGAGAGAGAGATTGTTGTGTGTCCGCTACAGACTAGATCGGAATCTCGAAATCCAGAGGTTTAATATCCACAGAGAGAGATTGAGATCCACATGCTGTATAGATAAGGGCCTGATCCTGATTCTGCTCCGACATCCTGGTGAATTTTGCTACTGACTTCAGTGGGAGCAGGATTGGGCTCTGAACATATAGAAAGACGCTCTCTAGGAGAGTAAAAATGTAAGATTCCTGCAAAACCTGCCTGTGCGGGTTGAGCACGCGAGTATCCTTGGCAAAGATGGGGGGAAAGGCGTCAGTCAGTCCATCCCAGAATTGTTTTCTGTCTTGGTGTCTTTCTGCCGTGTGGAAGTTCCCTCCCCCCATGGGGATTCGGACAGTGTTAACGGCATGGTTTCTCTCAAATGGGCAGGGCAGGGCCTGGGTAAGATTAATTTGCGCTGGACTTGGGTCAGTCGTTTGGATTTGATGAACGGCCACAAGTGTTAACAACGAGGAAGCCTTTTGGGAAGGAAACCGGCGCTGTTCCTTTTAAAGCAAGGGAACGGATACCATCTTTGATCATCGAATTTCGTCTTGTAAATTGCACCACTTGCTGCTCTGCCTATTTTTTTTGTTTTGTTTTGTTTCAGGGCCTTTCCCTGGTGATGACCCTGAAGCTTTTTTTTTTTAGTTTTTATTCCATTCTAGTTTAATTTCCCCATTTCATTGTGATACGGTGACTGTGGGTTGTCAGATCCCCAATGTTTACTTAGTCTATGCTGGGTCCCAAGCCCCTGCAGTAGAAGTCCCTCGTAATTCCCCTGCATCTTTCCACCCTTAACCCCCACCTCTGCGGTTTTTAGACAGCAGTCCCGGCCCAAGCCAGTGGGTGTTACTAAATAAGGAGAGCGGAAAAGTTGGTGAGGGAAAAGGGGGTTCACTCTAGGAGAGGGGCTTCCCCCTCCCCCACCATAATGACTTGAGACTCATTAGCTCCGAAGCAATAACTCTTTAGGCGAGCGACTGACAATGAAGCTGCGTGACAGCAGCCCGATTGGAGTCGATAGGACTTTAAAAGTGTGTCTCTGAAAACAAAGGCGAGGAAAGTTTTCACACCCCCAAAGAAGGGTTTTGTA
>QXTE01000223.1:1110239-1139504 GCA_003942145.1 Platysternon megacephalum
CCCCCCCCCCCCCGCCTGCCCTGTTCTCTAGCCCGGAGTGACTCTCAGCCCACGTAAAACAGGAGGGTTTATTGAGTGTTGAACCCAGCACAGGAAACTCTCAGGGCCTCAGGCCCCTGAACCCGGGTGCCTCAGTTGAAGAGTAAAATGTGCAACTGTTGACAAGGCACCCTGAAACTGATGAGCTAGAGGGCCACACGCAGACGGGGCCTGTGCAAATTCTTCCAGCGTAGCCAGCCTGCCCTTCCAGCCCCGGGCTCCCCTCCCTACTCTGCCAATGCTTCTTGAGCCTCCCCTGCACCCTCCCCTGCTATACCAGCCCAGGGCTCCCCCAACTCATTCTTGGTCTGCAGCCCACCCCCTGCTCCTCCAGTCCTGGAGGCTTTGTTGGAGAGAGACTGCCAGGCATGGTGACTTATTCCAAACTTGATGGTGTCTCTTAGGGGCTGGCCAAAAATCCCCATGGGGCCCAGATGGGGTGGCCCCATTAGTCATTCCCACGCTCCCTTGTTGAGCTGAGGACTCGAGTGGATTGCGGCTAGGCCATTAGCCCCTCCGCATGTTGGATTCAGCGTGGAGGACTAAGATGTTTTACAGCTGACAGGCGCGCGCTCCAGCTTTCCCTGCATGTTTGCATCAGGCTGTTGTGTAGGCTGGGCCTGTTTTCATCCTCCCTCGGCTGCAACTCTGAAGGATGCTCCTTAGGGCTTTGAACTCCTGGCGTCAATGGGAGCGAGATCAGGCCTTAGAGACTCGTCCCAGCGGCTGGGTCATTTCAAACTAGGATGGACGAAGCACTGGAGAAAGTGCCGTAGGGAACTCTCCTGCGGATGACTGATGACGAACGTGGCTTCTTCCATGGGAGGCTTTTCTAGTGCTTTCCAAGCTTTCCTTAAGCCTCACCAGAGGTGTGGAGAGCAATTTGAAAGGGCCACTGTCAGCTTAAAATCACAGGCCAGATCCCCAGCTGGTGTAAAGGGACATCGCTCCACCAAAGTCAATCCAGTGATGCTCACTCACGCCAGCTACGGCTCTGGCCCCCCAGACTGTGAATAAATGGATTGTTTCCCCTGCGTAACGGGCATCACCTTGTATTGCTGAAGTGGAGAAGACTGTAAACGTTCAGTTTTAGTTTTCACTGTGTCTGCCCTTTGCACGTCTCTGCCTTTGGACAAGGGAGAGCAGTGACGTCAGTTTCACGCTGGTTTACGATCAGTTTCACGTTCTGGTTGGGAGTCCTGCAGAGTTTATTGGTTTAAACAACTGCTTTCAGATCTGTGCTGAGGTGTGGAAACCTTTGGGCTGGTCTTAGATTGTAGTACAAAATTAAATTGTTGTTGCACATGGAGGAACTGGGACTTGGAGAGGTGAAGTGACTTCTCCAAGGTCAGGCTGTAGGTAGGTCAGTGACAGAGCGAGGAGCAGACCCAGCTCTTATGACTCCCACTCCTGTACTTTAACCACAAGACCAACCCAGCCTTTCCTATTGGATCTGACTAAATGACCTAACTGAGCTTTCCCATCTCAAATGTCCGTGATGCTCTGAGACGGTGCATCGTGAGCGTGCGCTAAATATATTGTTCTCTGTGTGCAAAACACATGTCATCTCGCACGAATGATTAGACAAATCATTGTAGATACCCAGATTTTGCAAATAAGCGGACAACCAAGATAAAACAATCGATGATGCTCCACAAAATACACTTTGCTCGTTCATTTGCCAAGTGTAGCTTCAGTTTTAATTATTGATACTAATATTCCCTAGTTATACGACTGAATGTACTGCAGTGTAGTTTGCAGAAGTCATGACGTCTTAGTAACATGAGACCATCCTACGACACTTGGCTATTAAATTGTTGCCGAGAAGCAGGGAGAGGAGGCTGTTTGGGGTACGTGGATTATGGGACTTGTGAACTCGAGAAGGCTGAATAAACACTAACAAAGTTTGATTGTATATTATAAAATTCTTTTAACTGCTAACGGTGATGGGGTTGTTTACGAACTGAGTGATGTAAATCTGGAGTATAACTCCATTGGCTTCAGTGGAGTTACTCTGGATTTAAACCAGCATAACTGAGACCAGGAGCGGGCCAATGAGCGAGTATGTATTTGTGTATATAACCCTGAGATGCTGTTTCGATTACGTATTTTGCCCTACACACTTTTTAAATTTTCTCCAGTTCTTTGAATTCTGTTTTTTAGATATTGTTTTTACACCACCCCCACAGCATGCCTGCCTCCTAACCCCCCGCCCCCCATTATTTATATCAAAAAAGCAAACTGTCAGACACACGTGAGACATGTTGCTTTGTGGCCTGTCAAGAAACAGAGTTAATTTGATTTTGATTGATCGTGGGTTTGAGAGGTGTTCGTTTCATCAGTTTTCAAACAGACCTGTGGCAGTCTGCAGGTCGGTCTGTCTCTCTCTCTCTCTCACTATATGCAAACCAATGTTTAGCAAAGCGCACCACTGGGTGTCCAAGGAGGAGGGCATCAAGCAGACTTGCAGTTAGGACCAGTTCTGCTGCACTAACCCAATAAGTTGTAAATCCACAAACAGGCAACCCCCCTTCAAGAAAGATATTTATGGAGAAAAGGGGCCATAAAGTAAATGCAAATGGTAGAAGATATTTCATCCAAAGTTCTTCTTTTTTTTTTTTTCCATCGGCCTTCGAGGGAAACTCTCGAGGAGTCTAAATAAAAACAAAAGTTTGGCACCTAAACAGTTTTTAAAGAATAAAAACCTCTTGACTTTTTTTTAAAAAAAAAGGTTGTTTGGGAGTAAGTAAAGTTATTTGTAGATGGGGC
Organism: Platysternon megacephalum; assembly: GCA_003942145.1. Taxonomy (NCBI): domain Eukaryota; kingdom Metazoa; phylum Chordata; order Testudines; family Platysternidae; genus Platysternon; species Platysternon megacephalum. Next base: position 1,113,048 of record QXTE01000223.1, read on the forward strand.
GAGAATTGAGCCTTCTTTAGCTGTCCTGTAACCTGGATCATCCCTTGGACCCAGGTGTCATGTGAATCAGAAAGTGAAACTGACTAGAAACTGACCATGAAGTTGGCCAGGCTAGCTTTTCTGTCCATACTGAGTGAAGAACAAAGGGCGAACAAAATACAACTCTAATGGGCTTTTTTGTAAGATTCTTTCTGTTTTAATAATCTCAGCTGAGTTTAGTAACCAATAGGGAACTTTCCTGGAAAGCCTTTTTATTTTATTGTTGCTTTATGCACACAATAAACACAAATAAGTGCACTGTTTCCAACCCCAGACACTAAACAATCATGAGCCTGGCCCTGCAAAATCGCGGCATTGGCTAAAAAAGCATGAAATTAAAAAACTCACATTCTGAGTTGTTTTCATTTACCTTCTTGTTTTGAAACCCTTAGGAAGCACTTGAGTCACATTTTTCCTTCCGTAAAAAAATGAAACTTTGACATATTCCCATGACTCCAGCAGCTGGGGCTTGCAACACTGTAATGGTTCCATTTGTTTATAATAATCTATCTGTCCAATCTATTCCGCACCCATTGTCGTGGTACAATATTTCAGCATCTTGTCCAGTTGGGTGATCCTGAACAAGGACGAAGAGGCCACATATGAAAATGGAAGATAAACATGGAGACCAAAATTTTCAAAGGTAAGTGCCTGGAACGACTTCCTTCCTCTGTTTAGATTGCAGGGACTGGCTCTTAAGCCACGTCTACACGGCACACTTCTTTCGGCAGCGGGCAGGAGAGTACGAACTCGGGTGGCCCCCCCAGTATAGGTTTAAGTAGCTCTGTGGATGGTGAGGCCTGGCTGAGTCGAGAACAGGCTCTACCAGCCCACTTCCCGTCTACACTGCTGTTTTTAGCCGGTTGATGTCCTGCTGAGGAAAAAATCTCCAGCAGCAGGGACAGGCTTCAGCAATGGGGAAGGCGCCGAGCCTGTCGCTGACACGTTAGTACACACCGCAGCGTGGATGCAGCCTGCTTTTCACTGCCGTGTGTATCTACACGTATCCTACACGCCACCGGAAGTGGGGTAGACGTAGCCTTCCTCTGTGTGTGCAGTGCTCCCTGTAATGGGGTCGCGCTCTGGGTTGTGGCTTCTAGGCACGGCTGCGATACAAATCATGAATAATGTGCCTGGGTACGAATGTACGTGCCGAACGTTAGCCATCTACATTTGATAACTGTGTGTTCAGAGCTGCTATTAAGATCTCGCCCAAAGCGAGTGAGGTGCTTTACCGACCATGAATACAGGGTCCCTGCCCTGAAGGGCTTGCAAGTCTATTTTCTGTTGCCTAAAATGCCCCAATGTAGGTAGGGGTTTGTCTTTAAATAGTATAAAGTCTTGCTAGGCAGCTCTTGAAAAGTAATCTGCTCCAAAGATTTTTAACAGAGGGAATCCGGGTTTGCGTTTGTCCTGTGTGAATCCAGTATGCGACACATGCACATGGTGCTTTGAATGCCCTCTAGTGGTAATATTAATTATACATTTCTCGGTACAGGAAATGGCCTTTTATAACTTATTTATCTGGAATCCATCGTGGAAAGATCTGGGGAGGGGGTGTATATTTGCAGCTGGGAGGAATAAAACTGGTTACTTTTTAGTAGCAAACTTTAAGGTCTCTCCCTTTCCTTGGAAAACAAAGAAAAACTTCCCAAATCCTACACGAGCAGCATATTATCACACTAGTAATTTAAAATGATCTCTCTCTCCCCATCCCAGCTAATGTAAAAAAATAAAAATGCTTTATTGAATGATCTTGTGTATGTGCACGCTACCGCCCACTCCTGGATGGAATCAGAACTGCTCAACTACATGTGACCCTATCGAAGTCAATAAACCGGTGTATTAGAGGGAAATTAGAAGGGTTAAAAATGGATTTCGAAGAGCTAATAGCTAAAGATGTAAAAACAAACAAGCAATTATTTAGGTATATCAAAAACAGGAAGCCTGTGAAAGAATCCGTGGGTCCATTGCATCATTGGAGTCAAAGGGACCAATTAAGAAAAATAAGGACATAGCTGAGAAATTCAATGATTTCTTTGCATCAGGCTTCACTGCAGAGGATGTGGAAGAGATATCTACCCAGTTTTGCTCTTTCCTGATAATAAACATGAGAGACTCTCAGAGATTGAGGTATCAGAAGAAAAAGAATTTGCTGGAGCAAATTTATAATTTAAAAACCAGTAAGTCACCAGGCCCACAGGATCTGCTCAAGAGTTCGGAGGGAGCTTAAATATGAAGCAGCTGAGCTGCTAACAAAAATATGCACCCACTTCTTAAAAACAGCCACTGTTCCTGAAGCATGGAGAGTAGTGTCTGTTGTACCCATATTGGAAAAAAAGGCGATAAGGGTGATCCGGGGAATTATAGACCAGTAAGCATTACAGCTATATCTAGCAAACTGGTTGAAACTATAATAAAATTCAGAATAACAAAACACCTGGAAGATCATGGCATGGATAGTTTCTGCAAAGAGAATCATGTCTCACTGATCTCTTAGAATTCCTTGAGCATCTCAATAAAATGGTGGATAAAGGCAAACTGGATGAAGTAATTTATTTAGCCCTCCAAAACACCTTTGACAAGGTCCCAGGGAAGAGGCTACTAAAGAAGTATCCTAAGTAGTCATGGGGTGAGAGGCAAAGTATTGTCCTGGATGAATAACTGGGTAAGAGACAGAAAATAAAGAGTAGGATTAAATGGTCAGTTTTTATCATGGCAGCCAGGTGGTCCGGTGTTGGTTAATGTATTTAGTAATGATCTGGAAAGGGGGCGTCTGCAGTGAGGTAGCAAAATGTGGAGATGATACAAAGTTATTTAGGTCAGGACCTGGGAGAACTGCAGAGAGACCTTAGCAACATGCCGGCAAAGGAAATTCAATGTTGAGAAAGGCAAAGTAATGCACGTGGGAGGAAAAAATGTAAACGACGTGTGACGGGACACTCACCTCTTGTGAGCGCCTCCTGGAGTTTGGGTGTGGTGCTGCAATCTGTCCTGCCTCAGGCACCCCCGGTAGGTTCTTGACCTTACTAGATGGGTCTTCAGTGGCTCAGTCCTCCGGCCAAGTCACAAAGACTAAAAGGGATGATCCCTTTCTGGGGTAATAAAAGCCCAGCTGAAAGTCTAAACAAACTTCCAGACAAATGATTCTTCTCTTCCTTTTGGCATAGTTTTCAGCCTGCTTTCTGGGCTCAGTTCTCAGCCCCTTCCAGGCTAACTTTGAGTCCTTTCCTGCCCTGTTACAGAGCAACTGAGCCCAGGCTGCCTTCCTGGGAGTCCCTCCCCGCCCACAGGCCACCACTCGCTGAAGTTCCCTGCGCTTTTCCCCTACTCCTGGGCCCTGCAGGGTTCTCCTTGGCTCCTTAGCTGAGCACTGCTCCCAGGGCTCTGTCCCTGGAGACTCTTCCTCTTCCCAGGTTCTCACTGCCCCAGCTCTGCAGCCAGCAAGTTCAGTCCCCTTCCGGGGTATCACAGAGTTCAACACAGGGTTGGCCCTCGCCAGGGTCTTCAGCCCTGTCTCTGGGCCCTTTAACACTCAGGTGTCTCACCAAGCTTTGTGGCTTAGGGCACTTTGCCAGTGGGGGAACCTGGGCCTGCCCAGTACTCCGGGTCCCAACCCAGGGATCCCGTAAATAGCAGCCGCATACTGCTTCCTTCAGCTTGCTGCTGCTGTTCCCTGGGTCTTTTCCCATGTCGCCTCTTTCTCCTCACCCTGAAGTTCTCAAATCTTCTTCCTCCCTGTTGAATGCAACTTGCAAGTACCACCGGAACCCGTCCTCTGGTTCTCTCCTTGAGCGCCTGTGACCAGCCACAACCACCCTTCCTAGCGGCTCTGATCGCGGTCACGAACTGACCTGCTCAGCCCCTGCAGCTCCTTTTAGCTGAGCCTGCTGGGCTCGGATTGGCTGCTTCTATGCAGCCTCTCCAGGCAGGACTGCTGGACCCACCTTCACGGCTCCTTTCCTGGGCGGGATGTGGTAGGACCACGAGGCCTCCGGCGGGGGGTCTCGAAGGGCCAGGTGCAGCCCATCACACCAGTCCTATACTTCGCAGGGTTCTAACGAGCCGATATCAACGCATGAAAGGGGGGCTGGATATCACTGTAGAGAGCTCATCCGGGACCTCTGCTCAGTGTGCACCTGCGGCCCACAAAGCGAACCAGGACGCGACGGTCATAAAGAATGGGACGGTGAAGCATATGGAGACTATTTTAATGCCTTTATGTAAATCAATGGCTTTAGGGAGTGCAGTAATAATAACCCCTACCTCTTAGCAGTAGATAAGAGATTAGCTGCATCAGTAGCTCTCAGAGCCCTTTACACAGGAGGTAAGTAGCCTTATCTCCATTGTACAGTTGGGGAAACTGAGGCATGGGGCGGTAGTGACTTGTCCACGGTCAACCAGCAGACTAGTGGCACAGCTGGAAATACTGAGTTCCAGGCCAGTGCTCTGTCCACTAGAGCACACTGCCTCTCAGTACTGGGCACCCCATCTCAAGGGATATTACAGCATAAGAGCGGCCATACTGGGTCAGACCAAAGGTTCATCTAGCCCAGTATCCTGTCTGCCGACAGTGGCCAATGCCAGGTGCCCCAGAGGGAATGAGCAGAACAGGTAATCATCAAATGATCCATCCCCTGTCGCCCATTGCCAGCTTCTGGCAAACAGAGGCTAGGGACACCATCCCTGCCCATCCTGGCTAATAGCCATTGATCCATGAACTTACCTAGTTCCTTTTTGAACCCTATTAGTGTCTTGGCCTTCACAACATCCTCTGGCAAGGAGTTCCACAGGTTGACTGTGTGTTGTGTGAAAAAATACTTCCTTTTGTTTGTTTTAAACCTGCTATTGATTTCATTTGGTGACCCCTAGTTCTTGTGTTATGAGAAAGAGTAAATAACACTTCCTTATTCACCTTCTCCACACCAGTCATGCACTAGAGGGCATTCAGAGAAGAGCAATGAGAATGATCCAGGGCCTGGAAAAAAAACGCCCGTGAAGAGAGATTGGAAAGGTTGAAATTGTTACCTTAGAAAGGAGACTAATAAGGGGGGACAAAAGAGTCTATGAAATCCTGAATGGTCTAGAGAAGGGAGATGGGGAACTTTGGTTCTTCTTGGCTCAAAACACAAGAACAAGAGACATTCAATGAAATTAAAAGGTGGGAAATTCAAAACAAAAAAACGGAAATACTTTTTCACACAATGTGTGATTAAACTATGGAACTCACTGCCACTGGAAGTCATTGAAGCCAAGAATTTAACAAGATGCAAGAAGGGACTGGACATTTATATGGAGATCAGGAATATCCAGAATTATAATTATTTATGATAAAATATTGTGGAAGAGATATTGAGCCTCCTGTTTCAGGGCTTAAGCCAATCTCTGTATTAGGATGAGTAGACCTAATGTGGGGGGCATATTACCCCATATCTGCTACTATGGGGTTCTTATTCCTTCCTGTGAAGCAGCTGGTGTAGGCCACTGTCAGAGGCTGAAGACTGGACTAGATGGGCTATCAGTCTGATCCGGTCTGGCAATTCATATGTCATAAGCCCTATACTGCTAACAGTTAAGGGGGATTTTCCTTTAGATCAGCTACTAAGGGCCTCCTGTGCTTTTGGGACTGGAGGATCTGACTGCCGTCTCTGCTGGCATGCTGTTCTGAGTGACCCCGGACTGCAGCAGAGTGAGGCTAGTGAAGCCCGAGGTGACCACAGAGTAGCATTTTTGTTACCGGTTCCTCTCCAGCAAACATCTTTGGGTTCCTTGAAGGAATGTGTCAAGCGTGTGTTTATCTTGCCACGGGTAAGGGGCCGTTTTTCACATTCCCACCAGCTGCGTTAAATGCCCGCGGCCGTTTCCTGCCCTACGTTCCCCCTGACCGCGGCCGTGGGATTTGCTGAGCTCCAAACCAACAAGTGTCCCTGTGGCAGAACCTGGCTTGAATCTCTACTGAGCTGGTGGGTCAAGGGGAGCAAAGAAACCCGCATGTGATCTCCGGAGATGCAAGGGTCCCCGGGCAGCGTGGCCAAGGAAGAGCGGAGTGGGACAAGCTGCTGATAGCTGATGGGGACGCTCTGCCATGGGGCTTCATACTCTCCAGGGGCAGCGGCATCTTGCTAGGAGGAATCTATTTGCAGCAGACTGTCCTGTCACTGCGCAGGGCAGCGTCTGTCTGACGCTGGGTGCAAGGCCCACGTGATCTAATCCAATCTGGCGCCTATCCCACTGGCGTGTCACTGCAGTGTCGCCAGCTCTCGCGACGTTATCGTTCGTCTCATGAGATCCGGTGTCTGTCTTAAAGCCCCAGCTCCTGGAGGAACGAGAATCTGGGCTTTCACTGGGGAAAAACCGAAGTCCGTTTCAAGCCGTTGTTGCAGAGGAGAGCTTGAAACTGTGCCCCCGGGGCCCCTGGAAGGTCCAAAAAAGACCCCGACATTTATTATTATTGTTAAAATCTCATGATTTTGAAGCCAATCTCGTAATTTTGGGGGCCTGTTTCATGATTTCTGAATGCTTGGGGTTGGTGATGTGGTTGTTGTAGCCCTGCCCGGTACTCTCTCTTAGGATTTCCAGTCGATTGGATTCCCAGCATTTCCCTGTCCCCTCCTCCAAGGGGATCAAAGTGACCTGGAGAGCTGAGATCAGCAAGGGGAAACTCAGTACCTAGACCTGTAAAACCCTGCACTCCACTAAGAGGAAATCAACAGCCCAGACACTGATGGGAGGGACTTAACTAGGCTGCTGCCCCACATCCGTTCTCCTCTGGTGTCTCCTAGGGTCTGTTTCTCATGTGGCAGCCTGGCCGCAAGGTAGGTGTGGCTTTGCCTCTGGGCGATTAGGAGAGGGAGGGGGCTGCACCAGGATCTGCAGAGACTGCAAAGGCTGAGAGGTGCTGACCCCGGAGCCCAATCTTGGTCGCACTGGTGTAAATCCACAGGAGCCACGTCGACTTTAGTGGGATCTGCCCGATTTACAGCAGCGTAACTGTGGACAGAACCTGCCCCACTGCTCTGGGAAGGTGAGTCTCTGGGTTCATTAGGAAGGGCTGAAGGTAACCTCAAACCACCTGTATTTGTGCCAGCTCAGGGGAGGGGCCTGGGCCTTCCTCCTGCTGATCACGGTCTGTGTTTGACTCCTGGGATGATGCACGTTACAAAGGCTAGAAGGGTCTTAGTGCCAGGGGGTGAGTGCTGCACACACGCAAACTGCAGCTGCTGCTGGGTGCGACTGCTGCTGGGGTGAGCCGGAAGGGGAGAATTGGAACACGTCAATGGTTCCCTGAGGCTTTCCTACAAACCAGGCAATACTTTGCTGGCAGTTTGGACTGGGTTTTATAGGCAAACCGATTTCTCTCCTATGCCCAGTCTTCCTATTACGCAGCAGCTTGTTCCAGGCCTGCATCCAGGATGACTGGAGCACAAGTCAAAAGAACTGGGGCTTGGATTCCAGCGGACGTGTCGCTCTCGTGGCGCATTCCCCACGGGGGAGCTTTATTTTCTGTGATTTCCACCGTGGGGCCAGGGGAGCGGGGTGGAATGCCAGATACATCGCTGGCGTTCAACTGCCCATTCTCAGAGACCCTCCCCCACCCCCCCAAGTAGCCTTCACCCAGCTGAGGTGCTGAAACTCACACCAGGCTGGCTGAGGTCATGTGCATCACAAGGATCACCCCCTGCCTAGGCTTGGTCACATGATCCTCCCCCACGCACGTGGAGTTTGACCCAAGCCAGAATTGTGCCTGCTCAGACCCAGGGCCCCCGTCCCTGCAGAGCCCGAGAGGAGAGCCAGGTTCACGTGCAGCAGCGGGGAAGGTGGCACCTGCCTCACGGTGCTGATGGTGGCTGCAGGAAAGGGCATGTGCCGTCTGTGCTTTGCAAAGCAGAGGAGGAGCCGCTGGTCAGGCGCCAGGGACTGCCCCGGTGCTGGAGGCAGGGAAGCAGGGGGTGAGGGTAGGGCAGGGATGGTGGGGGGGTCTCTCTCAATCTCTGGGGGTTTGCTGCTGATACTGCTGACCCATGAGGTTGCCTCCCTGCAGTGCCATCTGTGGAAGAGCCTCCACCTGCCCGGGGGCCAGAGATCCAGCGGGAACTGGGGGGAGATGATCCACGCCGGTGCAGGGGAGAGAGCGAGAGCTCGGTTGGGCTGGCTGGCCTCAGCATCGGCAAGGGGAGAAGGCAGGACCAGGAGCAAGGGGGTGAGAATGAATAAAGGGGAATTTAGGTTGGGTCTCGGGGCAACCTCGCTCACCACGAGAATCTGGGAGCATCAACGTCTTCCCGGGATGAGCTTTCCCCCGCCGTTCAGCCCATGTTTCCCGGTGCTCATTCCCTCCCGTTGGCCCCAGCTCCATTCAGACACTTCTGGGAATGACAGAAATCGGGGTCGCTGTAGGGGAGCGGTAAAGGAGCTGAGTGTTCCTCAGCTGGTTCTTGGGGTGAGGTGGTTTGCAAGCAAACGGCATTTCCCCGCTAGGGCCGGCTCTGGGGTGACCCCTGCTGTAGCTCCAGGTGCTTCCTCTGCTCTGCTCGCATCCAGGCCTGGACCCATTGCCTGGGCATGGCACAAGTGAGGCTGCGGTGCTGGAGGGGTTGAGGTAAGATGAAAGGCCAGGTCTGGACCTGTGGTGAGTAGTAAGGATCCCATGGGCCTTTGGCAAGTGTTCAGCGTTAGCTCCGGTGACCATCCTCCATTGGATCACCTGACCTTCACTTCCTGTCCTAAAGGGCTGGGTAGCCCTGATAAGCAGCTGCCCCATCCCACCCTAAGGATGGACGATGTGACGTATATGGATAGATGACAAAGCCCGGGCAGGATCTTTCCGGATGCAAGACACTATAGAAAGGTATGTGCTCCCCTTACATAAACGGGACCTTTTGTGTACTACACTAGCCTGCCCTTAGCCACCTAAACCCCTCACCTTCCCCTACATGGCAACAGCAGGACTAGAACTCAACTCCCCGGTGTCAAAAGAACAGCTCCCTTCTCCCGGAGCTAGAGGAACCATCTCCATTTGGCACTAGCACTGTAGGGCCTATGACACACAGTTGAGCAGTTCTGATTCCATCCAGGAGAGGGCAGTGATGCACCCTAGCTAGCTCCTCGCAACCTTATCATCACGTCTGCCTCTGAAAAAGGAGGACGGGCAATTGGAGAGGGTGCAGAGAAGAGCCACAAAAATGATTCGAGGGCTGGAGAAAACGTCTGATGGCGAGAGACTTAAAGATGTTGAACTTATCGAAAGGCTAGAGAAGTGCCTCAATTATGGCGTATAAGGCCCTTCTTGGGCAGAAAAAACTGGGTACCAAAGCACTCTTTAGTCTCGTGGAGAAAGGCATAACAGTAACCATGAGTGGGAGCCAGGCAAATCAAATTAGAAATAAGGCCCAGTGTTTTACCAGTGAGGGTGATTCACCGTTGGAAACCCCCGAGGGCAGTGGTGGATTCTCTTTCTCTTGGTATCTTCAGACCCAAATAGCTGCCTTTCTGGAAGTGATGCGTTAGCCAAACACAAGTTCTTCTTCGGGTGCTTGCTCAGGTCCATTCCAAGGAGGCGTGTGTACCCCACGTGCACAGTTGCTGAAAGGTTTTTCCCCTAGTGGTACCATTCGGGTCGGTCCAGGCGCCCCCTGGGGTCGCACCTTCATGGCGCTGCATATAGGGCCCTGCCGACCCCCCGCCTCTTCAGTTCCTTCTTACTGCCCATGACGATCGTTGGCGCTCTCTCTCTCTCGTTCTCACCCCGAGCGATCCCCTAGTGGACTCTTAGTTTTAATCTGTAAATAGTTCAAATGGTTGTCAGTAGTTTTTAATGGTAGTCTAGTTCTTAATTACAATCCCCATCCCGGGGTCCCTACCCCGTTCCACTTCTTTTCCCTGAGACCAGGGCATGCCTCGGTCTCAAGGGTTTAAGCTGGGTGGGGTTTGCCAGAAACCTATTAAAAAACCAACAAACCAGACTGAAGGGCCTTCCGGTGTCGCCTAAAGAATTTCTTCATGGATCACGTCCTGCATCCGACCTTGCTCTGACTTGGCAGAGGTGCCAGCCCCCGCGCTGACAGCGTACTCCAGGAGGATGCATTCGGCAGAGCGGTGCGTCAATCTGCGAATCCGGGAGCTCTGACCCCTCCTCTTAGGAACTGCTTGGGAGTCACTTACTTGGAATGGACATGAGCAATCACTCGAAGAAGAAAAACTGGTTACCTACCTCTCGTAACTGTGGTTCTTCGAGATGTGTTGCTCATGTCCATTCCAAGACCCACCTGCCTCCCCCTCTGTCAGAGCAAAGCCGGTAAGAAGGAACCGAAGAGGTGGTGGATCGGCAGGGCCCTATAAGCAGCGCCATAATGGCACGACCTCACGGGGGCGCCTGGATTAGCCTGACGGGTACCGCTAGGGGTAAAACCCTTCCGGCGACTGTCCTTGGAATGGACCTGAGCATCACATAACGGGTTTGTATTGGCCTCCATACAGGGGCAGTGTAAGGGCTGGTGTGATACAGGAGGTCAGAGCAGAGGATGGAATGATCTCTCCTGGTCCATCACCGAGCTATCTGAGCACCTCGGATGCCCTCCGTGCCCGGTGGTCACTGCTCCCAGGAGCTGTGCGCTGTTGTTGAACCCTAAGGGGGAGGGAGCTGGGAAAAGGGGGGGGGTCTGTCGCATTTCCCCTCCCCCCCCCGGTTTATTCAGCGAGCAGTAGCGTATTCAGGAGCTCAGCGCAGCCTTCGCAGCTCTCTGGGAGCAGCCAGTTGAAATTTACACAAACAAAAATAAACTAATTGTCATGTTCAATTTACATAAAAGAAAAAAAGCCCAGCATGACTGTCAGTCCTTGAGAGGCGAATAATATAAATAAACCCGCCCTGAGCACCCCCTGCTCCTCCCACCCCCCCAGTGCTAATGGCCCTTCTACCCCTCTCCCCCGCCCCCGCCCCAAGACAATATGCAATAGACTGAATAGCATGAGGGGTTAAGGGCAGAGTTTTAATGCACAAACCCTGTTTAACAGACTGTTAACAAACCGGTGGCGTGTGCCTAGCGAGATCCTGGCGTTAATATGCAGCTCTGAGCACTTCACAGCCTCCCCCAGCTGTAGGGAGATAAACTCACTCCCTCTTTTGCAGAGGGGGAAACTGAGGCACGGAGGGGTGTCACTTATAGAACCAGGGTTAGAAGCTACATCTCCTGCTGTAACCATTAGACAATGGTGCCTCCTCTCTGACAGATGCCTCTCCCTTTCCACCAGGGCAGCTTTGGCCTGCTCTCTTCCCGCCCCACAGCTCACCTGCGTTGGCAGGGGCCGTGGGGATTTTCTGTCTGCCCTCGCCCCCAGACACTAAACGAGCAGGCTCCCCAAGCCGTTAGCCTCGCCTAAGCGGGGGTGGGCAGTTTCCAGCCAGGCCCAGAGGGCGGCACTAGATCACACAGGCTGCCCTCCCCGCATCAGCCGAGTTGCTTGCCAACTGCCTGCGGGTCTGCTCCTGGGTTTGCAAGCAGCCCCGTGATTTCCCCTGGCCCTGCTTGGCTGCCCCTGAACACATCTGTCCTAAGTCTGCACAGCTGCAGTGACTTTCCCTTCTGATTTCCACGGGGCTCACAACCTGAAAACATCAATAGGAACAAAGATTGGGTCTGGAGCTGGCTGTATTTAGGGGGTCTGGAGGTGGGGGGGGGGATGTCAAGGTGTCGGGGACACCAGCATGTTCGCCCCCTGTCATTGGAAAGAAGGGAGAGGTGGGCAGGGATCTTTACATTCACCTCTGAGCAGAGGCTGCAACTTCTCTCCCCTACCCCACGCCTGGTGGAAGATGGGAGTGCCTAGAATTAAGAGCCCGTATGGTGGCTGGGGTCTTTATTTGTAGTATCTTATTTGACCACTAGAGGTCTCTGTGTGCTGTAGAGAGCTCCAGACAAGGTGTGGTCACTGGTAAACAAAGGAGACAAAGCGGAGACTCGAGCTATGGGGAATCTACACTCCCATCTACCCCGGTACTCTCATTGCTCACTGCTTCTCTCACTGCTCCCCTTTCTGTTCTTCCCATCTCAGTGCTTTTGTTCACACTGCACCCCCAGGTATGTCTGGCAGTCCCTCCTCAGCCCAGTTGTCTGGGCACCTTCTCTCTCATTCAGATCCCACTTCCAAGCTCACCCTCTAGCACTGTTCGCAAACACTCCCCACCCTCAGAGAGAATGAGGCTGGTAGAGAGATGGGCGCATCTAGAGGCTTCCTCTGGGTCTCCCAGTGCATCTGGCTTGGGCTGTGTCTCTCTGTTGAGACTGAGGCCTCATTAGGGCAGGCTGTGATGCTTCCCGGGGTACCCAGGGTTGGGAGGCACCTCACTTTCACCAGCCCTTACTCACCAGCTCCCTGACTCCTCTGGCCACGGGGAACACAAGCACTCGCAGGCCGTGCTGTTACTTTGCAGGTCAGCGATAGGCACACTCCCACCCTCGGCCCCTCTGAACGTCGGCCTGGAGTGTCTGGCTCCGGTGCACTGGGAACTCACAGCGTTCACAGCTCTGCTGCTTCCAAAGAAACAGGGCTTCCCAGCCTACCAGTTCCAGCTCAGCTCCTCGCGCTTCTTCCCACGCAGCACTTAGGTATGTTTATAGTGAAATCACACACAGGTTTATTTAACAAAGCACAAGAGATTCAAGTAGTAGCAAGTACGAGTGTTGGAAACAAACGGTTACATATAAAATAAAATCATAACCTGCATGCTAGAGCCTAGACTTGCTTCACGAGATGCTCTCATGTCTAATGACGTGTCGCTCACCCAAGAACCCTGCAGCGGTTTACAACCAGCCTTGGCTGCGACCCTCCTTTCACGAGACGCACATGCTGCTAGTTTGCCTCCTAGGTGAAAGATCTAATGTGTCACTTTGTTCTCCCAGAACAATCCTCTGTCTTTATTCATGCGCAGGGCACCACCCTGCTGACTTGCTTCCAGTAGATTTGCTCGCCTGTAGATTTGGCAATCTCTTAATCGGTAGCTGCCTCAGCGTGCAATCAGCTGCCAGACTGGGGGCTGCCTCCCGCCTGAAAGGAACAGTTCCCAGGTATGTCCCCTCCTGGTGACCTGCTTTAATTCCAAGACCTTAAGAACATAATTTTCGGTATAAACACAGGACTCCTTACATAGTATCCACATGTACATTTGGCAATGATTATATCGACCCATGGTAGAGACTACCTGTCTCGGTAGAGACCTCACGTGCCACCTTTTGGTGAACTATCATGCATGCATCCAACCCAGGGGATCCCTGTAAATCCCCGTGCACGCCCTGTGCCCTCTGCCAGTTGGCACCAACAGGTCTCTAGGTCACACGGGGACCATATCTTCTGCGGAGGCCTGGCCTACTCGGCAGAGGTTTTTTTGCTACGACCTAAAGTAGGAATTTAAACTAGTGTAGGTACACTGGTATTGCCCCTGTGTGGACACTCTTATACTGGAATAAAAGTGCCCACCCAGGTGTTAACCAGTACAGCTATAGCAGTGTAACTGGTAAAACTGTCCCATGTAGGCAAGGCCTGAGTCTTCTACAGGGTGGAGGGAGGAAGGGAGGCTGTGTGGTGGGAGCACTGGCTCAGAAGATTTGGGCTTGGTTCCTGGCTCCGGCACAGGTTTGCTGCATGGTCTTGGGTGAATCACTTATTCTCAGTGTCTTCATCTGTAATATGGGGATAACAGCACCTTCCTGGGGCGGAGAGAGGGGCTCATATACTGAGGCACTGTGAGCACATGGTGCTGAATGAATAATAAGGTTTACATTCAACTTCATCTTCCCATATGCTAAGCAGGGAGCTGTGAGAATGTGTAGAGAAGGCCTCCCACATTCAGGGTAGTAGGAGCCAAGACCAGGGCCGGCGCAACCCATTAGGGGTGCTGCTATTTTGGGGGCACCTGCGCCCCGGCCGCCCATTGAAATTTGGGGGCGGGACCTTCCGCCGCCTAGGGCGCCGGAAGAGCTGGCGCCGCTACTGGCCAAGACTCCTGGGTTCTCTTCCTGGCTTTGTTCCATACCTCAGTTTCCCTGTCTAGATAATGGGGATAACAGCACTGAGCCCCTTCCCAGGGATGCGGCTGCTGTTTTATTGGTGTTCCAGTAGCATCTGAAGACCCCCGCTGAGACCGGGTCCCCATTGTTCTAGGTGCGGTACAGACACCCCCGACCCCAGGGAGCTTACAGTCTAAATAGGCCAGGCAGGTGCAGGATGAGAGCGGACGCAGACGTGAGACGTTCCCAGGGTCACACAGCAAGTCAGTGGCAGAGCCAGAAACAGACCGCTGGGACCCCTGTTTATGCCGGAGACCAGACTAGCTGATCAGAATGATCTCTAGGAATCCAGGAACCTGGGTCTCTGAGGGCCAGTCCCACTCCCTAAAACACTACACTGCCTTGTCAGGCTGGGAGTCTGACCCAATGTCTGTGAAGTGCTTTGAGATCCTCCAGGGAAGGGGACAACAGCAGAAGCAATTACCAATGTGATACGCCGGGTACATTAAGACTGACGTAAGCCGGCCGGGCTGGGGGCGTCTGTCTATCGTCTCAGGGCTCTGTTTGTGTTAGCGGCTCAATAGGCTTTGACAAAGAATCGGCTCATTCCTTTTATTAGCATTTCACTTAAAAAAAACAACCCCACAACTCTTTATTCCCAGCGAACGAAGGCAGGGAGCAGCACGTCAGCTTTTTGGCTTATTCCGTATTGATAGATTTAATTGTGGCCAACAATTAAATGTTATTGATAGGGATTCAAATTGAGGCAAAAAACCTTTAATGGAAAAGAAATGAGATGTGGAGGGCGGGGGGGAAACCCAGCACCAACAAATCCCGTTAGCTCTCATCAGGAAATAAGGAATTGGGGAGGAAAAGCCGGAGATAGATTTGTATTTTGATCCCCCCGCCTGCCTTTAAAATATATTTCTGGCTGTTGAATCCAGTGGCTGGTGGATAGCTGGACTTGGGGGCTTTCTGGGCTGCGATTAGCAGTGGATATACAGCCATCCGCCATGCATTCGACACAATCAAATGGACAGATCCCCCCCCCACCAAAGAAGACATCAATAATGACATCATAAAGCAAAGCCAGGCCCAGCCTGCCTACCGGAGACGGGTTTGAGAGATTCCCTTGTGTCCCAACTGCTGTGTGAGGCGCAGCCTCAGACCCACACTGAATCCAAGCAAACCCAAACAGAAATCAAGGCACGGGAGCACGGCCCAGACAGCGTTCAGATGGGAGGATCTGGCCCAGAGATTGGCAGAGCTGTTGAGCAGGAAGCCAGCCGTGTGTCACAGCTACTGTAGCAAATAGTTACTATCAAACGCTCCTGGCTATGAGCAGATACCGAATACCGCGTTCGGCTCTCTGCAAGCCGGTTTCAATCCAGGGGAATGCCACTGGTAGCAGGAGAACGGCGTTTAGCTCAGCAAGAGACACATCGGCCCAGTCGTTTGCTGGCTAGCCTGGCACTTGAGAGACCCCGATTCAATTCTCTGCTTCATCAAAGACTCCTTGGGCAAGTCACTTAGCGGCTCTGTGCCCCAGATGCCCGATGGGGGCTAGTTGAGGATTTACACAGCCCCTTTCATCCATGGGATCCCAATGTTCTTTGCCCCCCAGCGCTGCAATGCTGTTCCCTGTCTGTCTGCCTGCCCAGTGTTCAGCCCTTTGGACTCCCCCACCACCATTGGGTGACCAAACAGCCGTGGCAGCAGCAAACACCCTGTGCCAGTCGCTGAGACGGCTGCCCCCGTCCTATCGGCCTCAGACCTGGCCACAGCGTCCGTGGCCTCCAGGCTGCAGCTCACATCAGAGTTAGGAACGAAGCCACGTGCCCTGAAGACGCACCAACTGGTGCAAATCACAACTCCAAGTGGTGCAAAGCTCAGGCATACAGGGGCCCATGAACGCATCACCCCGGGGCTCTGCCCTTTGGATCCCCACTGGAGAGAGAACAGTTCCAGGTCTCAGTACTGCTATTCAAAGCCCTCTGTGGACTGGTCCTAGTGACCCTGTCTCCTTCCCTTCGTGACCATGAGTTCCCTGTACAGCTACGCTCCACTGGGACAGTGGAACTGTTGGCCCATGGGGAGGGGCTGAGTGCAGAAGAAAGACCTTTCCAAGGAGACTGAGGAACTCATGGCCACAAGAGACCACGGGCCTCCCCGCAGTCAGGACCAAATGCAAAACCCAGCTCTGAGACTCAGCCTTTCCTCAATGCGTTCTTCACGCTGTGTGCTCACTGTCTTGCACTCCTGCCTCGCACTCTGTACGTTCACCCTCTTGCATGGCCATCCAGAGACATGTGCTGCCCTCCTCCCTGTCAACGTGCTATCCACGCCCACCTCTCACCCGCCCCCTGTAGACACATGCCCACCCTCTTGCACGCCATTAACCAAGCCAATGTTTTTTGGACAAGACAGAGGGAAATTGTCATTGTTGTTTCTTGTTTTAATTGCTTGCGAGGGGCCTGGTGCCGGGGCCATTACAACGGACAGTCTGGCCCAGTGATCTGCTTGAGGCCTGGGATGCCAGCCAGGGGATGGGCACAGCCAGCCATGGACATTCTTGTCGATTGACTGTGTCGCTGGTGAGCACCGACCTGTAAAACCGGGATCCCGCGCTGACCAACCTCCCTACGCCCCAGACACTGGGCAGGCCGCGTCAGTCTCTATTCATGGCCATGTATTGGCCTGCTGCTGGCAGTGGATGGGCAGCGTCTCCCCAGCCCCGCTGGGGCCGGGACCGGGTGGCAGGATTCACCGACAGGAATGTCAGAAGGGGAAGTAGGGGTGCGAGCCTGAGGCACGCGGGGACAGACTCTGCAGTGGGAGTGGGTGGGAGGGCAGGGGGACGCAGAATGGGCGCCACCCAAACCAAGGGTGCTCTGGGATCATGCTCCTGGTGAGGGGGCTGGGCAGGCCATGGGGAAGTAGCAGGAAGGGTGCGGGGGTGTCTAAAGGGTGGCTAGCCCTTTTCCCGCTCTCCAGTGACTTGCTCTGGGGCCTCGAAAATTCCTCCCTCCTTCTTAGGGTTTCAGGGCAAGCTGGGAAGAAGCAGCCACCTGGGGCTGCTCAGGGTCCCCTTGGCAAGATGGGCCCTGAAACAGCTGCCTACAGACACCCCGCGGCAGCGGCCACCAGCCACAGCGAGGGAGGCAGGGCGCCCCCTGCTGGCCTCTGGTATCTCCAGGGCTCCTGTGCCCGGGAACCCCTTCCTTGCCCATGGCCCCGCTGCCAGGGGCACCTACCCACTCATGATAGCTCGCAGGACATTGGGAGAGCTCGCAAGGGGGACGCACTTCCCACCCCGCTCCGAGCTTCGGGGCGAGGCCAGGCCGCATTCCTGCCCCCCATGGCCGCTGGCGCAGCATCCCTCAGCTGTGGGGCTGGGGGCCGAGCCCAGCGCCTCAGGGGGAGACCGATTCCCTGGGCCTGTTGAAGGAAAATCCCCTCCGAAGCTTGTCCCGTCCTCACCTCGCCGGCCCCCTCCCCCTCTCCGCAGCCATCGCTCCCCCACTCCCCAGCTACTTACTGGCCAGCAAGCGTATTAGTGGATTTGCAGAAGGCTTTGGAGCTCAGCCTAATGCAGAGCTGGAGCCAATGGCCATTGCTCCAGGAGCCCAGGCTGCCAAGTACTAATAGGGCCGTTTGGTGCCATTCGTCAGCATCGGTGATGGGGGAGGGGACTGGACCATCGCACCAGAAGGAAGCGTATTACTACTGGAGGTTTGGCTGTAGCTCCCCAAGGCCCCTGGGGTGCTAGGAGCTGTACATATAGCTCATTTTGAGACAGATCCCTACGAGCGAAGGTCTCGGTCCTGCAATGGGGCCTAAAATTTGAGGCACAGTGGGCTGATGAATGAACATGAGAAGCGGAAGTGGGGCGGGGCAGTGGGGGGAAGAGGTGATGGGAGCAGGTGAGTTTGCACAGCGGGTAACTTGGATTTCTTAGCTTCCCTTAGCCTTTGCCTTCCACCCCCGGAAAAAGTGGAATCTTCTTGGCGCTGCCTCGGCAGGTCACTGAACGGGTTTTTCCGGTGATCACTGAAGAGCGAGCAGCAATTGTTGTGACTCCCCTGCAGTCTCTCTCTGCAGCCTCCCGTCACCCGGCTCTGGGCACCGCACGCCGCGCACTCGGAAGCCTTTGTCATAACACTTTAAGTGAGATGTCGCGGGCGTTTAATTTAGATTTATTCCGACAGGTTGTGTCCGTTCATTAAATATCAATTGATTGTTCGGAGAACACTTCTTTGGGTTTATCGTGTTTCTGCGAGACAAATCAAATTGCCATGTATTAACCCACAGCTATGCAATCCATACATAATGACGGTCTTATTAATACAGTCGAGTTACAAGGAAGTTTTAGGCAATTAATATTTGTGGGCTAGTTTGTATCAAGTTAATTATGTCAGGGTTATGTTAACAATGCGGACATCTGATAAGCTGGGTAATTAACGTCTTTCTAGTTAGCATCTTCCCTGATGCCAGTTAAATGTCGGCCCTATCTTGGTGGCCATGCTGGCTTTAATTACATGTGTATTACAGACGGATTTGTTTGTTACATGATAACTACATTCACAGGCTTGTCATACCTGAGTGATCCCTGTATAAACAGCTGCCATGCTCCATCTCAGAGGTGGCTGCATTTCAGTGATAGGTCCGTGATCTCTTTATAAACAGTTGCCATGTTTCCTCTCACAGGGGGCTGCATTTCAGCAGCAGGTGAATAAGCCTCCGATATATGTTCTGTGTAGGTTTTGGTGTAATAAAAAGCATCCAGGGTATTATTTAAGAATGCCTAGATGCCCTGCTGTAGCCAGGACCCCGTTGTGCTAGGCACTGTACTTACGCATACTAAGGGCACGCCGGCACTGAAATCGCGGCATCGGCGTAGCTGCACTGCTATAGAGCTTTAATGAAGACGCGCTATGCCGATGGGAGAGCTCTCCTGTTGGCTTAGTTAAGTCACCTCCCCCGAGAGGCAGTAGCTATGTCGGTGGGAGAAGCTGTCCCACTGATATCGCGCTGTCTACATGCGGGGTTTGGTCGGTGTACCTGCATCGCTCAGGGGGGTGGACTTTTCACACCGCTGAGCGACGTAGTTATTCCGATAGAGGTCTGTCGTGTAGATCAGACCGAAGAGGCAGCTGGCACCCTGAAGAGTTTACAATCTAAACAGGCAATACAGATTTATTATCCCTATTTTACAGATGGGCCAGGTCTACACCACAGACGTCCAGCAGTATAACTCCGTTGCTCAGGGGTGTGAAAAATCCACAGCCCTGAGTGACGCAGTTATGCCGACCTAACCCCTGGTTGTAGGTAGCGTTACCAAGTTTGGTCGGACATATTCCTGGAGGTTTCTGCGCATGACATAATCAGGAATTAAAGCTTAATCTTTAATTCCTGGAGACTCCAGGCCAATCCTGGACGACAAGGAGGGCTTCTCCCGTCCACGTAGCGACCCTCTTTCGCGGAGGTGGAGTAACGACGCTGACGAAGTAGCATCTTCACTGAAGCAGCTGTGCAGTGTAGACCTGTCCTGGGACATGGGGTAGATTAAGCGTCTCGCCCAGGAAGTCTGGGACTAGGACGCAGACCTCCTGAAACCCAGTCCCCGCTTTAACCACAAGATCATCTTTCCTGACTATTCAAATGACTTGTTTAAGTTAATTCGGTTTTGTCACATTAATAGCAACGCGCAGAAACGGACTTGACTGGGAGCTGTGGGGTTCAGCACCTTTCAGGATCAACCCCACAGGAATTAGAGACAGGACAAATCCCCATCTCAATCCTCTTCTCTGGCCTCAGGCAAAGTCCCTGTGTGGCCTCTGGCTGGCCCATCCTGCCACGGCCAGCGCACACAGGACGGCCAGTATATGACCTAGAGTGTGTCTTGTTCCCAGTGCTCCCAGAGCTGGGATTCCATCACTTCCCTTCCTAGGCTCAGAGATCTGACAGTCAAAGGGTGCCCCCTGATATTCAGCCCGTTCCTCCTGCCTAAATTATCCCTCTGTCTCTGGACCGTCCCGCTGTTTGGAGATGGGCTCTCATGTCCCCACAGCTAGACCTAGACCTTCCCCACTGCAACTTGAGACCTTTGCTCCTTGTTCTGTCATCTGCCACCACTGAGAACAGCCCAGCTCCATCCTCTTTGGAACCCCCCTTCAGGTAGTTGAAGGCTGCTATCAAATCTCCCCTCACTCTTCTCTTCTGCAGACTAAACAATCCCAGTTCCCTCAGCCTCTCCTCATAACTCATGTGCCCCAACCCCCTGATCATTTTCGTTGCCCTCCGCTGAACTCTTTCCAATTTGTCCACATCCTTTCTGTAGTGCGGGGCCCAAAACTGGACGCAATACTCCAGATGTGGCCTCACCAGTGCCGAATAGAGGGAAATAATCACTTCCCTCGATCTGCTGGCAATGCTCCTACTAATGCAGCCCAATATGCCGTTAGCCTTCTTGGCAACAAGGGCACACTGCTGACTCATATCCAGCTTCTCATCCACTGTAATCCCCAGGTCCTTTTCTGCAGAACTGCTGCTTAGCCAGTCGGTCCCCAGCCTGTAGCGGTGCATGGGATTCTTCCATCCTAAGCGCAGAACTCTGCACTTGTCCTTGTTGAACCTCATCAGATTTCTTTTGGCCCAATCCTCCAATTTGTCTAGGTCACTCTGGACTCTATCCCTACCCTCCAGCGTATCTACCTCTCCCCCCAGCTTAGTGTCATCTTCGAACTTGCTGAGGGTGCAATCCATCCCATCATCGTGATCATTAATAAAGACGTTGAACAAAACCGGCCCCAGGCCCGACCCCTGGGGCATAAGAACATAAGAACGGCCGTACCGGGTCAGACCAAAGGTCCATCTAGCCCAGTATCCTGTCTGCCGTCAGTGGCCAATGCCAGGTGCCCCAGAGGGAGTGAACCTACGTGGGTACCTGAACTCGGTCACTATGCTGACCTGGGGTGGCTGCAGTAGTGGATGGATGCCCCTGAAGAAGAAGAACCTGTGGGAGTCTGGCTCTTCGGTTGCATGTTCAAATTGACAGCCCATCTCCACCGCCCTGTGGAGCGTCTGGGAATCTGGTTCCACCAGGAGGCACTCCTGCAAGCGGGGGCGGAGTGGGGGGAGGGAGAGGAGAGGAAAGGGGACGAAATCCACTCCAGAAACTGATCCTGAGTCATCGCATCAGTCAGGGTTGCAAATTTTCACATAATTGCCAGTTCCCAGAGGCTGGCTACAAACTGACCGACTGATTCCCCGGGGAGCTGCGCTTGCCACTGAAACGTAAGACGTTTGAGTGCAGCCTTGGGCGTGGGGTTGAAAGTGTCCTGCTAGTGCCCTTACTGCCCCCTGGTACGCTGCGCCTGTCTCCAGAGTGGAGAAGATCCAAAAGCCGTTGGTACCTAGCATGCGGCGTGCGTCGGCCCGCTTCAGGTGCCACTTCCAGACCAGGCGCCATCAAGGACACATCGAATGCTGCGATCCATCCGGTCCATGGCAAGGGTGAGTCCTGTGGTAGCATCAGGAATGGGGCAGATGCGGGCACAGAAGCTGGGAATTGCACTGCAGGCAGTGGCCCACGTGGGTCCGACATCCTCTCGCCACCGGGGTATCCCAATAACTTGAAGACCGCTTAGGTTTAAATGCAAAGAAGAACAAACTTTATTCCAGGGATGTAAGGGGGGATATGACAGAGGTCTGTAAAATCATGACTGCTGCTGGAGAAATTGACCAAGGGAGTGTTATTTACCTCTTCACGTAACACAAGAACTAGGGGTCACTCAATGAAATGAATAGGCAGCAGGTTTAAAACAAACACAAGGCAGTATTTCTTCATGCAAAACATAATCAGCCTGTGGAACTCCTTGCCAGAGGATGTTGTGAAGGCCAAGACCATAACAGGGTTCAAAAAAGAGCTAGATAAGTTCATAATTTAGCTACAACGAGTCAGGAAAAAGATCTTGGAGTCATCGTGGATAGTTCTCTGAAGATGTCCACGCAGTGTGCAGAGGCGGTCAAAAAAGCAAACAGGATGTTAGGAATCATTAAAAAGGGGATAGAGAATAAGACTGAGAATATATTATTGCCCTTATATAAATCCATGGTACGCCCACATCTCGAATACTGTGTACAGATGTGGTCTCCTCACCTCAAAAAAGATATTCTAGCACTAGAAAAGGTTCAGAAAAGGGCAACTAAAATGATTAGGGGTTTAGAGAGGGTCCCATACGAGGAAAGATTAAAGAGGCTAGGACTCTTCAGCTTGGAAAAGAGAAGACTAAGGGGGGACATGATAGAGGTATATAAAATCATGAGTGATGTTGAGAAAGTGGATAAGGAAAAGTTATTTACTTATTCCCATAATACAAGAACTAGGGGTCACCAAATGAAATTAATAGGCAGCAGGTTTAAAACAAATAAAAGGAAGTTCTTCTTCACGCAGCGCACAGTCAACTTGTGGAACTCCTTACCTGAGGAGGTTGTGAAGGCTAGGACTATAACAATGTTTAAAAGGGGACTGGATAAATTCATGGTGGCTAAGTCCATAAATGGCTATTAGCCAGGATGGGTAAGAATGGTGTCCCTAGCCTCTGTTCGTCAGAGGATGGAGATGGATGGCAGGAGAGAGATCACTTGATCATTGCCTGTTAGGTTCACTCCCTCTGGGGCACCTGGCATTGGCCACTGTCGGTAGACAGATACTGGGCTAGATGGACCTTTGGTCTGACCCGGTACGGCCTTTCTTATGTTCTTATGGAGGATAGGTCCATCAATGGCTATTAGCCAGGATGCTCAGAGATGCAACCCCCGATTGCCAGACGCTGGGAGTGGATGAGACGCATCACTCACGATGGCCTGTTCTGTTCATTCCCTCTCGGGCACCTGGCACTGGCCACAGTCGGAAGACAGGATACCAGGTAGATGGACCATTGGTCTGACCCCGTATGGCCGTTCTTCTGTTCTTACGACTGCCACCGGGGCCCCTCCTCCTGGCTCCACTTCCTGGTTTCTTAAAGGAGCCACATCTCATAAGCAGCAATTCCCAAATACGACATGTGTGTGTGTACGTACGTCCCATGGGCTGCGGGGACTGGGAATCTCCCTAAGAACTGTGGTGCAGCCACTGCTGTTTATTACCTTGGGTCAGGATCTCTGGTCCTAAAGCCAAGGGTGAGCTCCAGTGGCTGGGTGCTTATAACAGACCCTCGTTGTGATTCTTTGCTGCCTCCCGCTGATGTCGATTAGGAATAGCTCCCCTGAGGCCAGTGTGAAACCAGCGTAAGCGAGGGGGGAGTCGGACCCGTCAATCCCAGGCTCTTGGCTCTGCCAGCTCTGGTAGTGAGGCACACTCGGTCGGTGGAGCCTGTGTTCATCTGGTGCCCTCTGTGTGTGTCTCTCTCCCTCCCTCTGGAGGGTCATAAATAAAAGATTTGCCTTATGTACCTGGCCTGTTTGTCTTTGTGAAATATTCATTGGCTGCTGATTAAGTTTTAAGTAAGGGTCCAGCCATCCAGGTGTGCTGCTGGGCTCCAGCTGCTAGGGAAGAGATGGCACATGGAGTCTCTCCCCGTCACGTCTGACCCCCCCCAACTCCCCTTCTGCTGTAAGCCCTGGGGTCCAATGCAGGGGATATTGGGTAGGTCGCTGTGCCCTCAAGTTTATAGACTCGAGTCCCATCTCCGTGCTGGTTGAGGGGTGTTTCCATCCCTCCCTCCCCGATTGTCGGGAACAAACACTCTGGCATGTCTCCAGGCAGCTTCTGCTACCAGCAAGCCATGGCCTGACCCTGGCTGCTAATTACTGCCAGCCGGGGTCACAGCCTGCCAGGGGAGCGAGCGAGCGGAGGGAGGGGAGTGGGCGCAGGGCTGTTTCTGGCTCTGGGTGCCCTCGCAGGTGAGACGCTGAGGATGGGAAAACGGGCCTGTGCCCCGCCTCTCTAGCTTTGTCCTGGTGGGTAGAGAGAGCCTGGTTTTGCAGTTGGTGGTTTTCGATCTTGGACCTATGGGGAAGGTCGATTGTGGTCAGCCCTGGTTTTGGGGAGGGCTCGCTGGTGGCTCAGCAAGGAGAGGAGGGTGCTGAAGCCCGAAACGAGAGAGCTTTACTGGCCAGTGCTGCTCCAGCCTTTACGTGAAATAGGGGTTAATGGGACAAAAGCCCCTCAAACGATCTGACTGAAGATCGCCAGCCCTGTCACGCTGCCGTGTTTCACTCGCTTGGGTGCCGGTGATGTGCTCTGCCTGGTTGTTGGGCTGGGTGTAAGTTAGTGGCCTGTGGTACACAGGAGGTCAGACTAGATAATTGGGGAGCAAAGGTGCCGACTCTGGGGGTGCTCTGGGGCTGGAGCACCCATGGGAAAAAAATAGTGGGTGCTCAGCACCCACAGCCACAGCTGTTCTGTGGTGCTGCTGATCAGCTAATTCGGGGCGCTGGCAAACAGCTGATCCGGGAGGCTGCTTGGGCAGCTTGGGGAGAGGGGCTTGGGGGAGGGCAGAGACCAGTGAGCGGCAGGCAGAGTGGGGGCCTTGGGGAGGGGGTATGGCCTCGGGGAAGGGGGCGGAGCAGGAGTGGGAAGAGACGGAGCAAAGGTGTGGCCATGGGGGAAGGGGTGGAGTGGGGGTGGGGCCTGAGGCAGAGCAGGGGTGGAGCACCTCTAGGGAAAAGTAAAAGTCAGCGCCTATGCTGGGGAGTCTCTTCAGGCCTTAAACGCTAGGCCACTCTCTCAGCCAATCTCCCATGCTCCAGAGAGTTTCCCAGGAGGAGGGTAGACAAGACCTGAATTGCTGATGTGAAAAAACCAGCAGAGTGGAAGCCCCCCCACTAGGGTTGCCAACTCTCCAGGATTGTCCTGCAGTCTCCAGGAATTAAAGTTTCATCTTTAATTAACGATTCTGTCATGTGATGAAACCTCCAGGAATACGTCCAACCAAAATTGACAACCCTACCCCCCCCAACCCTTTCATTCACCCCCAAACAGGCCGGGTTGGCCTTTCTAACCCACCACACAGTCCAAAAATGACCCAACCCCAATTCTTTTTCCCGTCACAAGTCTTGTTCAGTATAGAATAAAAGTCACTCCGGGTAAAATTCTCAAAAGTGCCCGAGGGCCGCGTTCTCGGAGCTCCGTAGGCGTCTACAGCCAAAGACTGATTGCTTTCAATAGTCGTTAGGCACCTAAAGACCACTGGCCCGGGTCCCAGTGACAAGCACCTCAAGTGAGACGTGGGGCACTTTTGAAACATTTCCCCTTTGCCTGGCAGCCTGGGATTGATCGTTGCATCAGTGAGGAAAAGACCCAGCCCACTGCCCTGCAATGCAGCAAATGAGCGATTAAGGAGCTCTCATTGCTTCTTGCAGCGCTGTCTGTCTTCCTAATATCAGTGCGATTATTATGATTTAATATTGAGAGGGCGGTAGCGCCCAGCGGCCCCAAGCAGGAGCGAAACCCCGTTGTGGTAAGGGCTTATACAAAGACATGCTCCAAAGCGGGGGTGAATGCCCCGATTCTGGCTCTCCATGGTCCATGCAGAAGGGGCAAGGCTGCCGTTCCCCTTGGAGAGAGCATCACACAGCGGGATGAGAGCAGCCTGTGCCGCTGAACCGGCAGGGATCTGACCGTGGGGGTTTTCAAGTCTCGCTGCTCAGAGCAGTAAGGAAAGGAAGGCCAAGGGGAAAAGTTTCGGCAGGGGCAGTAACAGCAGGCAGCTGAGAGCCATAGCACGGGGTTTTACCGAGGCTCCCTGGGACACCGAGAGTGCCTGGGTTGGAGTTATCAGGCCAGATGGGAGCGTGGCAGAGGGGCTGGTCCTTTCACAGTGCTGCGCCGGAGGTGAGTCATGCCGCAGCAGATCAGTCACAGGTGAGGGGGCTGGTTTCTGGGGGTATGTCTCCACGACAATTATAAACCCTCGGCGGCCTATGGCCCCGATGCGGTGAGATACCGAGTGCTTGGCTGGTTGGGCACTCCTTCAACTCCAGGGTGACCAGCTGCCCGGTTTCAACCGGACTTTCCGGTCAAAAAGGGGACCTGACAGTGTCCGGTCAGAACTACTGACCGGACACCCAAAGTCCAGTTACTGTAGGCAGGGGAGGCGGGGAGGTGCTGAGTCATCACCCATGGCAGCCCCTACTCAGCCGGGGCCGCCTCCTCCCTGCATTGGGTGGCTGCAGCTCCCAGCTCCGCAGGCGAGTCCCTCCCGACCCACGCAGGGAAAGAGCAGCGAGCTATGGGGAGAGGGGGAAAGAGGAGCGAAAGGAGGTCAGGGCCTCGGAGGGAAGGGGCGGGGCAGGAGCAGGGCCTCGGGGGACGAGGCGGGGCCTGGAGGGAAGGGGCGTGGTCTCAGGAGAAGGAGGCGGGATGGGGCGGGGCCTTGGGGAAGGGGTGAGGCCTGGGGGAAGGGGCATG
>QXTE01000223.1:1141099-1154509 GCA_003942145.1 Platysternon megacephalum
GGGCAGGGATGGGGCCTCAGGGGAGGGGGTAGGGAAGGGGTGAGGCCTGGAGGGAAGGGGCGTGGTCTCAGGAGAAGGGGGCGGGATGGGGCGGGGCCTGGGGAAGGGGTGAGGCCTGGGGGAAGGGGCATGTTCTCAGGAGAAGGGGCGGGGCAGGGGCGGGGCCTCGGGGCAGGGGTGAGGCCTGGAGGGAAGGGGCATGGTCTCAGGAGAAGGAGGCGGGATGGGGCGGGGCCTTGGGGAAGGGGTGAGGCCTGGGGGAAGGGGCATGTTCTCAGGAGAAGGGGCGGGGCAGGGATGGGGCCTCAGGGGAGGGGGTAGGGAAGGGGTGAGGCCTGGAGGGAAGGGGCGTGGTCTCAGGAGAAGGGGGCGGGATGGGGCGGGGCCTGGGGAAGGGGTGAGGCCTGGGGGAAGGGGCATGTTCTCAGGAGAAGGGGCGGGGCAGGGGCGGGGCCTCGGGGCAGGGGTGAGGCCTGGAGGGAAGGGGCATGGTCTCAGGAGAAGGAGGCGGGATGGGGCGGGGCCTTGGGGAAGGGGTGAGGCCTGGGGGAAGGGGCATGTTCTCAGGAGAAGGGGCGGGGCAGGGATGGGGCCTCAGGGGAGGGGATAGGGAAGGGGTGAGGCCTGGAGGGAAGGGGCCTTGTGTGGTGTGGAGTAAGGGGCATATTAAGTGATGCCAGGGAGTAGGCTGCAACGTGGCCTGTGGCTAGTCAGGCAGTTGAGGAAGGGGCATGGCTGAACCCCACGGAGATCCTTTGGGAAACTGGGATTGACACTTTGCAGAGCCTGGTTCCTGCCAGCAGGGGTCGCCACATGCAGCCCGGGGGCTGGAACAAGCCAGTTGGGACTGCCCCAGGGGAAGAGATGGGGAACAGGACTTGTCTTGCACCCAGTCTTGTGCGTTAGCCACAAGCGCACCCTTTCTGTCCTAATTCACAAGACTGGGAGCCGGGACTCCTGAGTTCTATTCTTGCCTCCGATGCTGTCTTGGGCAAGTCACCTCCTCGCTCTGTGCCTCGGTTTCCCCACATGGGGAACATCTCCCTGCCTCCCAAGGCTGTTGTGAGGCTCAAGTCTTGATTTTTGTTGTTGTTTGTGACATGCCTTGAGCTCCCTGCATACAGGTTGCCAGTGAAGGACAAAGGAGGAGGAGGAGGATGGTATTTTATTACCCTAGCTGGTATTATTGTAGATGTTGTTGTTTGTCACAGAAATAGCTAGTCTTTTGTTGGAAACTTGCTGAGCTGTTTTCCTGCAGCAGTGAGTTCCACAGGTTAGCTATGTTGCATGAAGGCGCACTGCCTGTTTTCCATTCAAAAAGTGGGAACTAGGTGGTGAGCGGCCATCTAAAACCCGAGATAGCCCTTTTAAAGGGCGTCAGAGCAAGCGCTCAGCACCGCGACCCACAGCATGGCTCCGACTCGGGAGAAGTACGAGACCTGAAGCTGGCCTTGTGCTGGGGTGAAGCAACAGCCCCTCATGAGAGCGAGGGGCCTGGCCAACTGCAGGGCAGCAGGGTCCTCCTTTGCCTGGTACATGGTGCCCTGCACTGTAGCAAGAGCTCTCCTTTCTCCCTGGCTTCTGAGCAGCGGAGGAGGAGGAGAAGTCTGCAGGGAGCGGGGTACCACTGTTTGGCAAGTTACACTGAGGAGCAATATCGAAGGCTTGGGCTGTGATGGAGGCAAGAGCCGGCCTCAAAAACCTTCTCCAGGAGAGGGCTTCAGGGTGGCGAGCTTAGAGAGAAGTCGCCTGGCCGTCCGGTAGAATACACTTCCCTTCTTTTTTAAATTCCCTCATCCTGTCTTGATTTGTCCTCGTTCTGCTTCCTCCCTACATCTTTCTTTCTTTCTTTCTTTCTTTCTTTCTTTCTTTCTTTCTTTCTTTCTTTCTTTCTTTCTTTCTTTCTTTCTTTCTTTCTTTCTTTCTTCCAGGCTATTCCTCCATTTACCTTTTCTCATACCTTCCTTACCTTACCCCTCTGCTTCCCTTCCTGCCCTATTTCCCTCTCCCCTCCACATGAGCCCCCCCGGCAGAGTCGGCTGTGGGCATGCACATCCAGCGGGACCACCCTGTGTCACATTCTTCCCGACGCCCACCAGGCCAGTGCCTGTGTTGCCTGCTTGCCCCATCAATATTTCAGGAGTTGAAGTGGCTCGTCTCTGGGGGACGGGGCATTAGCTCAGGCTGAAGTAGCACTGGACAGGCAGCAGAGGGGAAAGAGCGAAAGCTGCCACAATAAACAAGCCAAAGGCTGCCAAAAACACAAGGGCAGGCATGAAATATTCATCCCCGCCATGCTGCTGCCGCTCTGGAAGGCAAGTGTGAGGCAGCACCTCCCCGGCGCAGCACTCGAGCTCCCCCGGCCATCAAAAATGCACAGCCTGACAAAGTTGGGGCTGTAGTTAAAGATGCATGATCCTATTTTTGTAACACCCAGATCCATCTGTCGCCGCATCTCTCTCCCCGTCCAAACCTGCAGGAGACGATGAGGAGGGAAGCTGGGGGCTGTTTCGTAGCTTGCAGGGATGCTACTGCTCAGCTATGACCGAATCCCCCCTCGTGTGACCTCCTCCGTCGAAGTCAACTGGTTTGATGGGTGTAACTGCCAGGATCAGGGGAACGGCCGGTGGGCCAGCTCACGGGTACGACCTCCTCCAGGCGAGACGGGCTGGTTGGGAGCATCCCAATGAAACACGTTTTTGTCAGACTCTGGCGATTCATTGAAATGGGCGTGTTTTGCAGAGATGATTGTGACCAAGTTCCCATAGAAGACAGGCTGTCTGCCACGAGGACTGCCCTGGAGTCACGGCGGACCCCTGGGTCCGCGGCACCAGGTCACCCCACTAGGCAGACTGTGCCAGAGCTGGGGCTCCATTCCCTTTCACCGAGACTTTTGAAAAGTTTGTTTTTTCATTCTGAATTGGAGCAAAACCAAATTTGGAAATATCAAAATCCTCCAGGAATCAGAATGACCTTTGTCCACCTAACTCTAGTGCCAGGTGCTTCAGTGGAAGCTGCAGGCAGCCCCATCATGGACAATAATCACCAACTCACGGGGGAACTTTCTGCCTAAACCCCATCAGTTAGTGCCTGGCTTTTGCCCTGAAGCATGAGAGTTTAAATCCCTTCTCCATTGGTATCCTGTCTAAAGGTAACCCTTGATGGTCTCATCATGCATATAAATGACTGCTCCTTTTCGGAATTCTGCTAAGCTCTTGGCCTTGACAATATCATGTGGCAGAGAGTTCCACAGGCCAATGATGTTTGGGTTTAAAAAAACAACAATGGATTTTCTTCATTTATCTTGAATGGTGCTGTCCTCAAATTTCACCAGGTGTTCTCTAGTTTTAGCTCCATGAGAAATACTCAGCCGGAGCTCCTGGCTGACTTCTGGGGAATTTGGCCCATTGATTGAAAGCCGTTCTGTGTTGTGCACATTTTGGGCAAAGTTATCCATTGAAGTTGATTAGGGTTGTGCCTGGCCAGCATCCTGTTGTCTGTACAACGGTGAGTGTCGGTCGGGGGGTAGGGGCTGGGGTGGGTTATGGGGGAAGGGGGATGAGGTGGGGGGAAGAGGCGGTGGGGAAGGAAAAGGGGGAGGCGGCGATGGGGAAGAGAAGGGAATGGGGGGGGGGGCAGCAGGAGCCCCACATGCAGCAGCAGCTGGGGCTGCCTCGTTAAGCCGGCACATTCCCTGCCAGCACTGGCAACCCACCTCCACTGGCTACCCCTGCCCCTGACACAGGTACCCCCTCCAGCACCCCCCAAATATCACTCCCAGTACACAGACACCCCATCCAGCACCCCGTTCAGCTCCCCTTTCCCATCCCCCCGGCAGGGTCCTCTATTTGGGAACTTGAAATACGGTAACCCTAGGGCTTTGCTCCGTTCTGACAGCCTTGGTTTCTGGTCCGCCCTGCCAGCAGCCTCCTGCCCCCAGTGCCTGGGCTGGGCACCAGGCTCGCGTGGCCGAGCTCAGAGCTCGGGCTGTGTGACCGCGAGCCCGGCAGCCACGGGGCTGGAGCAGGGCAGCCGAGCGGAGCAAGGGGCGGTTCCCCTCTGAGGGTGGGGAGAGCGACCCGCTGCAA
Source organism: Platysternon megacephalum (assembly GCA_003942145.1). Classification (NCBI taxonomy): domain Eukaryota; kingdom Metazoa; phylum Chordata; order Testudines; family Platysternidae; genus Platysternon; species Platysternon megacephalum. Next base: position 1,145,188 of record QXTE01000223.1, read on the forward strand.
TAGCAGGTCCCCGGGCAGCGACTGGGGTGTGACTGGGCTGCTGAGAGGCAGGAGCACCGCGGGGAGCATCTCATGGCAGCCAGGCTCCATGGGCAGGTGCTGGCTCCCGGGGGGGTGTTGCCGGCTGGCACTGAGCTCCTTTGGGGCAGAGGCAAGAGCGCCCGGGGGGGCCCAGCCATGCAGAGGCAGCTGACTCGGGGAGCAGGGCAGGGGGAGCTGCCAGGCAGCCAACCAGCGCCCTGGCTCTCACCGCGCCCTAGGGAGGCGTGCCTCACAGTTTGAAAAGCTCTGTGTTGAATGGGCGGCAGAAATCTGGGGGGACACGTGACCCAGCGCGTCCCTTCCATTCGTTGCCTCTAGGGGGTGTGTGACGAAGTGGGAATGTTCTTAATGTTTCCTCTGAATACTGTGTGGGTGCCTCAGTTTCCCCAATGCAGTTCTTAAGTAGCTAGGTGGTGGGATAAGGGTGTATGGTTGTTGCAGAGCGAAGGGCCAGTGTACATAAATGCCTGACACTTTGTCTCCTGGCAACTGATGGCCTGGGCCCCTCCTCTGCAAAGATGCCAACTGAAGATGTTGGAGACTAAGAGGTCAGGTGACCTCCTAGCCCAGGGAAAGGGACAAAGCCCAGAGATGGAGGGGCTGGAGGGTTTTTTTTCAGTTTGGAGCTGGCTGGGGAAACGGAGGGGTGCCCAGACGGGGCTCTGGCCCCCCTGGGGCCCCAAGATGGACCTAACTGAGGGGGTCCTGTTGTCTGTACCTGCAAGACCTGTTTTAGACCGTGTTCCTGTCATCTAATAAACCTCTGTTTTACTGGCTGGCTGAGAGTCACGTCTGACTGCAAAGTGGGGGTGCAGGACCTCTGGCTTCCCCAGGACCCCGCCGGGGCGGACTCGCTTTGGGAAGCGCATGGAGGGGCATATGCTGAATGCTCCAAGGAGAGACCCAGGAGGTGAAGCCGTGTGAGCTTCTTGCCCTGAAGACAGTCTGCTCCGAGGGAGAGGAGGCTCCCCAAAGTCCTGACTGGCTTTGTGGGGAGCAGTTCCAGAGCATCGCCCGGGGACTCCGTGACAGGGTGCAAAGAGGATTGCTCGCCCCGGGGCACTAAAATACTTTGTTACAGCTCTGGGGAGGGGATTCGGAAAGGAGGAAGTGTAAGGCAACTGGGGCCAGCTTCCTGCCAGTGAGATCTGTTAGGATGTGCAATGGTTTCCCCAGAGGGTGTCCCGGCACACTGGAGAACATACAGCTAGGACCAGTCCCACTGTGGTCGTGGAAGTGGGCTGGGTGAGCTCAGATCTTTGCTAGCTGTGTTCAAATCCCCTGGGTGGAAGGAACTGGGTTGTGTGTGTCCTTCCTGGTTGATGGGAATCCCACAGGAAAAGCCCTCCTTCCCCAGGGACCGAGGAAGAGGAGAAGACCCCCTTACTGACGGGCTTTCACAGATGGTGTATATTAAAAACCAGATAATGAGCTGATGAGGACTGCTCCTTGTATTTTCTTATGCAAATGATTTTCCTTCGTCTTGTGTATGAGCTAATTATCATTCCGAAATCAATTTACTCTAGGTCAAAAGAAAGGGAGGGAATTTTTCTTTGCCAGGCGACTTTATTTTCAGGGCTAATCGGACCAGGGTTCAGCGGATGGAAACTTTTTTCTCTCATTTTCTTTCTGGCGTTGTTCACAGCTGATGAATTTCCAGTTGGTTATTTTGTCGGGGGTGGGGTGGGGTGGGTGGGTCTCTCTGATTTAATTAGAATGGAATAATAATAATGATGCTTGTTATTATGAGGCTGCACAATGGTGGATTATTTTTAAATTGTCTCAGAATTGTGCTCTGGGATCCCGGTTTTCCTTTAAAAAAAGAAGTCTCCAGTCCTTGTAGTTACAAATAGCGCTGCCAAAACGTGAACTGAATGAAAAGTGTCAAGTGCCTGAGCCTGCTGCCCTCTCTGCTAGGTGTGAACAGCTCCATCCATCTCAATGAGATGTTAACTCTGAATCATAATGACTACACTTGAATAGAGTATAAGGCAAGACGGGGCCATTGTGGTCATCTAGTCTGACCTCCTGTATAACACAGGCTGTGGGACTTCTATGAATTAATTCCGTTTTGACCTACAGCAGATCTTTTAGAAAAACAGCCAAGCTTGATTTAAAAATTTCCAGTGATGGAGCCTCCACCACGATCCTTGGTACATCGTTCCAGCGGTCAGGTACCCTCACTGTTAAAAAAAAGTGTACCTTATTTCCAGTCTGAATGTGTCCAGCCAGTGGGTCTCATTATACTTGGCGTGCTAGACGGAAGAACCGTCTGTTACCACGTTTTTGTTCCCCAAGTAGGTACTCCTCGCCTGTGATCAAGTCACACTTTGCTAAGCCACGTGGTGCTCTGACTTTTGCGAAAGAACTGTCGCTATCATGGGGATGATTAACTAGGCTGAGCCCACGTCTCTGGGGACAGTGGAAAGCAGAATGTGTTGCTGAGCGTAGGCCAGTCCTTTGCCCTGTTCTATGATGTTGCTCTTCTTTTTCGTTTGTGTGACAGTAGCACTTGGGCCCTGATCCCTGACTGAGGCCCCTCATTGCACTAGCGCTGTACACAACAAACAGGGGTCTGCGGCAAACAGAAGGAGGGAGCCCACAGTAGACGTGAGCTGACTAGTGTAATACGCAGCAGTTGCGACACGCCAGCTGCCTAGCCAACTTGTGGCGACATCTGCTTCGCCTTTGAAGTTTGATGCACCTCCAGCTTGCTCGTGGCACCCAAAGGACTTTGCTCGTGCCCCCCCCCCATTGCAGAGCCGCATGCACAAACACAAATGCACACGACGTACTTGCAGCCATAGAACTGCAATGCAAACACAAATCCAGTGAAACAATGGGCAGGACAAGCTAGTGTAAAAAACAGTATACGTGCACACGCATGCCGGCACACACACTAAAGACATGCATCGATGCACGCACACACACAGCACGGGTACATACACGGACATGTACACACACGATGGACATACATGGCTGCACCCACCATAGTCATGGATTCGTATATACACGCACTCACACGCTATAGACACACGAATGCAGGTGCGCACATATGCACAAAACACATGCACACACATGCGATAGACATGTGGGTGCACACACACTTGTCAGCCTCATGGACAGGTATTTCTGCATACACACCGCCTGCCTCCCCCAACGGCTCTGTCCCTTGGCCGCGCTGGTCACTGCGCCCGGCCGGCTGTCTCCTCCTTGCTCCGCCGCAGGCTCCCACTGACCGTCCTGCGCGGTGCCCCTCGCTGCGGGGCGGGTTTGTTATGGAGGCCTCGCTCCCCGCCCTGCCCCGCTCAGCTGACTCCCGTGACGCCGGACACTGCTTTTTGGCGCCCCCAAATCTTGGCGCCGTAGGCGGCCGCCCAGTTGGCCTAGTGGTTACACGGGCCCTGCCCCCCCGCCACACACAGACACACATGCTAGAGAAAGGCTGTAGACTCAGAGTTACAGCTAGATTTCACATCCCTCCAACTCTGGGTGGTGCTGGGGTGTGGGGTTCTGGTCCAGGCGCCTCTCTGATACACACACACACACACAGAGGCATTGTTGGCTCGAGGTCTCCTTGCTGCGAGGAGAGGCCGGGAGTTGCAGAGTCAGCAGCCCGCACATCTGCAGCGAAGGATCCATGGTACGATGATATTAATCAGTGTTTTTCTATCGGACTTTGGCAGGCTCCCGATGCTCGCAGCTGTGGCTGCATCCTGGGAAATAAACTCCAGCAGTGCAGTCAGCAAACTCCACCCCCCCCGTCCCTAATCTCTACGCCTCCCCCCCCCCCCCAAAAAAAAAACCCAACAACTGCAGGCGCATTGCAGACTCCCAGCTGTTCCCAGCACCCCCGATTTGCAAGCAGGCTGAATCTGTCGAGAAAAACTTTGCTTGTTGTGTCTCTCCCCCGTGCCCTGCTTTCCATCTACTCTAGCACCTCCTGGCATTGATCGCCACTCCGGAGGTCGCTGGTGGCTCTACCCTGAAACCGATCCAGCGGCTTAAACTAGCTTAATCTGCGATGGCAAGACCCCCAGGATCACCCGTGGCCATTGCTGCAGCTCTGGGAGAGCCTTGCCAAGCCAGGAGCCTGAGGGCAGCCCCACTGGGCTAAGCAGTACCCTCTCCGGTGGTCAGGCTGCTGTGTCCTATCCCTGGGAGCCCCCAGCTTCAGTGCGGGGGGATGTGGGGTACAGGTGTATTCCCCATTCAGGGGCGTCTGCTGACCCAGCCCCTGCCGGGTGCGGAGCAATCTCAGCGGAGCTGGACTCTGTTGAAGCTGAGGTTCAGGTGGGCCCAGACCCCGACACCGATGGAGATGGCGTCCGCTGCTTTGGGGATTCCCTGAGTGATGCCGGGAGAGATTCCCTCTTATTGCACGAGCTGATTGAGTGGTTGGCAGAGCCAGGGGCACAAAGCCCTTCCCCAACCTGTATTAGCAGGAGCAGGAAATTGGGCGCCAAGCTGCCCTGTTTCCTCCAGCCAGCGGGCGGTGCAGGGCGTGCTGCTGAACCAGGCGAATGACCGGTCGCTGCACGAGTCTGTCCTCTGGCTGCTGCCCTAATGAAGTGGGTGTGTGGCTCACACGTGGCCCCCGGGGGTCTCTGGCTGATGCTGAACTAACGTTTGTCCTTAGGGCGGCCGCCACCCTCGGCCAAGGCTGCAGCAGGCGAGTGAAGGAATTAGTCGGAAGCTGGACGTGGCCAGTGCACAGAGTAAATAATGACAATAACCCACTGTGCTAAGACAGCACCCTCCAGTAGTTCGCCTCACAAGAGCCCTCCAGGGTGAGGCAGGATTCCTGGCAGAGGCAGCAGGGGACTAGGGCCAGGACCCGTGCCTGGGAGATCTGGTTTCTAGACCCAGCTCTGCCACTGGCTCAGCATGGGATGCTGCATAAGTCATTTCCCTGCTCCGTGCCTCAGTTTCCCTAGCTGTAAAATGAGGACGATAGCACAGCCCAACCTCTGTAAAGTGCTTTGAGATCCATGGGGTAACACCCCACCCCCCGAATGTATTGACAACTGAATCTTACTAAAGGGCTTGTTGGGGCAGGAACCACCATGTGTGTGTGTGTGTGGGGGGGGGGCTAGCACACGGAGTTCCCTGTTTGAGTCTCCTAGGGGGTTTACAGCAATAACAATCATAACCCAGACCTCCGGCCTCCTTTCCCGTGCCTTACGTCCAGGGTTTCCCTGCATCCCAGTAACAGAACGACATTAACGGGAGTAAAACTGAGACTGTCCCCGAATGAGCGTCCCAGTAGTGGGGCCGCGGAATAGTCTCCTGAGTGAAATAGCGGACGCCTCGGTGTGTGGGTCACTTAAACTGGGTCAGGATACAACACAGAGCGATGATGCGCAGGAAGGATGGAGCCTGCCGGGGGCCGGGTGTGGCTGATACAGTGCAGGGTGATACCCAGGAGGGATGGATCCGGTATTGGATCAGGGGCAGGAGTGGCTGATACAGCACGGGGCGATACGTAGGACGGCGGTATCCTGCATGAGGCCTGGCATTGCCTCATAAGGCTGTCTAGCCCTCTCTGTTGTTCTAATCCCTGTGCTATTGTGGCCCAGCAGGACTGTGGCGTTCTGGTTTTGTGTTGTGCCTTTTCCTCTGGACACTGGCTCGCGGGGGGCAGGGGGGGTGGGCGAGTGCTGGGGGAGCGGTTCCTCGGAGCAGGCTGCTGCTCGCTCCCAGTCCTGCGCTGTGTTGTGGAGTAAGCAGCACTCACTTATTCTCTTTGATTTTGCTCTTTTTGTTGTTGCTATTTTTCATGTTTCCCCAGTGTCGGCAGTTTGCTCATGCCCCCCCCCCCCTTGCGTTACAATAGCAACCTGAAACCAGGAATCGTTTGGGTTGCAAAGGACCTTTAGTGGGTCGTTCCCTCCAGCCGCCTGCTCTGTGGCATCCTCCAGAGACTAACGCAGAGTTATTAACTGTCCCCTCTTCCCGCAGCGACCCCTCAACACACACACACACAATGGCCTTGCTAGCAATGGGCTTGGGACATTCCTGGGCTCCATGCTGGACAACGTATAACACCCCCTCCCCCCCCGCCACCCTGCGCTGCCCCCCTTCCTTTTGTAAATTCATTATTTTTAAATCCCTCCGCGTAAAGGCAAAGGCTGGACAACCAACCGCCGGGGACCTGGGGCTTGCTTCTAAATGGCAGGCAAGGGGCTAATGGAATTCTGGCATTTCTGGGGCAGGTGGGGTGTGTAATTCCGAGCACTGCGGCATTCTGGGAGGAGGTTGGGTGCAGAATTTTGAGCCCTGTGGCATTCTGGGAGGAGGTTGAGTGCAGAATTCCGAGCACTGCGGCATTCTGGGAGGAGGTTGGGGACAGAATTCCGAGCACTGCGGCATTCTGGGAGGTGGTTGGGGACAGAATTCCGAGCACTGCGGCATTCTGGGAGGAGGTTGGGTGCAGAATGTTGAGCCCTGTGGCATTCTGGGAGGAGGTTGGGGACAGAATTCCGAGCACTGCGGCATTCTGGGAGGGGGTTGGGTGCAGAATTTTGAGCACTGTGGCATTCTGGGAGGAGGTTGGGGAGAGAATTCCGAGCACTGCGGCATTCTGGGAGGCGGTTGGGTGCAGAATTTTGAGCACTGTGGCATTCTGGGAGGAGGTTGGGTGCAGAATTTTGAGCACTGTGGCATTCTGGGAGGAGGTTTGGGGGAAATCTCCATCTTGGTTCTATCACTGCAGGCGAACACTACTGTTTTCCATTCTGCTGGGGCTCATGTCTAGCACAGACTCTAGTTGTGCCTTTGCCCAGCCTTGTGTAAAAGTGTAAAACCTGTGTTGTGCCATCTCCTGATAGTGCACCCCTCACCCCCGTCCCGATTTTTTACACTTGCTATCTGATCACCCTAGGAGAGAGTTTCACAAGCCTTAGTGCATTCATTCCCCGCTCTGAGGCAGAGGATTATTATTGTCCTCATTTTAGAGAGGAGACCTTGGGTTAGGCCCAACAGGAGTTAGGCACCTAACCCCTTTGAGGAACTGGGCCTAAGTGACTGAGACACTGGCAGAGTCCAGAAGAGAACCCAGGAGTCCTGGCTCCCAGTGTTGGGCTGTAGTCGCTCAGTCAGAGTGGGTGGGGGGTGTACGGAATTGCTGGTCATTTAGTCAAATGCAGCTCTAGGCCATTGCAGAGACTGGGTTCGTACTGTGCTTTCTTTGACTTGTACAGGGCATATGGGGCCTTTCAATGGGCTTTGGATCACAGAGTGTTGCTATTGACCTCAATGGGGCCAGGTGTTCATCCCGAATACTTTGGTCCTGCTTTGAGCAGGGGGTTGGACTAGATGACCTCCTGAGGTCCCTTCCAACCCTGAGATTCTATGATTCTATGATTCTATGACTCCACCCCTGAAGTCAATGGGGATATGACCAGAATGTGGAGTGAGAAAAGCCTTCGATACGTGTCCTCTTTTCCCTCTGTTGTCATCCCCACTCCCTCTGCTCTTCTACCCCCCATCCCCTCTCTGCCCCTCTACACCAGGGGTTGGTGCGGGAGCCTTCTCCTCTGCAGCTCCTGCTGTCTGGATCAGCTTTTCCTGGCCTCATGGAGCCTCCCTCGTATTCCAGATCTCAGCAGGCACATTTCTCTGTCCTCGTCCAAAACCCTGGGCCGGAACCCCAGTAATCACGAGACTGGCTGAAAAATTGTGAGCTATAGGGGGGGAAAAAGGAATCAGGTGGTTTGGGTTTGTCTTCTGGTTTATGAACTTCCCCCGCACCCCCCCTCTGTGTGTGTGTAAATTACAACCAAAATAAACACAAGATGTGCACACACAGATGGGCCCCAGCCTCCTCTGCAGCTGCTCCCTCGCGCTGCCCAGAGCCCTCCCCAGCTCTCCACTCTTCCTAGCAGGCTCCCCCAGCCTCCAGTCCCCTGGTATATAAGGCTCCTGCAGTTGTCCCCAGCGTGCAGGGGAGGGGGCTGTCTCTGGTCTCCTGCCTGCTGCCCCAGCTGCCCGTCTCTCGGGGCCAGAGGGGAAAACTGCAGGGGGTTGAGGCAGTAGTCCCAAGATGCCTGTTTGCTTGCGAGAGCCGCCAGAAATCACAACAACGTTGCAAGTGTTGGCAGCACTGTGTTGATTTCTCTCGCCCCCCTGCGATTATTCACTATTCAGCTCCAGCTCCCTGGTATTTAACGGTGTAAGAGGCAGCGGGACGCTGCGTGGTGAGAGACACAAGGTGGGATAAAGCTGAAGGGGAGAGGAGAAAGGAATCAGGCAGAGCTCTCAACTTGGGCCCCGCTAAGAAATGCAGAGTGGCAGACAAGGATAGACCTGTTAGAAGAGCCCCCGCCCAGTTAAGCGGAGAGGCAGTGTGAGCGAGTGGGCCGGGCACTGGACTGGGAATCAAATAGTAATATTAATAAGGGCTAGGTCGTTGTGCAAGCGCTTGAATGTATATAACTCCAGGGGGATATTGAGGTGGCCTTGCAAAAGGAAAGAAATGTAATGACTATAAAGAAAGTCTGAATGTTCTTCAAATAATTTTAAAGGTCCCTCCTCCCTTATTTTTCACTTTAGGGCTTGTCTACCTGGGGGATTTATTGCGAAGCTTTTTGACATGCGTCGGGTAATGCGCAGCATGCAAACCGCACCCATAGCGTGCACACGCCGCGCCTGTTCTGTCTTTCAGTGTGCACTGTGTGTATACACAGCAGTGCCTTGCTGCATGCTAAGCATGCGGCGTTCTTGCAGGGTGTCCCAGGGTCCTTTGCTTCCGTGCTGAGCAATGTGCATCCTGGGATTTTATTTTTTTTTACTAGGAGTTGCGGGATGCAAAACAGAAACCAGTGAGGTTCAAGCTTAAAAAAAAATAAATCCCATGTTCCCTCTGGCTCCGCCCCACGCTTCATTTGTGGGTGGAGACAGTGCTATTTTCGAATTGCTATTGGCCAGCGTGGACCCAACAATGCTCCGCTCTGTACCCACCAAGACGCAAAGGCTGCCTGGGCTGTATTTCAGCACTCAGATCCGGACGAATTCGGCTTTCGACTTTGCCCGTCGCACCCCCGAGCAGATGCTGCGGCATCAGCAGCCGGCGGAGATTCAGCGGTGATGGAAGCAGAACGAGGACACTGAAGATGAGAAGGGCACTGAGCAGTTGGTCTTAGAGGGCCGGTTCCGGTTCCCAGGGTGCAGCGCCGTTTCTGGGTTCGGCAGAGCAGCGTGGACTGACGGGAAAGGGTCATTCTCTGGACCTGGGCCAGCAGAGAGAGAAATTTAGCACCGGGGGGGGGGGGGGGGGGGG
>QXTE01000223.1:1154560-1203702 GCA_003942145.1 Platysternon megacephalum
AAAGCTGCCTTTTTGGAGATATGTGCAGACCTGACCCTGGAGCTGCAGGGACAACGTACCAACATGTGGTGCCCCATGCCCATTGGAGAAGCAGGTCCCCACACTGGCCACCCCGCAGGCTACCGGTCCATAGACAACTGATTCAGCACGGGGAGGCCAACTGTTGGGGCCATGGCCATGCTGGTGTGTGATGCCATGGAGCAGGTACTGTCTTACCGGCACGGGCGGTGGCAGGGCCGGCGCAACCCATTAGGCGACCTAGGCAGTCGCCTAGGGCACTAACATTTGGGGGGCGCCGGCGCCCTGGTCGTCGTCGGCATTTCTGGGGCGGGACCTTCCGCCGCCTAGGGCGGCGAAAAAGCTGGCGGCGCTCCTGGGCGGTGGGTGAACCGGCCATTGAGGGAGGCTAGCCCCAGCCCCTCCCCTTCTGCTCGAGGCCCCTTTCCCCTCCCTCCCCCGCTGGAGCCCCTCCACGGTTGTCAACCCCCCCACCAGCCCCAAGCAATCCCAGTGCCCCCAGCCCCAGAGTGCCAGGGGGGTGGTGCGGCCCCAGCACCCCCAGCCCGAGCCCCGGAGCGCCGGGCAGGCAGTGCAGGGGCAGGGCAATGCTGGGCTTTTTGGGGAGGCTCAGCCTCCCCCAGCCTATGATACTCACCACCCATGCTCCCCGGGTTGCAAAGCCGGGCGGCGTTCAGGAAAGCACTGATGTCTTTGCACACGTGGGGCTCTGGGACTGTGCCGGGCTGCCTGCTGGAGTCCATATTTATAAACACAACGGGGTATTTCTCCACGGTGCTCCGAGGGCAGGCTGACCACCGGGATAAGTTCACCGCAGGGTGCTCGGGCAGGGTTCACGGTGCTATGATCTTTCAGAGCTCAGTTGTAGTTGCATTACTGGAGAAGGGACTGTCACGGCGTTGGGGGAGACAGGGCCCTGCACCCCCGGCTTCCTGCAATTCACCAGGACTCTCAGCCAGCCAGTAAAACAGAAGGGTTATTTAGACGACAGGAACACAGTCCAAGACAGGTCTTGCAGGTACAGACAACAGGACCCCCTCCGTCAGGTCCATCGGGGGGGGGGGGCGGGGAGGCCAGAGCCCCGTCTGGGCTCCCCTCCATTTTCCCAACCAGCCCCAAACTGAAAACTCTCCAGCCCCTCCTCTCGCCTTTGTCTCTTTCCCGGGCCAGGAGGTCACCTGATCTCTTTGTTCTCCAACACCTTCAGTTGGCACCTTTGCAGGGGACGGGCCCAGGACATCAGTTGCCAGGAGACAGGGTGTCGGCCATTCTCTGTGCAGACACCATCACACTGCCCCCCTAGGGCTCTGCAACAATCACACCCCCCTAGACACTCGAGAAATGCATAGGAGAAACTGAGGCACCCACACAGCACTCAGAGAAAACATTAAGAACATTCCCACTTCGTCACAGGGACTTTCTGTCCCCAGGATGGGGTGGACACTAATGGTGTGTGAAGATTGCTCTGGTTCTTCTGGGAGGACTCGGCTTGTGCCCTGCTTCCCTGGCTAATGCAGCCATTCACAGGCCACTTGGACAGAAGACAGGAATTCTTTAAGTCCCGCAGTGGCATGCGCGTTGGGCCATTTGAAAGGAAGGCGGTGCTGTTTGAGGAATAGGTCGGCGGCAGCAGGAGGAAACTTCAACCATTCTCTTCGTGGGTGAGGGAGAAAACCTCACCGCTGAGCGGGAGGCTGAGGTGTACAGACTTGCTCAGTGGTTTGAGCAGCCGGGAAGGTGTCGCAAAGAAAACAGAAACAGCTGAGGGAGGAGTCTCAGGGCTGCTTCCTGTTCTGCGGGTGACTCTCCTGCCTGCGAATGTGCGTGGAGAAGGGGCTGGGAGGGCCGTGGCGATGGGACGCTGTTCTGTAAAACCCTGTGAATTATTTCCTTGGGATTAGAGGGCTTGTCTACGCTACTGCTTACGTCGATGTAACGTATGTCGCTCAAGGGCAGGGCCGACGAGAGAGGGGGGAAGCCGGTACAAATTACCGGGGCCCGGCGGTCTGGAAGGGGGCCCGGGGCTCGGTTTCCCCCTCCTCTCGTTGCCTTACCGGGACCCGGCTTCTCCCCCCTCTCGTTGGCCCTGTTTAGCTGGTCCACCTTTGCTGGGGGGCCCGAATTTTTTTTTTCGCCGGGGCCCGAACCCGCTCTCGGCGGCCCCCCCCAGCAACACAAGTTACATCGACTTGAAGTGGTGTCCACACTGCGTTATGTCGTCAGGAGACGCTCTCCCGTCGGCATAGCGCCGTCTTCACCGGGGCAGCTGTGCCGAGGCAGCCCAGTAGCCTAGACTAGCCCTACAGAGTTTTCTGCACGAAATGCCGGTTTGAGGCCTCGTCGGGGATGATTTTTAAATGGGTTGTTATTAGGAAACAGCAATCAATTAAGTAACAGACCAAAAATAAAGGTTTACGTGAGCCAACACTAAACCAACAATAGTTTATTGGGAAATACGTTGGGGAAAAAAAAGCCTATTAAGTAAGAGCTGTAAAAGAAACCTTTCAGTTTTGGCTTCACTGATGTTTAACTTAAAGTGCAACCGTGCAGGACACAATGGTGTTGGGTGGGGGGGCCAGTGTACATCTTGGCTCTGTCTTTTTTTGTTTGCGGGGCTTCTGGGGCTGAGTGGCGTGGCTGGAATGTATCAGGGCTCAAATGTCTTTGCACACGGGGGGTTTCTCAGACTGTACTGGGCCACCCATGTGCCTATCATCCGCCCCCACCCCAGTGAGATGCAGGATTTGAAAACACAAAGGGGTATTTCTCCACGGTGCTCCAAGGGCTGGCTAACCACCGGGATGAGTTCACCGCAGGGTGCTCTGGCAGCGTTCACGATGCTGAGATCTTTCAGAGCTCAGTTGTATTTGCATTAATGGAGAAGGGACTTTCTGCCCTTAGGATCACGGTGGGCTCAGAAAGAGCTGGGCTCCTGGTGCAAATTTTCTTTGTGCCCAGAGGTTGGCTCTGCAAAGGGAATGGCTTCTGGGAGTATCAGGGAGCACTGTTAGAGCAGGGAGGAGTCTCTGGCGTCCCCAGTAACCCGTATTGTCCAGGGTCTGAAGAACACGGGTGGGGCCTGGCGTACAGGACTGCAGCACCTGCTGCCCAGCAGCAGCATGCGATGGAGCGGAGCATTTTGGCTTAGGCTAGCCTCTGCATCTCCCACCGTGTGGCACATCTCGCCATGGCCATGCTTTCTGTGGCAGCTTCCATACTGTCCTTGGTCCCTTCCACCATCTCCATGGAGAGCGCCATTTCTGAGTCCTCGTATGGTGCCTCCGCCAGAGCTCCCTTGGTTTTCCTTTGGGACCCTGTGGTGAGCTCCGAGAACATCTCATCGCGAGTCTTACGTTTTGGCCCCCTCGGGCTGGCCAGCTGCTCTGTGACTGGCAGAGCCCCTGCCCACGATGGTCTGGCCGCTGCAGGTGTTGTGGCTGGGGGAGTGTGGGAAAAACAGTCCGTTATCGTTTGTATTCCAGACAGGACACGATAGCATTTGTGTGTGTGTGTGCGCGTGCGCACGCGCAGTTCTGACTTTACCTCCCTGGGAGTCTTCCCAGTCCTGGGGAAGTGAGAGCTGGTAAGTGGGGTGTGCATGGGAAAGGTGCTGGTTGCATTGCAGTTTGGTCTTCCTGCTGTGCCGTGGGGGGTGGAATTATGTTCCTGGTATTCCCTGAGGCACTTCTGTGCTGTCGGTCGGAGGAGTAAGGGGGATATCAGGGGGAGAGAAGGGGGGGACCTGGATAGTAATCCCATCTCCACCCCCTTCAGGCTGTCCTGACTCTCGGCGACGTTACACTGAGGAGTCAGTGTGCCCAGCAGGCAGAGAACGGCCTTATTCAAAAAGGCAAAGGGCAGAGATACTCTGTGAATCGATTCACCAGGGTGGTCCCCCTGGAGTGCTGCAGGAGTGCGAGCTGTTCCAGGGGCAATGACCACACCGTCATGCCCTATAATGTGTGAACCAAACTCGAGCCATTTCTTGGTCTTCAGTTCTGCTTTATCTCCCCTGCAGACGCGGTGAAAAGGCAGAGTGATTGTCGGCTTCGGCAGTGATTGTCAGCTCTTTTCCTGTGAGACTGTGTGTTACGGGGCATTTTAACCTCAGTGGGGAGCAGTAGTGGTTGTACCTCTATGGGCATGCCATGCTGCTAACCAAACTCTTTTGCCTGCAACCGCTGTCTCGATAAACTGCTGAATTTTGCTCAAATGGATGTTTTCATCAGTCAAATGTGCCGCGAGAGCTGGGCTGCTGGCCACCAATTGGAGATGGCAAACGGGTGCTGGGATGGAGGGTTGTTTACTGGGTAGGACAGATTAGGGAAGGGGAAAGGAAAATAGGTGGATGGGCATGAGCTCTCCAGGGTGTGGGCCATCTTGGGAATGGACAGTGTGGGCCGAGCAGACAGTGTGGGCTGAGGGAGGAATGGAGACAGGTACTTACATCCATCAGACGATCTGCCTTTTTGGTCCCAGCAGGGGTTGATGGCTGGGACTTGGGCTTGGCTGATGCAGGCCAGGAATCGGGCTGGATTTCAGCCTGGCCAGTTCCGGGTCCTGAAACCCAAAGAGATCCTGGCCGTCAGGAGACAGTTCTTCTCCAGCTTTGTCCTGCTCATCCTCTGATGGGTCTTGCCGGACATTTTTGGGGGCGGGGAGGGAAGAGAGCGGACAGCAGGTTACACAAGCTTTCTTGTGCAAAATGCTGGCCAGTTCCTCAAAAAATGGACCGGTCACATGTCCCCTGCTGGCTGTTTACCTTGCACCCCTCGTTTTAATATAGATCCTGCTTGCTCTTTCTCTGACTCTGCTCGCCCTCCGGGTCATGACCCCTCGTGGACATCTGCTTTGCCATGTCCACAAACAGATCTTCGTGCTCGGCGCAGGCCACAAGAACTTCCTACGCTGATGCACTCCCCAGGTGACAATGAGCTCCAGGGTCTCAGCACTGGCTAGCTCTGGGTGGCTGCATGAGGCATGTTGTGGGGATTCTGAACTGCTATTGCAGCAGTGTCACAAGCACGCCGGTACGCTCAAATCCAGGAGCAAATGCTCAAAATCTGGCCTTGTGCCAGGTTTTAAATAGGGGAGGGGTCGTCCTGGGAACGTGACACCAGAGCAGGGGGGGGGGCAGACAGGTCCGGGACGGTCACCTGCAACGCAGCGGGGGTAGCCACTGGAGAGGTGCAAAAAGTGGTGCAGAGCACTTGCATGCACTCCAACAATACACCGAACCATTTCACTTCACAGCAAACTTAGTCCGCTTTGCAAGAGGGCTCCAGAGTTTGCAGCAAATGTAGAGCTAGTGAGCTGTGATGGATTGCATCATGGGTATGTCTGCCTTCTCAAACCAGATTAACTTGACTTGAGCCTGTTTAAAACTCCTGGGTAGACAAGCCCTTAGACTGTCAGGAATGTCAAATCTGGCCCTTCCTGATTTTTCTGGAGAACTCATTGGAGGTCCCAGAAAAGTGAATTGACTCTGAACGGAAGGGGTGAGCGTTTTGAATCTTTAACTGCGAGATTTTTTCTCCCAGCTGTCTGTTGGGTGTTTGTGTTAAATAGGGGTTGACCAAAAACAACAACAATAAAGACTCTGAAATGGAGTGAATAAAAATCAGTGCCCCTTTCAATAAGGTTTCAATAGCTTATCAACTTGTATGCTATTACTGTGCCAGTTCTCCAGTCAACCATAGAATCGTCCAGGAAGATCTGTGTAGAGAAGGCCCGAACATTTGATGTAATAAACAAACAGAAGAGATAATCGTTTGAAAAAAAACCCCATCAGCAACAACAACAGCAAATCTTTCAGGCCATTTTATACATAATAAAGAAGCAACTAAAGGCAGAGACCGGTTCTTATGACCCACTGCAGCCTGTGTTTTCAAACACAGCCTTCTATTTCAGAGCTAGGGTCACCCCATCCCGCCCAGGAAGCGTATGCTTATATGTGTTCTGTGGCTAAAGAGTCTCCGGGGCTGTCAATCAGGCATCTTTCGCCAGCTCTAAATTCACTTTAAGAAAAGAGCTATTTAAGCAAACAAAGCAAAAATTGGCCTGGGTCCATAAAGCGAAGAGCTAAGCAAATGGGGCAACTGTCAAGGGAGGTCAAATCTGTTGCCTGTCAAGATTTCTTTGAAATGAACTTGATGCAACTCCTATTCGTGTAACATGCTCGGTGTCCAGGAGTAGGTCTAGTTTTGTTACATGCCCCTCTTTTGTGGAGCCTGTTTTGGAAACTCAAATCAGGCCAATTTCACGTCACGGTGAACATTTCGTAGTAGCGCTCAGCTGGTTATATACAGGGCTTCAGCTCGGGGTTTGCCCAAATTTGGCCATTTTTAATTGGTTTTTTGCACTGATGGAGCTGCATGGGAACAACCCCCAACTGTAGACATGGAGAGGAAGGATGGTCCAGTGGTGGGGGCATTCGCATGGTGTTGGGAGATGCAGATACAATTCTCTGCTCTGCCAGAGACTTCCGGGGTGAACTTAGGCCAGTCCTTTAGTCTCTCTGTGCCTGGTGGTGGGGGTAAAAGCACTGTCCTGCCTCACAGGGGTGTTGTGAGGATGAATACGTTAAAGACTGTGACGTGCTCATGGTACTGTGCTAATGGAGGCCAGACAAGTACCTAAGCTAGACAGATGCTGCGCTGGTGTAGAAAATGACTTACGCAGCAACTTTCCCTGTTGTTTTCTGTCCCCCTCCTAATTGCAACTTAACAGCTGAGGAAACTGACGTCTGGGAAATGCAGAGTCTGGTTCATGTGGAGTGGATGCTACTGGATGGATTTTGGATGGGCAAAGTTTGGTGGATTTTGGCCCCCCCTCGCCCAGCTACATGTCAGGGTCCCTCTATTAGAGCCCCGCAGGGCTGAGCCGAAGCCCTGGATCGAATGCACGCAAACCTCGGGGATGATTGGACTTGGATCCAGACCAAAACTGCCTGGCTGGGGTCCGTTTCTGGTGACTGCTTTCGGCGTCAGATCTCGGCTGCTGGGCGATACCGGAGCCGCTTTGGGAGTGGCTAGTGGAGCGCTCCTGTGGCAAAAACCATGTGGATCAGTGGGCCCGATCCTGGGTGGGACTGAGTGACTCCTTCTGGGTGCCCAGCACCCCTCATTCCCAGAAAAGGAGCTTCTGCCTGGAGGGTGCAAGTGTGTGTGTGTGTGTGTGTGTGTGTGTGTGTGTGTGTGTGTGTGTGTGTAGACAAGGCTTAACTCAAGAGCGCTTGATTGGCCCCCAGCAGCGCACCGCGTAGCCCCCAGCTCCTGCAGGACTCTCGGAAGGAGGTTTCCAGGGAGCGTCTCTGGGGGTAGGTGCGACAGCGCAGCAGCACGTCAATCCCCGGCTGCAGTATTGTTCCCCACCCACCCGCCTCCTCCCTCAAATAATTAACATTGTTCTTGATGTTTTCTCCAAGCCCCCTTATCTGCCGCTTCACAGCCTCCCCCTTCCCTCGCCAGAATGAAGCCCTGTCAAGGCTCTCACCAGCTGTTAAGAGTGAGGCGTTTAGAAATGAAAGAGCCCGAGTCAGCGAGCTCTATTAAAATCCATCGGGAAGCTGCTTATTGTAACAGGGATGCATCTTAATACAGGTTATTTCATGAAGCAGGCGAGAGAGACGGTATCTCCTATAGAGAGGGAGCGAGACTTGAAAACAATCTGTCTGCATTATCATCTCCAGAAGGCTTCAGGGGTCTTTCTCTTATTTCCAGTGACACGCACACACCGGCTGACAATCTGGAGGCAAACAAACCAAACCAAACAGAAATGAAATGGAGGAGCCTGATGAGGTTTTCTGAGCCAAACTTTCTTGCCTTTCCAAACCCAGCTTGCTTTCAAGGGACAATAAACGCTGAGCTGCTGGAAGCGAAGGCCCCGGACTCTAACCTGCCTTTCCCCCTCTCCTTAGATCTCATCGCAAAGTCCGTGCAATGTTTTTGCAGGTTCTTTCTAAAGAGAATGTAATTCTCTGATGCACTTGAAAGTTGTCACAGTCAGCAGAATAGCAGCCTCCGCAACCCTACAGTAACAATCTGGCGCATGCCGGCCTAGCCTTCACGAGCAGCCCTGCAAGAACAGACCCGTGTGTTCCACGCAGCAATAAGAAAGCAGTGTGCAATGAAGGGAACCAAATTTCAGCAAGTGAACACAGCTTAATTTCAAGTATTCCAAGGGAACTGATACGGAACAGAGGGTACGTCGACATTGCGAAAACAGACCCGTGGCAGCCAATCTCAGAGCCCGGGCTCAGATTGGGGCTCATGCTACGGCACTCAAAAGAGCAGTGTAGACATTCCCTCTCGGGCTGGAGCTCTTGGGTGCTGACACCCGGTGAGAGCGGTGCATCTCAGAGTCTGAGCAGGAATGTCTGCGTGGCTGTAGTGTGAACCTGAGTCTGTAGACCAGGGGTAGGCAACCTATGGCACGGGTGCCGAAGGCGGCACGCGAGCTGATTTTCAGTGGCACTCTCACTGCCCGGGTCCTGGCCACCGGTCCGGGGGGCTCTGCATTTTAATTTAATTTTAAATGAAGCTTCTTAAACATTTTACAAACCTTATTTACTTTACATTCAATAATAGTTTAGTTCTATATTATAGACTTATAGAAAGAGACCTTCTAAAAACATTAAAATGTATGACTGGCACACGAAACCTTAAATTAGAGTGAATAAATGAAGACTCGGCACACCACTTCTGAAAGGTTGCCGACCCCTGGTGTAGAACCTGCCTAAATCCTACTTATAAATGCCTTGGACCGGCTGGAGATCCACTCTTCTGACGGGAAGGTCCATATGCTGGGCCAGATTCTTTGCTGGTGTCAGTGAATGTAGCACCCCAGAAGCCGTGTGGAGTTACGCATAGGGCCAGCTCTGTAGCTGGCGTATGTTTCTGTCGTGTGTACGTGTGTACACGCATGTGCAGGCCACTGCCCTCTGCTAGATGGAATATAGGCTCGTATTTGTACAGGTTCCATTTGGCTGCTGAGTGCGGCAGGGCGGGTGTACACCCCGCGAGACAGAAATTCAACAAGAGTTCGGCGTTAAGCAGCTGTCACATACCTGGGTTTTACTCTCTCTGGAAGCGGAGTGTTTATGATCATTGAACATCTCGCAGGCAGAGCTGGTCGGAGCCTGTTTTAGGGGAAGAATATTTGCTACTTTTTTTTTTTTAAGTGAGAAATAGAATCTCCCATGGATTTGCCCTCTTCCCTTCCTGAGCCTGGAGGGGTCGAATCAGAAACTGGCCCTATCTATCTCATAGAACTGGAAGGGACCCTGCAAGGTCATCAAGTCCAGCCCCTTGCCTTCAATACCAGGACCAAGTACTGATTTTTGCCCCAGATCCCTAAGTGGCCCCCTCAAGGATTGAACTCACAACCCTGGGTTTAGTAGGCCAATGCTCAAACCACTGAGCTATCCCTCCTCCCATATAGGAAGTTGGTCCCAGTCAGAAAATACTTCCCTTCTGCATGGGCTAGTTTCTGATGACGTAGCCCTGTCTAGCTGGACTGTGAACAGCCTCGTTGGATACAACATCTTCCCGTGTAGCCCATGTGTTTCAACCCCCAGAAGACGTGATAGCCTTATGTGCTGCCTGGGGCGATGGAGGTCCCCAACTCCCATGGAATCTCAGTGAGATCTGCATATCTAAGCTCCTTTGTATTCCCTTGCAAAGCCCAGGCTACATGTCCATAGGGTGGTAGTATACATTGCCCTTGCATCTGTCATATATGTAGATCACTGTGTTTGTCCACATGGTGGACACCCATGTGTGTCCACATAGTAGTTGCCAGACTGCATCACACCTCAGGTCCAGCTAATCCAGTATCCTGTCTCTGTCAGTGATCGGCACCAAATGCTTCAGAGGAAGGTGTCAGAATCCCACAGTAGCTGATGCCCCCAGTGCTGGGTCTCCATCTGGTCTCTGAGAGGTAGAGATTGGCTTAAACCCTGAAACAGGAGATTTAATCCTTTCCAAAATGTGTGTTAGCATTGACTCTGATAACTCCGGGTATCCTTGTTATCCATAGAAATGTCCAGTTCCTATTTGTGTCAAGTATCAGAGGGGTAGCCGTGTTAGTCTGGATCTGTAAAAGCAGCAAAGAATCCTGTGGCACCTTATAGACTAACAGACGTTTTGCAGCATGAGCTTTCATGGGTGAATACCCACTTCTTCGGATGCCAAGTATGCCGGCATCCGAAGAAGTGGGTATTCACCCACGAAAGCTCATGCTGCAAAACGTCTGTTAGTCTATAAGGTGCCACAGGATTCTTTGCTGCTTTTACAGTTCCTATTTGAATCCTGCTAAATTCTTGGCCTCAACAACATCCTGTGGCAATGAGTTCCACAGTTTAGTTACATGTTGTATGAGAAAGATTTTTTTTTATCAGTTCTGAATTTTATAGCGTACTATGGTACATCTATGGCCCAGCTTGTTAAATCAGGCATGTTTTCCTCTGAGTTGCACTCCTCCAGGGATTCATTAAAGATGGGGAGATTCTCTGATAC
Source organism: Platysternon megacephalum (assembly GCA_003942145.1). Classification (NCBI taxonomy): domain Eukaryota; kingdom Metazoa; phylum Chordata; order Testudines; family Platysternidae; genus Platysternon; species Platysternon megacephalum. The sequence continues at coordinate 1,165,096 of QXTE01000223.1, forward strand.
CATGGCAATGGGGCCATATAAATGCCTAGGATGAATGGCTAGATAGAGAGTTAACCTCTGCTGTAGATGTAGTTGTTTGGTCAGACAGATGTGCAGAACAGGCCAGCTGAGATCTCCAGAGGCATCTTCTGAAGCTAAAGTTCCATGGTTGCCATTTTGACGCTAGGTTGTTTGATGCTCCATCGATGTTAATGACGCTTGGGGTCTGCCTGCAGGTCGTATTGCATCTGTGGTTGATCACTGTTAGCAGTTCTTCAGCCGTGACATTATGGAAATGTCACAATGTCTGGGACTACATGGCCAAGATGGGGGGAGGTGTAATACCTTTTATTGCAAGGTGCAAGAGACAAGATTTCACGCTCTCCGGCGCGCTTCCTGGGGACGTAAAGTGACAGTCAGCAAGTCAGCTGCAGTCTGTCCTGCTGGGTGACATAGAATCTACACGAGGAGGACACCAGAATAACTAGCATCAGTGTAGCTGGAGCCTGGACTGGAGGTGGTCAGGCCTTCGGCAGGCGAGGACGTCAAGGTCATGTGCTAAGGCAGGTAAGGAATGGGCCATTCCCAGGTGGCGTCTCACCAGCCGTGACATGGGGGAGAGGGGAAAGGAAGGTTTGGGAGGGTCGGGGGGTGGGTGGGAAGCATCATGAGCCGTTTGCTGATGAAATGACAGAGCGATGTCTTTGAAAACCCTGCGCAGGAGCACACTCAAAGGCACGACCGCTGCAGCGTGCGAGGATGAGGCGTCCGTGCGAGCTGCCGCTCCATCCTGATTATTTCATCAGGCGATGCAAACGAGCAGGCATTCGAAAGGCTTCCGCAGGGTGGCCGAGGAGCTGGGAAGCAGCTAAGAGCTTTGTCTTTATTAATTCTTTATGATTTTGTTTCAAGCCAGCGCTGGGTTGGCAGAGGCAGCCGGGAGGGAACGGAGCGTGGGTGAAAGGTGCCAGGTTGACAGTCGCTGGAGGCAGGACCTCTCTAGCCATTCGCGCGGGAGATACAGCCCAGGCACCGGTAGGTGCCAGCTTCCCCACCAACATGCTGAGGGCTTGGGGGGAGCGTATGTGGGGCCAAGAGGGGACGAGGTCCAGCTCTGTTCTCATCCAGCCCCCGGCCGCTCCGCTGGCAGTTGGTTTTGGGATGCTGATGTTTGCTCCATGGCCTGAGCCAAACGTGGATGGCAAGACTCCCACGCGCTTTGTCTCGGGACTGAACGGAGACCCTGCCAATTCGTCCCACGTGGCCACTGCGCACCCGCTGCTCCCTAGTGCCAAACTGGGGCTGGACTTGAACCAGTGGCAAGAGCTTCTGCCTCCTCTTGACAATTCCCTGACCTGTCTGGTCTCCCGTCCTTCCTTTCACATATTCTCTTGAGACCGCTCTTGCATTCTGGTCCATTTTTCTGACCTCTTGTCTGTCCTCGTGAGCATATAACTAGCTGCTGACCCTTGAGGCTTTGCTTATGTCAAGGTCAACTGCTTGAAAGGAAGCCAATAGGCCATGTTTGAATATCATCTCTCAACAGCAGTGGTCCCCAAGCTGTGGGGCATGCACCCCGAGGAGGGAGTGGAGGAACCTTCGGGGGGGTGCAGGGAGCCTGTGCCAGCGCCCCCGGGCAGCGGGGAGGGAACGCCACCCTGCCCTGCTACGCCCTCAACTCTGGTCCAGCTGCGGCCCCCGCTCCAGGCCCAGCTCCCAGCCCCGCCCTGAGCCACGGCCCCCGGCTGGGGTTTTGCTCCCGGTCCGGCCCCCAGCCTCAGCCTCTGGCTGCAGCTCCGTTCCGGGCCCCGACCCCAGACCCAGACTCACCCCCAGCCTTGGACCTCTGACCCCCTGGCATGTTTGGGGACCACGGCACTACAGAGATTTCTTTAGAGAGGCCATTTGCAGGCCAAGGCCAGGAATTCCGGCCTGTTAGGATGCTTTGACGGAAGTAAGGAATTAGAGGCTAGAAGAGAAAAAGTGGGTGCCGTTCCTTTAGCCTTTCAAAAGGATTTGGATCGAGTCCCTCACAAGGGGCGGTGAAGGAAACGTGGTTGCTCTGGAGTGTCGATGTACATTCCTGGGTTAAAAGCTGGTGAAGAGAGAAGCAGCCGAGGCAGACCAAACAACCGATGCTCACTGTGGGACGAGTGGGATGCGCCCGAGATCTGCCGGAGGGCAGCTGCCACTCGGTGTATTTAGGAATGATGGGGAGGAAGGAGTGAATTCATAATAGGGCCTTACACTTCTTTACAAACATTAATGATCTAGGCACCGATTCAGCCAAACACCAAAGCGCAAGGTTCACTTCAAGCATGCGTTTAAGTCCACCCCTATCCAGCACAGTACACAAGTAACGCATTTCAGTCTGAAAGTGGGGCCAGTGTCTCATTAGGGGATGGTCTGGAGCCAATTCTAAGGCGTGGCACCAGGGGGCACCTTACTGCTGAAGTTACAGTCTTTCGGATGCAAAGTGAAAACTGAGATGGCGACCTTATTAAAGAACCCATTCTGTTAAGGCAAGCACACGGCGGCTGAGTTTGAAATGCCGTCGGTGCATTGCGTCCCTTGGGAGGACTGTCCCGTGACTCGATACAGCTCCCTGTCGGGAAGATTTCCTCTATATTTAACATTTTGAATATCATCCTAAAGTTCCGAGTTCCAACAGCTTGGAACATGCTCAATAATTCCTTGACATTTACACCCTGGAGATGCTTGTAGGCTGCTCTTCCTTCCTTTTGGTCTGTCAGCCCATCCGTTCTCACAGAAGTGTCAGTCTTAGTGACTGTCTACACTCAGCTATTGCTTAGCCAAGGTAGGTTGTGTCTTTCTCACCAGAAATTAGTCCCTCCGGCCCCAGATGCTGGAAGGGGAGGGAGAACAGGTAGAAGGGGTGAGTGGTTAGAAAGAGAGAGAGGGAGGATTTGGCACCCAAAGCAGCTTTGCAGAGCAGAGGAATTCCCAGGCTGGAAATGTATCATGTAATTTCCTTTTTCCACTGCTGGGAGTTCAGCTCCTGTTGGGATTTGCAGCAAGCAGCCTCCCCCAGGCTAAGAACAGGCTAAAATCTTACTCCCTTCCTCTCCCTGTTGGGATCTTTGGGGCCTTTATTTTTGAAAAATGCCTTGGCGTTGCTTCTAGGAAACGAGGACCTGACTGTGGGCGAGGCGGAGATGGTAACGAACGGTCACCAGTGACAAACCGGTGACGGTCTCTGTTAACTGGACCGGGAAAGGGGGGTGGATTTGGCACTTGAGGGCACAAAGGAAAAAGGGATACATGGGAGCAAAGAGGAAGCCTAATTACTCTTGCAATAACCCAGAAGAACCAAGCAGACTGGGGTGAGGCCCAGGTTATGTGCTAGGTGCTGCTCTGCGCTGAAGGGCAGGGCTTTGGCAGCTGAGCAGAACAGGAAGAGTGAGCAGAAGCAGAATTACCTACACTACAATTTTCTGTTGCATGGCCTCATCCAATTAGTCCACTGACCCTATCATGGTGTAGCTGTATTAACTAGCCTGCTCTATGTCCTAGGCTCCTTAGTGCTTTGAATACATTCCCTAAGGGCCCCATCCGAAGCGTAGTGGAGTGAATGAGAATCTTTCCATTGGCTTCCATAGGCTTTGGAGCTAAGCGTACGATTCACTGTGGAAGAACCCCCCCCCCCCCGCCGCCCCTCCCCCCATTACCAAATGCCTCCAGCTTGGTGAATAACTTGGACTCTCATCATTTTTCCAAGGGCCCAAGAGATGGGGCTTCCACCTCTTTGCTAGGGAAACGATTCCACAGCCGGCTAGGTCAGAGATTCCAGGGCCGGAAGGAAGCGCTGTTGTCCTCTGGCCTGACCTCCTGGATAGCACACCCCAGAGAACTGCCCCCGAGTCATTCCTCGGGCAGCGCTTTTAGAAAAACCAGCCAGTTTTGATTTAGACCTTGCCAGTGATGGAGACTCCACCAGGACCAGTGGTGAATGACCCTCCCTGGTAGAGTGTTACACCTTCTTTCCAGTCTGAATCTGTCTGGCATCAACTTCCAGCCATTGGCTCGTGCTTTACCTTTCTCTGCTAGATTGAAGAGCCCATTATCAAATGTTTGTACCAATAGACCATAATCAAGTCACTCCTTAAGCCATCTCTTTGCTGAGCTAAATAGATTGTGCTCCCTGAGTCTGTCACTATAAGCATAGGCGCTGACTCCGTGGGTGCTCCGGGGTTGGAGCACCCACGGAGAAAAATTAGTGGGTGCTGAGCACCCACTGGCAGCTCCCCGTGGCCCCGCCCCGCCCCCCTGCTCCAGCTCACATCCGCCTCCTCTGCGAGTGCGCCGCCGCATCCTGCTTCTCCCCCCTCCCTCCCAGCGCTTGCGCTGCGAAACAGCTGTTTCGCGGGGCAGGGAGGGAGGGGCAACACAGCACACTGGTGGAAGAGGCGGGGTTGGGGCGGGGATTTGGGGAAGGGATCCAATAGGGGCAGGGAGGGGGCGGAGACTTTGGGGAAGGGGTTGGAATGGGGGCGGGGAAAGGGTGGAGTTGGGGCGGGGCCAGGGGCTGGGGGGCGCGAGCACCCACCAGCGCTGGAGAAAGTTGGCGCCTATGACTATAAGGCAGGTGTTTTAATCCTTTAATCATTCTTGTGGCTCTTCTCTGAACCCTCTGCAATGTGTCAACCTCCTTCCTTAATTGTGGACACCAGAACAGGATTCCAGCCGTGGTCACACCAGTGCCAGAAACAGAGGTAAAATAACCTCTCTGCTATACTCAAGATTCCTGTTTTTGCCGCCCAGGATTGCATTAGCTCTTTGGGGCATAGCGTTGCAGTGGGAGCTCATGTTCAGCAGATTTTCCACCACAACCCACAAAGCTTTTTCAGTCACTGCTTCGCAGGGTAGAGCCCCCCATACTGTGAGTGCAGCCTCCATTCTTTGTTCCTAGCTGTATATATTTACAGTGAGCTGTATTAAAATGCATATTGTTTGTTTTTGCCCAGCTTACCAAGCGATCCAGATTGCTCCAGATCAGTGACCTGTCCTCTTCCTTGTTTTCCACTCTCCCAATTTTTGTGTCATCTGCAATCTTTATCAGTCATCGTTTTTTGGTTTCTTCAAGGACATTGATTAAAAAAAATGGAATAGTACAGGGCCAAGAACTGATCCCTGCAGGACTCCACTAGAGAAACGTGCACTCAATGCTCATTCCCTGTTTACAATTACATTTTGAGATCTATCAGTTAGCCAGCTTTTAATCCATTTATTGGGTGCCGTGTTGATTTTATATCTTTCTAGTTTTTTAATGACAATGTCATGCAGTACCAAGCTGAACACCTTACAGAAATTTTAGTTTATTATGTCGCTGTTATTACCTTTATCAATCAAACTTGCAATCTCAGCAAAAAAGATGTCGTTCGTTTGTCAGGATCTATTTTCCATGAACCCCTGGTTATTGGCATTAATTATATTATCCTAATTTAATTCTTTATGAATCTAGTCCTGTGTCAGATGCTCCATTATCTTGCCCAGGATCGATGTGAGACTGACAAGCCTATAATTATCCAGGTATTCCTGTTTATCCTTTTAAAATATTGGCACAGCATTAGGTTTTCTTCCATTCTTCTGGAACTTCCCCAGTGTTCCAAGATTTATTGAAAATCAACATTAACAGTCCAGTAAGCTCCTCGGACAGCTCTTTTAAAACTCTTGGATGCCAGTTATCTGGGCTTTCTGATTTAAAAATGTCTAACTTCAGTAGATCTTGCTATCAAAAAGTTATTCCTGATATTCAGCCCCAAATTTCTCTTGGCTTCTTATGAATCGTTGGCTAATTCACTGCTAAGACTACTTAGCATAGGAATTAATGAAGAAATCTTGCCATATCCTTTCTGTTTTCTCTATGGGTACATTCAATTTTGTGTCTATTTTATGGTATGCAAAATGGAAGTTTCCTCCTGGGTTGCAACTTGTTTCAAGGGGTATGTTGAGGTGGGGGCACTTTCACTGGTGTTTGGATCATACAGAAACAAGCCATCTGGGTTCTGATCCAAGCTCTGTTATAGATGTTTATGTTACAGATGTTCTCCTCATCTATGAAATGGGGATAATACTGACCTGCCTCAAGGGCGACAGGGAAGGCTTGAGTTCAAATGCTCAAAAATTAGCCACACTGTGCACTTGCCTGCAATATTCAACATTTGCAATTTTCCCTATTTTGCTTAGTCACATAAGCTGCCCAATCAGAGAATGGAAATAAACCCATGTGATTCACTCAGCTGGCCAGCGCAGTGTAGATTTCAATCTCCGAGCTCTGAAGAGTTTGTGAGCTATTCATTATGAGTAAGGAGGGAAGAGCCTTAGGTCTATTTGGATTGTAAAGCCTGTAGAGAGTCTACTTGGATTGTAAGCTCCAGGGCCAGGGACTGTTTCTTACTATGCATTTGTACCGCACCCAGCACAATGGGGCCTGGATTGCAGTCAAGGCCTCCCAGTGCTACTTTAGTGATGATAAAGAAATTGATGAGCAATTTCGGGCAACAGAGCTGCGAATGTTATGATCTGTTCTCCAGCAGAAAAAGAAGTGAAATTCACCACCTAACAATGGAGCCGCTGCGATCAGTTCGACTGACCCACGGGGCAGAGCAGAGGCCCAAGGAGCGGCCGTGACTTGCCCAAGACAGCAGCAGAGCTATGAAAGTACAACCCGAGAGATCTGGATTGTCCTCGCTTCCGAGAGGGATGGTTTAGGAGAGTAGGACAGGCTGTTACTAGGACGAGTGGGATGGAATTAAGAAAGGGGACATTTAGTCTGAATGAAGCAGACTCTGCTGGTATCAGTGTCGCTACATTAACTTCCATGCAGCTATGCTGATCTGAGGAGCTGACCCAATACTGGGAAAAACTTCCTGCGGGGAAGATCTCCTGGACTGTGGAGCGGGCTGCTTAGGAAAGGGACCTTTGCAACTAGACTGTCCAAAGAACAGTGGCAACGGATCTAGCAGCGGCTCCCGATGGCTGACATCGATCATCATCATCGCAAAGTGTGTTGCCTCCTGGCAGACTGATCGCAAGGGATGGACTAAACGACGCAGTAGATAGCTGTTTTCTATCCCTAATGTTGGTGATTCCAGCCTCCTTCGAGTGCGTGGGGGTGTGCTTAGGAAGGAAGGGAAAGGGGAAGGAAGGAAAAGGCTGAGCCAGCGTACTTTGCTGTCCAGAGCGACAGGCAAAGCTTCAGGAATTCATCTCCAGTTTTTCTGAGCTTCATTTGTCCGGGAGCCTCCTGGGGACCAATTTTCCTGGTGATTCCTAGACAGGTCTTGTCTGGGGCAGGAAAGCAGCTACAATGGCCTTGCTCAAAACCTTTCAGTGCTTTGGCTCCTGTTCCTGGTGGAACATGAAATGCAGAGGGGTGCCTACGTTGCAGCAAGAAATAAACAAACTAAAGGCAAGAGCGACAAACTTTTTTACACAAGAAATAAGGTTCTGTTTTAGCTCTGGGTAGACTTGCTATTTCTTCCAAACTGATTTTCTCATCCATCCCTCAGGGAAATCAGCCTTTTTAGCTCTGATCACTGATCCAGGACCAGTGGTTGGAAGAGTTTACTGAGCCATCAAAGTTACCCTAGTCCTGGCAGGTCACAAGACAGAAGACCTTAAAAAATCACGTCATTCTGATTACCACCTTACGTCCATTCTCACCTAACTCTAGCAGCTGATGGCTCGTAACCCACTGAGGTGACAGATTGAGGGATCAAGGGCTTGTTTCCGCTGGGGATCTTCGCATCAGGGTAGTCACACCAGTCTGCAAATCCCTAGACGTGTACAATGTGCCCGGCTTTGCTCCCCGAGTGCAACATGTTGACATTAGTGGCTTGCTAACAAATCAAATAGTGTCATGTTGCAACCTTCCAGCAAGTGTATTTGATGTTTTTATCTAACGTCTCTGTGTGTATGACATGGATGTAACATATAGCACCACCTGGAGGCATCTACCCTGTGTGAGTAGGACGCCTCATTCTGCTCTTTCACCCTCTTTAAGCCAACCACTCTCTGCTGTAGTCCTAAAATGTTAACCCAGTGACATGCTCCTCCCTTCCTCCCGCTCCCCCACCTGCTCTGCTTGTCTCTGGCAGCAGCCACGGATTCTCTTTCAGGTTAGCTCAGAGCTTAATTGAAAGCAACTGATGCTGTGCGTAAACTGCACACAAACACACAGAGACCCAGGAGCCACTTTGAAGCTTGACTAGGGCTGGGTTACCTGCCGGCACGTTGTGGGGCCGATAGATAATTAAAGTGACAATCGATCAGGCGGGAACAGAGGGGGGGAAAGAGGAGGAGGAAGAGGAGGATGAAAATGACGGTAACGCTGATGATGAAGTCAAAACAACCCAGAAGGGGGCTGCCTGTCCAGGCTGCTGGGTGGAGTGAGAGGAGTGGAGCCCATCATATTCCAACCTCCGGGCCCACCTCCCTGTGTCTTCTAGAGACTTAAAGTCCCTCGGAAATTATTTATGCTGCTACAAAAAGCCACGGCTGATAGACAAAGTGTTGTGCCGTTTAGAAGAGTGAGTGGGGAGAGGAAGCCAGATGGACTAAAATTTCCGAACGCTCATGAAAGATTCAGGGGCGTCTCTTGTTAAATTTAATTGGGAGAAACCCGACTCGGTGTCTGCCTGCCTGGCTTGCTGGCTTTTACTTAAGAAGTCAACTGACAAGCTTGTCGTGTGTGTTTTCTCGCCTTACCTCCCCCTCCTCCTCTTAACCCCCGCCACGGGCCTAGTCGGGAATCATTCTGGGAGCGTTCTCGCCCGCCGTCACCCGGGCTGGTTCCGCCACCGTCTCTTGTCTTATTAGCTTTAAAGAGAGGACGGGCAGGTGCATAGTCAGGGCCCGGGAGCGGGACCGGGCAGATCTGGGTCCTGCTTCTTGTTCTGCTGTGGATTCCTCTGCGTGATCTTGGGCATGTCGTTTAGGGTATGGCTACACACTGGAGCTGGAAGTGTAACTGCCAGCTCAGGTAGACATACCCGCTCTAGCTGACGGATGACGGGACACCTGCACAGGCGAGTCTGTATCATTATCGCCATTCACAGAAAGGGAAACTGAGGCACAGAGCGGGGCAGTGACTTGCCCAAGGTTGACCAGTGAGTTGGTGACAGAACCACTGGCAACTCGCCTCCTTCCTGTGCTCCAACCACTAGGTCGGTGTTCCCGGGATGGGTTGTGAAGCCTTCTCTGGGGTGGCGTCATGACCTGGTCTGTGGGAGCTGGGCTTTCAGCCAAGCCAGCCCTGTTCCAACTTGGGATGGCAAAGGAAACCGTGTGACTGTAAAACAGCAGCGAGGATGACGCTGGCTGGGGCTGTGGCTCTGGGGAACGTGCGAGTTGTGAAACACTTCCGTGAGAATCCAGACGTGATACCTGCTGGTGTGTTTTTCGGACCGTGCAATTCTCCCATTCCTGCGCAGGTGGGGCCAGATGTTCAAAACAACTCCGCACCCGCCAGCGCGGCCAGGTTTTCTTCAGGGCTCAGCTGCCACTCGGGCACCTCGGTAACTTTCCAGTGTGTCCAGCGGTGCCGCCACGGGAGCTGAGCGCGTCTGAAAATCTGGACACTCGGATCCAGACGGCCTGTTACATCCTTAGCTGCCGGGATCGAGATGGAGTGTTGCATTCTGGGAGTGGTCGTCTCCCTGGGCCTCACCTCTCTATTGATAGCGAGGATGGCTGCAATCTGCTCCATTTGACGCAAATCAGGAACCGGGCAATGTACCAACAGGGCCCCCTCAGGACCGCCCCTGATCTTCACCACCTCGTTCCCATCCCAAGTCGGAGGGGCCGCCATGTTTAACTAGGCCTGCGGGAGGGCAGCCATTCCCAAGGGCTCCTGTGTCAGAGCAGCAGCCGGGCCAGCGTCATGTTCACCTTCCACCTTCTGGGCAGACTCCATCGTTTCAGTGGAAGTTGATGCATCTCCCGAGGGCCCATGGCAGCCAGAGCCCAGGGACTCAGCTCTCTGTGGCACTGATTTCTGGGCACTGTCGCTGGACGGTTCAGGCAGCCATGAAGAGCTGCTGTTTGAATCTCATCCCCTGTTGCTGTCGGCAGTGCCGGGGGAGGCTTTCCTCCTCAGCTCCCTACGGTGGGCAGGAGACCAGGACTCACACAGCACAATGTTCTTGGGGGGCTCCCGTCTTAGATGCACAGGTGGCCATCAGCAGCGCAAACTGGAGATGGATGATGTACGTGGAAGCAGCTGGACGTGGCTGGCTAGGCAGCCCACCAAATGCTTTGCTCTTTGTTTTCCTGGGAGGGTGGATGTGAGCGGGTTTCCCCCATGGGACAAGCTACTCCTTGTTCCAAAACATTGCTCCCTCCTGCCCTTTCACCTGGGTAATTTACTCTCTGGCTTCAATGAGACTATCCATGTGAGTATGATCTTGCAGGATCAAGTTGTCTGTCCATCCATCCATCCATCCACCCGTCTGTCCATCCGTCCGCCAATCCACCTCTCCGTCCATCCTCTCCCAGGCCCACCACTTTGGTATCTGAGCATAGTATGTCGCTTCTCACTCCACCCTAATGAGCTGGCTGGTATGTAACTTGTCTCCACTGGCCCTCTACTGGATGCAATTAGAACTGCTCAGTTGTGCCTCATAAGCCCCGTACTGCTAACAGAGATTCTCCTTTCGCTGAAGTAGTAAGAGCGTTTTGGATCATGAGAGTCTGAGTTCTAATCCCCCTGCCACCATGAAGTTGTGAGTAGCTGTGGCATGCAACACAGTGACAGCTGTGAGGCCCTACGGCGCTGTGGATTCTTTGCACTGTATGGCACCATACATGTAACAACCCCAAGCATTTGCTGACCAATCCTCACAGTCCCCGGTGAGGCATTATCACTACCATTTCACAGAGGGGAAACTGAGGCACAGAGCGGTCAAGTGACTCTCCCAAGGTCGCAAAGCAGGGAATAGAATCCAGTCGCCTGCTCCCTCCCCATCACAAGAGAACTCAAGCATGTGTAATAATGAAACGATTTCCATTTGTGGTTAAAGTATTTTCCTTGAGTGGAGCTGACTGAGTTATTAGTTGCAGCTAATTTATCTCAGGACCCTAGCCCCTTTATTTCAGCTTACAAATCACCTGGGAAGAGTCGGTGACTTTGACACATTTGTCTGTCCCCGTTTGATGAATAATTTGTGCTCCCAGAATTTAGCTGATGGCTTTTCATGAAACTCACCCCAGTGCCAAGGGCAGGCACCAAGCTTGGACCCACTTACACCCTGGGGGAATTCAGTGCTCCCTGGGCCTTGCGCTGCCCCCTGCACTGGGGTGAATTTCACCCATCTACTTTATGCAGTTTTTCCTTTTCCTGTTTTTCTTGTTGTTCAATACATTATGCATCATTCTTAAGGCCAAGAAGGGGCCATTATGCTAATCTAATCTGACCTGCATAACACAGGCAGAAAAACCTCACCCAGTGATTCCTGCATCAAGCCTATACGTGCTAGCTGAGCTAGGATGCATGGTTTAGAAAGGGATATAGCCTTGATTTAAAGCCTCCAAGTGCAGGAAAATCCACCACATCCCTAGGTACGTCATCCCAATGATTAATTGTCCTTGCTGTTAAAATTTTGCTCCTTATTCCTGGTTTGAATTTGTCTAGCTTCAGCTTCCAGACACTGGATCTTGTTAGGACTTTGTCTTCTATAAAACGAATACCATAAAATATACAGAATGTGCAACATAGCCACGTTCCTGTAGGAACTTTAATTTTTGCATTTCCGTCTTCTTTTAACTGTCTACTCTTAATGCTGCATTGACATCGGTTTTTTGCATTTCATTTCCTTGGTTTTTTTAAAAGAGAAAACCGCCCTTACGTTGCCTATGCTTGCAAATGCTAGCATGTCAAAGATCCCAATTAGTAGTTAAATGTTCCCTTGCTGATTGGCCAGATGAAATGAATGGATCCTATTGGTTCCCCAAAATTCTCTGCCATGCCCTGGACCGGGCTGGTGGTAGATTGTAGGACTATACAACGAGATACTGAGCTGTGACAATGTGAACTGTCGCATGGGGGGGGGGGGGGGGAAAGAATCCCAAACAGCAGCTGACTCCAAGTAACCAATTCTCTCAGAGGCTGCTGGGAGTGGAACGGGACTGGGGTCTGTATACACCAGACCCGGCTCATTCCAGGGAGGAACAGGAGTAGGGTGACCAGATAGCAAGTGTGAAAAATCAGGACAGGGGGTGGTGGTGGGGGTGGTGGGGGGTAATAGGTGCCTATTGTAAGAAAAAGCTCCAAATATCGGGACTGTCCCTATATAATCAGGACATCTGGTCACCCTATATGGGAGCAATACTCAGACCCAAGAAAACTGTATGCTGAAGGAGTGCCAAGGGGAAAACCAGCTTCATCGATGCTCGTGATTTTCCACCCTCCCGAGTTACCTAGGGTTATGCCTAGTGACACCAACACGCTGATAAGCCTACTCGGTCCAAAATGGCTGCTCTCACGGCCTCATAGTTCTGGGCAGCTTCCTTCCCCAAAGCCATATAGGCCGCTTGCGCTTTGCCAGTCAAATAAGGGGCTAGTCGGAGGGCCCAGGTTGCCCTGTCCCATCCGGCCCCTGCGGCTACCCTCTCGAAAGTTCCCAGGAAGGCGTCCGGGTCATCCGCCGGGCTCATTTTACAGAGTCCCCAGCCCGGCGGCCGGGCGCCCTCCCCTGCCCCAGGACTCACCAACCGTTGCAGGAGCTGCCCGTGGACATTGCTTTGCTCCCGGATGAAGTCCTGCAGGCTTTTCTGTTGCTCGGCCTGCCAGACCAAAGCGGCCTGTCTTTCTGCTTGGTGTGCCTGCTGGAAAGTCTGCAGGGCTTGCTGGGAAGTCTGCAGGGCTTGCTGGGTCTGTTTCTGTTGCTCTACGAGCCATTTCAGGGTCTCCTCCATTGCCGGGCCACCAAACGTGCTCGTTGGCTTCAGTGGATCCCGGACAAGCCCCCACGTGTAGACAAGCGCTTCCTTGCTCGTGGCACAAATCCACAGGAGACGGCTCTTTCAAACACCGGTGCCCTTTTATTTCCTTGTATTTTCCCACCACCATATATATACAGCTATATACAGATCGCTCTCCGGCAGGTAGCCCCCCTGGGGAACAGCTTGCTCTTACAGCTAGCTGGGAGCAACAGGCCCTCGCTTTCCTGTTCCTCCCCTCCCACTTCCTTCCTGCTAGCTTCCCCCATCAGGCTCACAGGTGTCTCTGTTTTAGGGCTTTAATCAGCCACAGCCTGTCAGCTCCAATCACTTCCCCCTTACTGGGAGCTGAGCTAGCAGGGGCTGAGTCAGTGCCTTTTGGCCAGCACCCTGTTACAGTGACCAGATAGCAAGTGTGAAAAATCGGGACAGAGGGTGGTGGTGGTGGTGGGGGGTAATAGGTGCCTATTGTAGAAAAAGCTCCAAATATCGGGACTGTCCCTATAAAATCGGGACATCTGGTCACCCTAAACGGGAGCAATACTCAGACCCAAGAAAACTGTATGCTGAAGGAGTGCCAAGGGGAAAACCAGCTCCAGAAACGGGCAGGAGGAGAGACAATCACCTTGCGGGGAAAGGTCCCACGTTTGGGCAGAGTTGGGGGTGATCCGTGGACTTGTCTGAGAGGTCAGAGAGTTTACAGGGAAATGGGGCTAAAAACGTGGGGTGTTGATGATAAACTGAACACTGCTACACCCCTTTTATAATTCCCTTTGGTGCCCACCCCGCTTTCCGTGGCGGTCAGGTCATCCTTCCCCAGCAGGCAATAGCTCGGTGATATTTGGAGCTGTGGGATTTCGAGGATCAAGTCCCCTTCGTGATCGTCTGCTGCCCCCTCCGGGGCTGGTGAGAAGGCACCGATTCATATGTCTGTGGACATGGATGCCCTCTTGCCCACAGGTTCGTGGTGAGCTCTGACAACTGAAACAGGAAGGCATGAGAACCAAGCAGCTGGCAATGCTGTGCTACCCGAGCGCAATGTACCAAGGGGTCCTTCTCTCCTGCCACCTCCTCTGCGAAGTCTAGTCCAAAAGGCCTATTTTGGGATAGTGGGGCCAGTCAATGCCCCCTGATTGCCTCCTGTTCTGAGCACGTAGCATTCGACTTTGTGGAAAAGAGCAGTTGAATCCAGGGCGTTCTGTCCAGAGCTAAGGATTCAGAGGTGGGATTGAAACAAGAAGCCAACCAAACTCCAGGGGGATGGGCTTGGGTTAAAAAAAAGAAGTATGTTTGGAGGGGGGGAAAAGAGAGAGAAATTTTCTTTCATTTGAAACTTTCTACTGATTTATTCATATATAGACTTGGCAGAGCTCAATTTTTTATTTTTTTATCATTTTGATGGAAAATATCAATGTTTATTTTTAAGCATTTTAATTTTTTTATTGATCTACATTTTCACAACTGCGGGAAATTATGGGGGGACCAGATAATGGGGAGGCCAGACAATCATTATCTAATGACGGGAGAAGCTGAGATTCAGAACGTTAAAGCTTTAGAACCATTAAAACACAAACTGTCAACATCCCCTGTCAAAATATACAAAGTCAATGTCCTTACATCAAACTCTAACAAGTTCTCAAGCAGCATTTTTCTTATGTCGCCCATCTGTAAATTTTTATTATCGATGTAAATATTTTTTCATTGATTTGTGTGTGTCTGGTGAAATCTACGTTTACCGCCGTTTACCAATAAAACTTGAATCTTTCCAAGCCTATATATATTGTCAACATGAATCTTTCTTGTTTGGTTTGTTTCTCCTCCCCATCCTGCCCTCCCTTTTTATCGTCTTTTTCCATTAGAAAAGGAGTTGGGGAGGGAAAGGAACAAGAAATGGTAAAGGAGAACCACCCCCCTCTGATCCCTAAACAACAAAATGTTCATTTTAATTCCAATAGAAATGAATTTGTTCATTTGAAATGAAAATTTTCGTACTGAATCGAAATGAAAAATGTTGCTTTGGTGGAAATTAAAAAACCTTAAACAACGTGAACATTTTTGTATGGTTCAAAAAGTGTTTTGTGTCCAAAAAAGTTGATAAATAAACTTCCACTTGGGTGGAATTTGGGCCATTCTTGCTGGAAGAGCTCCTGAAAGTCTGTGTCGTCAGATACTCTCCGCGTCTGGTCGGCACTCAGGAAAGTACTGGCCAGTGCCACTGAGCAATGGCTTTTCCAACTCCTGCCCTGTCTGAAATGTCTCCTTCTTAAGAAGGTGACATTAGGCCAACCTGTCTGTTGGTTTAGATGCAACGAATCCTGCATCTTGGCAGGGGGTTAGACGACATGACCCTTGTGGCCTCTTTTAACGCTGTGATTCAGCATCTTAGACCCCGGCTCAGACCTGGATAAGGTGCAGAAGTGTGAATAGTTGAGCCGACGGATGATCTCCACAGGGCTATGGAAACGGGTTAGTCATCCTTGCTGGTATTGCTGGGATCAGTGGGCAGCCTTTGACACAGTCCATGAGGTTATGGTACTGTTGGCCTGCCTGTGGGACCCAGCATGGTTGTGAAAAGCTGTCTTTACTCATTCCTCGCTGAGAGATCCCAGCCTGTTAGCTCCGCAAGGCAAGGCCCATGTGTGGTTTAGCTGTCCTGTGAGTTGCCTAGTGCATGTTGGCGTTACTGGGACCATTGTACCAGACTTGTGTCTGCACCGTCCATGTGCCGAGTTTAGTTACAGCGTTTAGGAGAGAGCAAATTCTTCAGGGGACCAGCTTCTTTGCGAGTTCGGCCACTTCATGTCATCATCTCTCTTCTAGGGCCAACCACGCTGAGCTCAGTGTGTTCATCTGAGCAGTAGGGTAGGTTTCCATAACCACTTGTTTTTTAAAGGAGCGGGTTGTTGGCACCCTCCCAACCCCCTACAAGGAGGACCAGTGGATTGCCTTTAATCTGACTCTTAACCTTTGAGCTGTCTGGCACAGGTGGCCCTATCACTTATACTCCTGCCAGCATAGCCCTTGGGCTCATGGGAACAGGCAAGACGGCCACCCATGTCAAGGTGCAGTCCCTGGGGAAGGTCCCTTTGGGGTCCAGTACGATAATTTATTACATTTGTTTATGTCTCATGTTGACACTTAGCCAATTTGAACATGTTTGAGGACTTCTAAATGTCCTTTATATGAGATGGTGCCATGTGGCCATAGCCCTATGTGACGACACTGGGCAGGGATTCAGGAGATCTGGGTTCAAGTCCCAGCTCTATCACAGACTGCCTGTGTGACCTTGATCACATAGTCTCTCGATGCCTCAGTTTCCCCATCTGTAAAATGGGGATAATGATCCTGCCTTTGTCTTGTCTATTAAATTGGAAGCTCTTCAGGGCAGGTGCTGTCCCTCGCTGTGTGTTTGTGCAGAGCCTGGCACAATGGGGCCCAGAGCTTGGTTGGTGCTTCTAAACACTCCTGCAGAACGAATAATAAAAATCAGAATTGTGGACTTGCACCCAGCAATGGAGACAGACGTGCAAGAATGGCTAGATCGGGCAGATCATTATAATATCATAGGCCTAACGGAGTACTGCCCTTTAATGCTGTTTTCAAAAGCTGGGTGGGGGACGCTTATATTCTGTGGACCAGCCACTAGAGTGGGTTGTGTAACGCACACCAAACTGCATCACAATACTCTTATTTTTATTATGGTAGCATTTTGAAGATCCACCATTGTGCTAGGTGCGGTACATAGACATAGTAAGAGACTGTCCCTGCCCTGAACAACTCACAGTCCAAGGAGACAAGACAGGCAAAGGCTGGGAGGGGAAACTGAGGCACAGAGAGGCAAAGTAACTTGCCCAAGGTCACACACCAGGTCAGTGGCAGTCAGAAATAGAACGCAAGTGTGACGTTATGAGTGTAATATAATATTTCATGAAAGGTGACTGGGCCAGAAAGAGTTAATTAACTCACAGACTAACCTGACCCATGGGTGAACTTTAAGGACTGGTTAGGAAGATAGGTAAATGAATAGAGCTTTGAAATGCAAGTCTGCATTGTTAGAGATCTCAAGGGTAGATGTTTGCTCAGGTCTTGTGATGTAAGCAAACAAGTCTTGTCTATTGCTATAACTTTAATTCAAAGATCAAAAAAGGAGTATTAACATTTATGATGATACTTGAGTGAAATAGTATTATTGTCTATATGTCTCTTTGAAGGTTGTAGTAACCTGTATCTGAACTGTTTAATGGATAAATTACCCTGTGCTAATTGCCATGATGTTTAGAGGAAGGAGAATTAAGCCTATTGTTTTCTCAGGCCGAAAGGCTGCTGGAAATGTATAAGAACCCTGGGACATGATCATACATCATCTCAGATCTGCTTTGGGTTTCAAGAGGGGGGAACCTTAAGCCATAAGGATTGAGATCCCCAGTCTTTGACTGGAGCCACCCTGAATATGGACATTGGACTATAACCTATGGACTATTTCTAAAAGGACTTTTGGCAACTACAAGCTCACCTCTGCTATGTATCTGAACCTCAAGAATTGAATTCAAGTCTGTATGTATATTGATCTTTTAACCAACACTCTCTCTCTTTTCTTTTTTAATAAATTTTAGCTTAGTTAATAAGAATTGACTATAGCGTGTATTTTGGGTAAGATCTAAGTTATAATTGAACCTGGGTATGTGGTTAATCCTTTGGGATTGGAAGAACCTTTTC
Organism: Platysternon megacephalum; assembly: GCA_003942145.1. Lineage (NCBI taxonomy): Eukaryota > Metazoa > Chordata > Testudines > Platysternidae > Platysternon > Platysternon megacephalum. The sequence continues at coordinate 1,182,751 of QXTE01000223.1, forward strand.
TTTTATATGATGAGATAAGATTCTCAATAATCATCATCATATCTGACAGGTGTGTCTGGACGGAGGCCTGAGGCTGGGTACTTTAAGGGAACTGCATTGTGTGGACTTCTGAGTAACCTGTATGGCAATATAGAAGTTGTTTTGTGCTGGCTTGGAAAATCTAAGTATTGGACTATCCACCAGCGTTTGGGGTTTGTCTGCCCCATTTTGTTTGCAGTTCACCCTGATTGAGTGACCTCAGCTGGCTCCAACAGGCAGTACCGTCACAGCAAGTCTCCTGAATCCCAGCCCAGTGCTTATCCAAATGTTTCCATCGAGTCTCCTGAATCCCAGCCCTGTGCGCTATACCTGTGCTACCTTCCAGAACATTGCATAGGAAATTTGGAGGGAGTGGGGGGATGGAATCTACTCCCCAACCTGTGGGCAAGCCAGGGGATTGCAATCCATCCTATCCACAGACACTATTACAGCTTAGGGGCAGAGATAGCAGCTACTGTCCCGCCATGGCCCCCCATGTGGGGATTTTGAGCCACTGGATCTGTGACCCTGTAGTTTGTCCCGACTCCCTGCTGCACGTGCCTTTAGGACCTGGCACAGAGCTGCAGCTCTCCTGGGGGGCAGGATGCCCCTGCCTGCACTGCCCCAGCCCCCTTTGCACATGCCCGCTACAGGGGCCTTGGTACCAGCCCCCATTCACCCCAAAGCCAGGAAAGGATGCAGTTATCTAAGGGGAGGGGAGCCAAAAGCATATCCACCCACCAGCCTAATATCCAGTGGTGGGGACCCCCAAAACATGGCCCAGGGCCCTGAAAAGGGAGGTGGATCCAGCAGGCCGACGTCCTCAGGAGGAGAAATCACGCAAACGCAATAAATACTTGGCGCCCCAAAGACTCAGCCAGCGGTGAAGGGTCCAGGATCACGCACGGGGTGGGCGACCGGCGACTCTGTTCTCTCTGCCCACCTGTCCTCATTGGCTTTCCCCCCAGGATGGGTCGCTTTCCCGTCCCTGCCACGCAGTCATGGCCACGCTGCCTGAGGGGGGCCAGGAGCTGGGTGAGGCTCCCGTGCGGGCGGAGGATGTCACCGGGACGGGGCTGGGCAATGCCAGGGGTGTGGGGCTGGTGGGGTTGAATGCACAGCTGTGGGGGGGGGGGGGGGGGGGGGGGGGGGGGGGCGGGGGGGGGGGGGGGGGGGGGGGGGAGGGAATGGGTATCCATTCTCCTGTCTACACCTGGGTTTAAATCCGGGCTCAGTGTGACGACAAGGGGCTGGCCCCTGTTCTCCAGGGCCTGTTTTATAACGCCACCCGAGACCTGGAGCCAGTGCAGCATGAGCAGAGGAGGTCTGGAAAGGGAAGGGCAGGTTAGCGCTTGTGGTGGCTGGGAAAACTGCGGGGTGGGGAGTGGGGGATTGAAAGTCAGCTGTGAGGTGCAGCTGCATGGATGCTGAGACACTGCGTAGCTGTAGCAGGTTAAGAGTGCCGTGCGTTGGCAGAGCATTGCTTAGAAAGCCGGGGGCGGAGTAGCAGAGGGGGCTGTGGGTCAGGATTGAGGGGCATCAGCAGAGCTGTGCGTATGGGGAGCCCAGGGCTGTGCGTTGGGACTGTATGGTGAGCCCCGGGCTGGGACCGCAGGTGAGGGAGGGCTGCAGATATAGCTCGAGGTGCATTCACAGGCAGGCAGGGAAAGTCTCCCTGGCGAACACCCACCTGTTCGTTTGGAACCCAGCACCTCCGTGCCGAATAAAGCAGTGGAAACATTGTTCTCCAAGCGGGCGTTTTCCATCTGGCTCAGATGTGACGTGGTGCTGTGGTTATGATGTATTACTTAGATAGCACCGTCGGTGAGCGTGGTACAATACAGAGAACAAGGGCCCTGCCCCAAGGAACTTCATAAGAACATAAGAACGGCCGTACTGGGTCAGACCAAAGGTCCATCCAGCCCAGTATCCTGTCTTCTGACAGTGACAAATGCCAGGTGTCCCAGAGGGAGTGAACTTAACTGGTAATGATCAAGTGATCTCTCTCCTGCCATCCATCTCCACCCTCTGACAAACAGAGGCTAGGGACACCATTCCTTCCCCATCCTGGCTAATAACCATTAATGGACTTGACCTCCATGATTTATCTAGTTCTCTTTTAAATCCTGTTATAGTTCTAGCCTTCACAACCTCTTCAGGCAAGGAGTTCCACTGGTTGACTATGCGCTGTGTGAAGAAGAACTTCCTTTTATTTGTTTTAAACCTGCTGCCCCTTAATTTCATTTGGTGGCCCCTAGTTCTTATATTATGGGAACAAGCAAATAACTTTTCCTTATTCACTTTCTCCACACCACTCATGATTTTATATGCCTCTATCATATCCCCCCTTAGTCTCCTCTTTTCCAAGCTGAAAAGTCCTAGCCTCTTTAATCTCTCCTCATATGGGACCCGTTCCAAACCCCTAATCATTTTAGTTGCCCTTCTCTGAACCTTTTCTAATGCCAGTATATCTTTTTTGAGATGAGGAGACCACATCTGTACGCAGTATTCAAGATGTGGGCGTACCATGGATTTATATATGGGCAATAAGATATTCTCCGTCTTATTCTCTATCCCTTTTTAAAGGATTCCTAACATCCTGTTTGCTTTTTTGACTGCCGCTGCACACTGCGTGGACATCTTCAGTGAACTATGCACGATGACGCAAAGATCTTTTTCCTGATTCGTTGTAGCTAAATTAGCCCCCATCATATTGTATGTATAGTTGGGGTTATTTTTTCCAATGTGCATTACTTTACATTTATCCACATTAAATTTCATTTGCCATTTTGTTGCCCAATCACTTAGTTTTGTGAGATCTTTTTGAAGTTCTTCACAGTCTGCTTTGGTCTTAACTATTTTGAGCAGTTTAGAATCATCTGCAAACTTTGCCACCTCACTTTTTACCCCTTTCTCCAGCTCATTTATGAATAGGATTGGTCCTAGGACTGACCCTTAGGGACCACTAGTTACTCCTCTCCATTCTGAAAATTTACCATTTATTCCTACCCTTTGTTCCCTGTCTTTTAACCAGTTCTCAATCCATGAAAGGATCTTCCCTCTTATCCCATGACAACTTAATTTACGTAAGAGCCTTTGGTGAGGGACCTTGTCAAAGGCTTTCTGGAAATCTAAGTACACTAACTTCCTAGCTAAACAAGACAGCGAATCATAAACAGATGGGGGGCAGCGAGACAGCAGAAAACAACAGGAGGAGGGGATCTGCTCCAGGCAAGCAGCGCCTGGGTCTGAGTTTTCCTTCTGATGTGCACCAAGGTCTGGATGACACCATTGTCACTGGGTCGGTGGGGTTTGCTGGCTGTTCCGATTCCCTTCCTCCCTGCCTGCTGTTCGCTGGGGGTGGAGTGACCAGATGTCCCGATTTGATAGGGACACTCCCAATATTCGGGGCTTTGTCTTATACAGACACCTATTTCCCCCCACCCCTGTCCTGAATTTTCACACCTGCTCTCTAGTCCCCCTAACTGGGGGTTTCAGTGCGTCACTGCTGCAGGTTGGGTGGTCTCTACTGGCCCATTTATTGACAGAGCAGGGGGACGTGGCTGTAAAAGCGACAGGTGAAATCCCAATCCAATTGGCCATTGACGTCAATGGGGCCACGACGCCACTCCTCGCTGCCGTGGGGCTTTACACGGATGGGCGCTGGCAGTGATCCACGTCGGCGGTGGCTCTTTGTGAACATCAGTCGTGAGCCGTTCACGCTGGGGCTGTCTCGCACGATGCGTGTGCGCAGCGGCTTGCACAATGAGGCCCTGATCTCAGCCGGGGCTTTGCAGTGCTACGTTAATACAAATTCTGTCCCCGCCCATCTCCCTGCGGCTGCGTTGCCCTTGCCCAGAGGCTGGTGGAAAGTGAATTCCACAGGCCCATGCGTGAGGATTCACGCGGACCGAGCGTTCGATTGGTACACATGACTGCTAATGCCGCAGGCTCGTCCAATCAGTGAACAGAAACAGGACTGTGTCGCATAACTGACCAATCACTGCTAACCAAGGCCGCTTAAATAGTGTCAATTGCAAAGTCCTCTTCCTGCCCCAAATCATTAAATAACCTAAGGAATAAATTTGAGGCCATGGGGGTGGAGGTTCTATGAGCAGAACCAGGACCTGCTTTGCCAGGTGGATTATTGACTCGAAATTATTCACTTGGCTCTGGTCTTGGTATGTCGTGCGTATGGGTAAGAGAGGAGGATGGGCCCATGGACAGTGCGCTGTCCTAGGACTCAGAGTTGTTGCTCTGCCACAGACATCCTGTTTGAACATGGGCAAGTCACTTTGCCTCTCTGCCTCAGCTCCCCATCTGTACAATGCCGTACCTGGCCGGGGGGTTGTGAGGAGACAGACATCAAAATAGGGTTGGTGTCAAAAAACTCTTCTTCGATGGAAAATTGGGTTTTCAATTCAACTTTTTTTTTTTTTTTTGGGTGAAAAGTGTCTGCTCTTTGTGAAAAATTTCAGGTTTTTTGTCAATCTGGCTGAACACAGAACGTCGGTAGCTGAAATATATTGCTTTTCGGACAAAAACTTTTGGTTTTCAGTCAAAACAAACAAACTTGGTACCAGCTCTCCGTTCGAGACAGTGAGGGGCTCCGGGGTGGTGGTGAGGGGGCCAGATAAGGATCTTCGGTGAGTTGGTATTTGACTGCCCTTGTCTGTGGTGAGCATTTGCTCTTTGCTTTCTGAAATGAATAAAAAAGATTTAAAATAACGGTTTCACGAGAGGAATGGGAACAAATGGGAGCCTGAGCTTTTAAAAACAGCCTGTGATACCCTGGAGGTCGGCCTAGAGCTAATTCCCGCTTCTGGTCTTAAACTCTATGAATCTATAAACATTCAGATTTCCCCCCCCAAACACCCGAGTCTGCTCTGCACGTGCTCCCTTGTTGCCAGTCTCCCGTCTGTGACGTAGAGCACGGTTTTGTTCCTGGGCTAGCATTGCGGCAGGGGACTGGACTGGAAGCTGGGATTCTAGCCCTGCCTTTGCTGCCCAACTCCTTGTGTCAGGTCATTTCCCTTCCCTGTGCTGCACTTTCCCCATCTGTAAAATGGGGATATTAACACTGACCAACCTCACAGGTGGGCTGGGAAGCCTAATAAAGCAGCAGTAGTAAGGTGATCTGTGATCTTGGGGTGAACTGTGCCATGTAAGTTACAAAGTGGTACTGCAGTCCTGGCTTGTTAAAATGCTTCCTGCGGGAAGGGGGAATCTCTCTTTTATTCTAGGAACTCCAGCGCTGTTCAATGCAATTCACCCAGCTGGTCCCGGAAACTGCCCATAGGAAAGGTGCAGTTTTACAGGGCCAGGTCTGTGGGCTGGGCCTGTGGAACGGCTCTTCTACATCTGATCAGCTCCGGCAGGGGGATGGTAAACTGGCTGCTTTGTGGATCCCAGGGATGGTTTATGCCAGGGGTCGGCAACCTTTCAGAAGTGGTGTGCCGAGTCTTCATTTATTCACTCTCATTTAAGGTTTCGTGTGCCAGTCATACATTTTAACGTTTTTAGAAGGTCTCTTTCTATAAGTCTATAATATAGAACTAAACTATTGTTGTATGTAAAGTAAATAAGGTTTTTTAAATGTTTAAGAAACTTCATTTAAAATTAAATTAAATTAAAATGCAGAGCCCCCCGGGCCGGTGGCCAGGACCCGGGCAGCGTGAGTGCCACTGAAAATCAGCTCGCGTGCTGCCTTTGGCATTCGTGCCATAGGTTGCCTACCCCTGGTTTATACTTTCCTATGACACAGGGGTTTTATGAGCAGAGCAGGGCAAATACCCACGTGAGCTCCACATCCAGGCAGAACAAACTGTTCTCTCATTTTGAATAGTTGCAAGGAGCTGTTAGGGAACTCAGCAAGCCCCAGGCCAACATTCATTTGCAGAAGTTAGGAACATAGGAACTGCCAGACTGGATCAAACCCCGGTCCATGTAGTCCAGTGTCCTGTCTCTGGCAGTGGCCGGCACCAGAGACATCTGAGGAAAGCACATAAAACCCTGCAGTTATGGGATAACCTGCCCTGGGAAAGTTTCTTTGTATTACCCATCAGCTCGGGGCTCACTCAGGCTTAAGGCTAAAATGATGTCACGGAACTCACAGATTCAGTGACTTCCAGAGACCTCTGTGACATTTTCCACTTCAGTCCCCGGGGCCATGGGGCTGGAGCTGTCAGCTGGCAGGGCCCCAGAGCTCTCAGCCATCACGGCTGGTGGGGGGACCCCGCAGCTCCCAGCTGTTGGCCCCAGAGCTCCAAGCTGTGGCAGGGGGCCCCTGCAGCTCTGAGCTGCTGTGGGTGGCCGGGGGGACCCCGGCACTCTCAGCCACTGTGGGCAGTGGGGGGACCTGGGATCGGTGCTGGAACCTCCCCTCTTCATTTTTGTCAGGGTTATTTTTAGTAAAAGTCAGGGACAGACCATGAGCTTCCATGAATTTTTGTTTATTGCCCCTGACCTGTCTGTGACTTTTACTAAAAATAACCGTGACAAAATCTTAACCTTCCTCATGCTCCCTCTGGCCCCATTCTGAATATTTCAGAACGTTGCAAACTGTTAGCGGGTGATTCTCAACGTGACAAACGGGTGAAACTGGAGAATAAATGATTTGCTCTGACCTAGTTTTCTGGTTTAAATTCCTTAATATCTGCAGGTGATTTCTTAGATTCCCAAGGCCAGAAGGGACCACTGCGATCAACTAGTCTGACCTCCTGCAGAACACAGCCCAGAGAACTGCCCCCAAATCATTCTTAGACCCTATCTTTTAGAAAAAACAGCCAGTCTTGATTTGAGATCCTCTGCCCAAAGGGGGAAGGATGAGGATTAATAACACTATTTTTCTGTGGGGCCGCCAAATATATATACAGCAGAGCTGGTCAGCATTTTTTTGACATGTTTCTCTCTCTCTCTCAAAAAAAGGCAGATTTTTCTAAATGGAAACTTTTTGTGGCAAACGGTCAGTTCTTGTTTTGAAATGGCTGCAATGTCCCGGTTTGACATTTTCAAAATGAAAAAAATTCAGGAGTATTTTGTTCAAACTAATGTTTTATTTCGAAATGGAAGTCATTTTTAGTAAAAAAAAATATTAAAACAGTTTTAAAAGGTCAAAACCGAAATAAGTTGTTTGCAGTGTTGGTGCAGCCGTGTGGGTCCCAGGATATTACAGAGACAAGGTGGGTGAGGTCAGATCTTTATCTAGTGGTGAGAGAGACAAGCTTCCGAGCCACACAGAGCTCTTCAGATCTGGGAAACCTACTCAGAGCGTCACCGCTAAATACAAGATGGAACAGATTGTTTAGCGTAAGGGTTAACATATTTCAAGGGACCATTCAAGGTGCAATGGCCCATTAACACCCCTCCAGTCATAGGGAGGAAAGGAAGGGGAAGAAAAGGAAGGAAGGGAAGGAAAAGAAGGAGAGAGGGGGAAAAAAGAGGCAGCTGGGGGGTGGGTTTGAGTGGGTTATAGAGCCATAAATCCAGTGTCTCTGGTCAGTCCATGATTTCTAGTGTCTGGCAAAGTTATGAATGTAAGTTCCCAGGCTTGTCTTTGGAAAGTGTTGTGCAGGTTTCCTTTGAGGATGAGGACGGATAGGTCAGATATAGAGTGATCGCTTTGGAAAAAGTGCGCCCCGACAGGTGATGGCATGTGGTGTTTTTGTCTTTCATCATTTTCCTGTGTGCGTTCACTCGAGAGCGTCATGATTGTCTGGTTTCACCCACATTGGGGCACTTAGTGCAGTGGATGAGATACACCGCATGTTGTGATAGGCATGTGTAGGTCCCCTGGATCCTGAAAGATGTGTTGAGGGGGGCGTGTTGATCATTGCAGTAATGGAGGTATATCTGCAGGTTTTGCATCTGTTGCTCTGGCAGGATCTGGTGCCGCTTTGAGTTGGTGGGTCCTGGTCCTTGAATGGTCCCTTGAAATGTGTGTTTACTCCTTATGCTAAACACCCTTGTATTTAGCTGTGACAATCTGAGTGCATTTCCCACACCCAAAGAGCAGCTCTAAGCTTGAAAGCTTGTTTCTCTCACCAACAGAAGCTGGTCCAATAAAAGATCTCACCTCACCCACCTTGATTCTGTCTAAAATAGAAACAAAGCATTTCAACTGACGTGACCCAAAATTTTGTTTGGATTTTCAGTTTGCAAAAATTTGAGGTTTCCACTTTTTGTCTCAGTGCAGGATGGGGATTTTTTTTTTTTAATTTCACATTTTCAGCTTAGAAAACCATTGCCTGCTCAGCTCTAATATTCAGCTCCACCAATCACCCAAAGGCAGCTGTCTCTGGGGTGGAAGACAGCAGCTGTCGAACGGCGCACAGCAACACCATGTCACAGTTTAGGATGGGGAGTGAGGAAGAACCCGGTATCCAACCAAACCCTGCAGTGGGCAGTTTAAGATGCTGGAATATACGTACTGTGCCTCCGATGTAATGCAGTCAAGACCCTGGGGCTGTTGGGAAAGCCTTGCGATCTCTTTAATGGCCACACACAGGTGGGAGGGACCTCAGCTTTAAGATTGACAGGGTAATGGTCACTGTATTGTTTCAATGTTGTTTTATTGCGGGGGGGTGGGCAGGTTTACTTGGAGAAGGAAGGGAAAGTTCAGGGGAGCTCCCATTTCTCTTCTGCTTGTAGTCCTGTGGCTCTGGCCTGATCCCCTCTGTAGGGCATGAGCCCATGGCCTCCTCACTGCCCCAGCGAGGGCTGCAGTGATCTGCCCTGGGACCATATCAGCTCCTGCCTGCATGGTGATGCTGTATGCACAGCTGCCAAGTGACGGCGCTGGGTCCTATTGCAGGAACTGGCTCCAGCCTCCTTAGGGAAATTCCAGCTTTGTGCCAGCCCGATGTACCGTACTGCACTGTGGCAGCGCCGGCTCCAGGGTTTTTGCTGCCCCAGGCAGCAAAAAAAAAAAAAAAAAAAAAAAAAAANCCGCCAAATTGCCGCCGAATAGCTGGACGTGCCGCCCCTCTCCCGAGTGGCCGCCCCAAGCACCTGCTTGTTCAGCTGGTGCCTGGAGCTGGCCCTGCACTGTGGCTCTCCTCACTGACCCAGTGCAGCCCCACCTCAGCCCCACCACCCCTCTGCCCCCGGCCATAACTGACTTTTCCTTTTAAGAATGTAGGAACTGGGGAAAGACCAATGGTCCGTGAGTCTGGGGTTCCGTCTCCAACGGTGGCCAGTGCTGGGTGCATCAGAGAGTGGGGTACCCATCCCGTCTCCTGCTGCCAAGTGTTCCTTGTTGTGCTGGGTTATGTCATGGAGGGTCTTCCTGACCCCAGTTTCTCATCGGTGCCCTGGAGCCTACAGGTTGCCGGGCCTTTTTTCTCTGGAGTCACAGCAGATGCTCCTCTCATTCATACAAGTGCCGTTGGAACTGCATGTATTACCAATCTGGTGGTTTCTGTCGCGCCATGGTTGCCTCCCCCACCCCAAGGAAAAGCAGTGATGGAGGAGAAATCTCAGTCTTCTCCCCCTGCTCCCCCTCCCAAGGTACAGGCTGCCCGGTTGCCTCCCCTGCCTGCACCTGCACCCAGCACCTACCCCTGCGCCAGCTCTGTGTCTGACACCCATTCCCTGGCTGGCACTGATGTGGTGGATCTGTACTGATTGGGGCTCCTGCGGTCAGTAGCTGCCATGTGCCCCGCCCTTAAAGAGTCAGCGCTGAAGGTCGGAAGGAACCACCAGATCCAGTCTGTTCCCTGTAGATCACAGCCCACCAACACCACCCAGCGCCCGCACACCAAGCCCAACCACCAGAATTAGACCAAAGTATCACGGCCCTCAGGAGACTGAGCTGTTGTGTGTCACAGGCAGAGACCAGAAGGGCAGGGCCTTCCTCACCACAGAGAGGAGAGCTCTAGGGGTAGGACATCTCTGAGCGGCCGCTGTGGGGTGATGCCTGTTTCTCTTGTGGCCTGCCTGGCACCCACCTGCTTACACTATGTTCACACAGTCTAAGAAAGGGAGCGGAGTTGCCACAGGGCCATAAGACCACTCCCTTCTTCAGCCGGGCTGTCCCCTCCATACTTGATCTCAGGGGGCTCAGCCGGGCCTGAGGTCTTTTCCTATGCAGTGGCGGTGAGTTCTGCAGGTTAATTTATACATTGCATTAATGAAACCAACCAATCTTCCCCCCCTCCCACAGCTCCTACCCCTTCTTCTTCGCCATGGCTGGGACGCTTCTGAGTTGCTTTCATTGTTTCCTCGCGTCCCCGTTGTTTTCTCCGGGCTCGGCAGAGGCAGCTGTACCATTAAACCAGGCGCTTGAATTTCCCCCCTTCCCTCAAAGTAATTTTTTCTCACTTCCGCACAGCGTGTGGAGTGAATTTTAGCACCCGTAAACAGTTTGCGCTGTTGGCTCCCGGCTAATTGACTCTGACAGTTAGTGCAGTCAGCAGCTGAATGGTGTCACTGGGAATTAGACAGCCGTGATAGACTGCCAAGAGCAAATTACTTTGTCACTTCTCAGCTGACTCTGAAATGTGGGGCTTTTTTTTCCCCCTTCTTCTTTTTACTTTTGATTTTTTGTTTTTTGTTTTTAGGATTTTTTTTTTTTTTTTGCGTATGCGTTTGAAGCCCAGATAAACTGCACTTGATTTGTTTAAGGATCATTTTCTGTTGAAGACAACCTGGCACGTTGGGAATGAACCCCCTCAGTTCTGTTTATGAAGCAGGTTCTGGAAGTGCTCTTTTAAAGAGGACCCTAGGGTACTGCAGGCAAGTGAATCTGAAAGTGAAGTGCACACGGGAAAGGCGATTATACACCACAACCTGCGGTTGACACACATTTCCATCTATGAACAGTGTCCCTCTACCTACAGGATCTATCATTCGCCTGTCTACAGCATGTATCTATCACTCCTCTATCCACCTACAGCATGTATCTATCACTCCTCTATCCACCTACAACATGTATCTATTTGCCTGTTCATCTGACACGTTTCTTTTGCTGTACACTATCTCTCTATTGCATCCATTTGCCGGCTGTATGTAGCTAGCTATCAATCATCCAACGATGGTATCTATCTTATATTTGCCCAGCCTTCTTGCTACCTACCGACCTATCTCCCAGCCCACACTTCTGTCTACCACCTCGTCTGTCTGTCTGACCATCTGTTTTTCAGTCCGTTTGCCCACCCACGAGTCTGTCAGCCCATACAGGGCTCCACCGGGTGACTGGTGAGTGGTCGGTCCAGCTGAGGAAGGGGCTCAGATCCTTCTTGGATCTTCAAAGGTAGTTAGACATCAACCTCCAACTGATTTCAATGGAAATTAAGTGCCAAATACTTTTGAGGATGTGGGCTAGGGTTCACAGCTCTGCTTTTTATGTGCCTGGATCCCACGTGGCCGGCCTAGGGGCATGTAGGGAATGGGGAGTCACGTAGTCCAAGTCACAGTTTTGCCCTAAGTAAACACCGGGGACAGATCTAGTCAGAGATTCTAAAGCCAGAAGGGTCCATTGTGATTGTCTCATCTGATCTCCTTCCCAAAGCAGGCCACGGGACGTCTCTGAATTCATTCCTGCATGCAGTAGAGCAGCGCTTTCAGAAAAACATCCCACCTTGATTTAAACATGGCCAGTGATTAGGGTGACCAGATGTCCCGATTTTATAGGGACAGTCCCGATTTTTGGGTCTTTTTTTTATATAGGCTCCTATTACCCCCCCCACCCCCGTCCCGATTTTTCACATTTGCTGTCTGGTCACACTACCAGTGATGGAGAATCCACCATGACCTTGTTCCGATGGTTAATGACACTGTTAAAAATGTGCCTTTTTTCTAGTCTGAATTGGTCTAGCTTCAACTTCCAGCCATTGGATCTTGTTAAGCCTTTGTCTAAAAGCCTGAGGAGCCCTTTTATTGAATGTCTCCATGTAGGTGCTTATAGACTGTGATCAAATCACCCCTTAAACCTTCTCTTTGTTAAGCTAAACAGCTTGAGCGCCTTATCCTGCCCCTATAAGGCATTGAGTTCTCAGGAGCTGGTTTTTGCCTTAGAGCAGCGGTTCTCAAACTGAGGGTCGGGACCCCAAAGCAGGTCGCGACTCCGTTTTAATGGAGTCGCCAGGGCTGGTGTTAGACTGGCTGGAGTCCGGGACCGAAGCCCAAGCCCGACCCCCACCACTTGGGGCTCGGCCTGTGGTTTCAGCCGGGGGGGGGGGGGGGGGGGGGGGGCTCGGGTTACAGGCCCCACGCCCAGGGATGAAGCCCTTGGGCTTTAGTTTTGGCCCCCCACCCGGGGTGGCAGCGCTTGGGCAGGCTCAGGCTTCGGTCCCCCCTCCTGGGGTCATGTAGTAATTTTTGTTGTCAGAAGGGGGTCCTAACCCTCTCAGTGTGTGCAGGAGCTCGTGTGTGTGTGTGTGTGTGCAAATGCGGGTTGTGCATGCACAGCTTGGAGCACCTACCTTTGAACACTTGACCCTAAAAGAGCTGCCTGCCCAGGGGGACTGATATTGAATGCAGCAGCTGCCAGGTTAGGAGTGTGGTCTAACGGTTAGAGGCGGGAACTGGGAGTCAGTAAATGGCACAACTGGTGTGAATGGTGAATTGCGGGCTAGTAGTATTTAGCACCCGCTTGACATGGGCATGAGAGAGAGGAGAACTAGCCCAGTGTTTCTGTGTAAGTCCTAAATAAACAGTCGCCCTTGTTGCTGAGCGTTTATATTTTCTGGCAGGTGGAGTAGGATGTTTATGGTTGCTTTGTTTCTGAACTAGCGCTCTATGTTCTGATCATTTAAAGGCATCGCAGGGCAGATTTCCTCCCCAAGGCATTGTCTAGACTAGGAAGGTGCCTTTGGGGATTGCGGTTGCTAGCTTGATCTAACGCTCTCCCGTGTTCTAGACAAGGCAAGTTGTGCCAGGTGCAACGCTGGTTGAGTTTGCGGGTGCCCCTATGCTTTCAAACGTCTCAGCTTAGCAGGTGCTGAAGTACAACGTACCTTGTCTAGCGTCCTGGAAAGCGTCCGCTCGCTCGAGCTAGCTAACGCAATCCGAGTCGTGTCGCCACCGCGCAGGTTTTTGCACCAGCCTCGTAAAGTTTGGTGTCTTTCTAGAAGCCCCAGTAGCTGGAGTCATGTCATACGGGGAGAATGTCATTTAAACAGAGCAAGTTTCTAGTGTTCCTGGTTAGATCCCTGGATTTTTAGGCCAGGTCATCTAGCTTGACCCCCTGTATATCACAGGCCACCAACCCCACCCGGCACCCACTCACCAAACCCAACGACCAGAATTAGACCAAAGTATTACAGCCCTCGGGAGACTGACCTGTTGTGTGCCGCTGGCAGAGCACAAGGTGCACCAATGCATGAGGACCCTGCAGTGACCGGGAACTGAGTAAGTGAGATATGTTGCAGAGAGAAGCTTGAAAATGGGACCCGAGTGGCCCCTCAAAGGCTCCGAAACCAGAAGAAAAATCAAAAGAACCCAAGATGGATCATTATTTATTATCATGGGTATTGCAGTCGCACCTGGGAACCCAGTCATGGACCAGGGCCCTGTGGCGCTAGGTGCTGGACAAACACATTTTAAAAAAAAAACCCTCAGGATTTCTAAGCCAGTCCCATGATTTTTGTGGCCGTGGTTTGAGAGTTTTTTGACCGCTTGGCGTTGGGAAAGCTGCTCCCATTCCCCCTGTGAATAATACCACGTTCAGCGACGTCTAACCCTCCAGGGGCTTCCTGTCCCTGTAGGAAATGCAGCCCATTTCCAGGCACCCTGAGGCCAGGACCCATTCTGGCATGTGACCGGAACGTGAAGCGTCAAGAGACGTATTACAGTAGGGCCACCCCCATTCCCAGGGCGCAGGGGCAGAAACACCACCTGGAGACAGCGCTGATATGCAGGAAGTCAGTGGCCCTCTCTCTCTGCCTCTCCTTCCCCTCCTCCATGCAATAAACCTGAGTGTATTTAATCCTCAAAGTGCCTGGGCCCTTCTCCTGCCAGCCTCTGGCTCAGACACAAGCCGTGCATCAGCCGTAAGTAGCAATTCCTTTCAGAGACGCAAATAAATAGATTGAACTGCGGGGCCTTCCCATCTCCTGGGGAGGGACAGTGTGTGTGTGTGTGTGTGTGTGTGTGTGTGTGGAGGGGAGTGGGGGCAGATGTGAACAGGGCCTGGGGGGCTGCTGAATTGTGTCAGGCCCTATTGATGCTCCAATGAAGGGTAGCTCCAGAGGGAAGGGTCTGTCGGAGTCAGTAGATTCCCCCTCCCTGCTCCTTCTGCTCAGCTTCCGCTTTGTTCCTTCCTGGGATCTCGCCCTGTTGGTGGCAAGAGGTTTCTTCTCCAGAGCTGGTGCTGCCATCCCCTAGCGTAACAGTCCCAGCCCGTCTGTGCGTCGCACCTTTTCTATGGGGACCGTTAATTTCCTGGGGGATTTTTTTCCCCAGGTTGGTTGTTGGGGAAAATTGTTGCAGTTCATTAGCACAGCGCATCTAACCCAGGAAATCCAGCAGGGTAGGTTGTCTACGAACAAGCAGCATAATTACCTGGAATGGCAACGTGGCCTGAAAACCACAGCAACTCGTTACAAGAGGGATGGTTAAAATGCTTCCATCGGCTCCTGTGGCACAGCCACTATCACGAGGTTCGATATGGAGGAGGCGGTGTCCGCAGAGACTACAGGTCCCAGCGTGCAATGCTCCAGCCAGTTCTGTTTGGAGGCCACTCCAGATCAGATCAAGGTGGAGCATTGCCTGCTGGGAGCTGTAGTCCCGGAGGACTGCACCTTCTTCTTGTGATATAATATGATAGAGGTCTATAAAATCATGACTGGTATAGAGAAAGTAGATAAAGAAGTGTTGTTTACTACTTTTCATAACACAAGAAATAGGGGTCACCAAATGAAATGAATAGGCAGCAGGTTTAAAACAAACAACAGGAAGAATTTCTTCACACAACGCACAGTCAACCTGTGGAACTCCTTGCCAGAGGATGTTGTGAAGGCCAAGACCATAACAGGATTAAAAAAAGAGCTAGATAAATTCATGGAGGATAGGTCCATCAATGGCTATTAGCCAGGATGGGCAGAAATTGTGTCCCTAGCCTCTGTATGCCAGAAACTGGGAATGGGCGACAGGGGATGGATCACTTGATCATTACCTGTTCTGTTCATTCCCTCTGGGGCACCTGGCACTGGCCACTGTCGGCAGACAGGACACTGGGCTAGATTAACCTTTGGTCTGACCCAGTAGGGCCATTCTTATGTTCTTATTCAAAAGGAGAGTGGCTGCAATTTGCACTTTAAAAAAAAATGCAAATTAGCACTGACACTTGGGCTCCTAGCAACCACTCTGATCCCTGTTTAGGCGCCCCTAGATCAGGATAAGTGTCCAGCACAGGATGGAGGGTCTAAGATGCACTAATACCTCCCTAGTGGAAACCCCAGTAGACTCCACTGGAATCGTTTAGCAGGCCCGTCATGTCCACAGCAGCTCTGATTTCACTGGCGGTCCAGTAGGCTCAGGAACCGATAGATGACTGCACCATTGCTCTGCCCAAACCGGTGGACCTCTGCTGTCTAGAATCTAGCTGGCTGACTGGGACTCATTGCAATTTTTCACTTGGAGTGTCTGGCTGGGACTCGGAACAGCTCTGCAATGAAACCACCCCATTCTCCTGACATGTCACCCTCTCTTCCTCCTCTCTGCTGGCCTCCAAAGGCGCGTCTGACAGGTGTCAGGGTTGGTCGGAGAGCTGAGTAGGGTGACCAGATGAGGGGAAGAAAATATCGGGACACTTGGGGGGGGGGGGAGAGCTGCACAAAAAAAAAAAAAAAAGCCGAGCGAGTCCCGGCTGAGCAAAAACAAAAAACAAAAAAACCCCCACAGTGCTGCCTGCGGATAGGTCGGGACGCGGGACAGAGACCGAAATACGTCTGGTCACCCTAGCGCTGAGCAGCAGAGATGTTGGCACAGGTCTCTTTGTTGCTACTAGAGCTGTTGCCTCCTCCTGAAGGAGGAGAATTTGACAGGCCGATCGGGAGTCTGCTAGTGATGGTGGAAAGGAAAGGAGATCCTGGGGTATCATCACGAGGCTCACTGGGCAGGTGGGATGGAGCATTTTGTGGCTGTACACCCAGTGGTCCCCAAACTTTTTACCTCACGCCCCCATTTACCTCTGTCCGTGCTCCTCGCCCCCCCCCCCAAGACTTGGAGTGGGGCTGCAGCTCTGGGAGGGGGGGACACGGACAGAGGTAAGGGGGCCGAGGCTGGGGCCACAGCTGGGGGTGGAGGTAGGAGCAGAACAGAGGCCGGGGGCCAAGGGCAGCAGCCAGGACCCTGGGTGCGGAGTCAGCAGCTGGGGCCGAGAGCGGAGCCCTGGGCGTGGGGCTGGCAGCCAGGACCCCAGGCATGGGGCCAGTGGCTGGGAGCAGATCCCTGGGCGCGGGGCCAAGAGCGGAGCTCTGGGTGCAGGGCCGACAGCCGGGATCCTGGGCGTGGGGCTGGCAGCTTGGAGCAGATCCCCAGACACGGGTCTGGGAGCAGAGCTGAGTGGTCCTCCCTCCCTGCCTCCCGTGCGGGCTGGCCCGGGCCCCAGCCAAGCCCCCCAAATGTTCCTCTTTTTACCTCACGCCCCCTCTTACCTCTGTCCGTGCTCCTCGCTCCACAGACTGGGGACCTCCACTGTACACTGTTGACAAGGGAGATTAAGAACATGGACTGGTCGAAATCATTGTGGTAGCATTGACTTCAATGGAGTTCATGCCAGTCGAGGATCTGTCTGGGAGATTCTAGAAGTCCTCCTTTGGGGCATGAAAAGGCCATTTATGTTTGAACAGTCTTTGAAGAGATCAGATGCAAAATCCCAGTCTGCTCTGGTGAGTGGGCCATAAAGGGCCCAGTTAAGGACAAAGAGGACAAAGGACAAAGGCTGTCAAACGCAGCCTCCGGTGTGCGGTGCCTTGTGTTTTCAGGTGTCCAGTTGGGAGACACTTTGGGCCTGATCCTCAGGGGCCTTGCGCGTCTATAACTGTAGTGACAGTTAATGGGAGGTGGGGGAACTCAGCCCTTCAGATTGTCGGGCTCAAGGTGGGCCTCCAAACCCTGAGGCACCCGGAACTGATTGGGAAAAGATGGCACCTAACCAGGAAAGACTCTGATGTCAGTCCCAGAACATGAAGGCAGGCCAAGCTGTGACTACCAAGGGCTGTCATCTTTTCCTCAGTTCCAAGGCTACAGCTCAGACTGGGTTTATTGGGCTATATGTTGGTTCTAGCCAGAAGGTTGTAGGTGTCTGGTTTTCTGCTCTGCTTTCCCATGGGGTTTACCAGCTGCGTCCCCAGCCAGAGCAGACTTGGATGCCTTAGCACCCAGACAAGCCGCAGCAGAAATGCCACCTCCTTCGGAGCCGAGAACCAGCTGAGAGGAAATTGCATGCAGAGGGAGGACGCCAGACAGGGCTGTCTTGCTGACGCTCGGCGGGCCTCTGCTGAGCTGTGTTGTCTGTCCCCACAATGCCCTTTCTCAGGGCTACTGCACGGCCTGCTTCATCCCGTCAGTGCCTCGTGACAGCGTTCATTTGGGGAGGTGAGGAGAACGTGACCGTGCTGTTCAGACAAGGACTCTCTTCTGGAAGGGAAGGAACAAGAGGGCGGAGGGTGACAGAGGCTGATCAAGCCAGGTCTGGAGAAGAAAGAGAGAGACCCCAGGCAACCTCCTGTGTGAGACCCACTCAAGGGGAAACGTGGCTATAAAGCGCAAAGTCCATCTAGCTGCGGTAGCTTCTCTTTCTATGCTGGCTGCTGCATCAG
Organism: Platysternon megacephalum; assembly: GCA_003942145.1. Lineage (NCBI taxonomy): Eukaryota > Metazoa > Chordata > Testudines > Platysternidae > Platysternon > Platysternon megacephalum. The sequence goes on from QXTE01000223.1 coordinate 1,200,534, forward strand.
CTGAGCATTTACTGTGTCCCGTTGCAGGCTCTTGTGTTGACTCCCCGCACTTTGCTGGAGTCTTACAGAGGGGGAACTGACTCCTGCTGATTGGCTGTGGTAGGCACTGGGCGGGGCCTGTTAACTCCACCGTGTATATAAGGGAGTTGGGCCTGGCTCTTTGGTCACTCAGAAGCAGGGTTTGGCACAGGGAGGTCTCTGCAGGGATAGCCATGCTTAGTTTGAGGTTAGTATTTTAATTGTTTGAGTTACCACTAGCCAACCCGTGGGAAGGGGGGGGAGAATTGGAACTAAAGACAGCGTGTGCTGATTCTGTTCAGGGCAGGGTGGGAAAGGTACCTGCTAACACGAGGCATTTACAATACGCCCATCACCAGGGTGTTTAGGAACCTAGAACATATCAGTAAGAGCATCATTTTGGTCTACAAATTTAAGCCACCTCCCTGCTTGTTTGTCCTTTTTCTTTTATTCCATTTCCCCTCTGTTTTCTGTGTCCTTTTTAAACGGTGAAATGCTCTAAATGCAAGTGCATTAGAAAGTTTCGCAAGAATTTTTGTGGTCAGAAATTCATGTATTTGCATTGGAAAATCTTGATTCTAAGAGTTATATTCATCCAATCATGGAACTGAAAAAGTCCGGTATGCCCTAGGAGTCCAAACAAAGCTGACAAACCCATTTTGAGGGGTGAATTCTTGCGAGAGACAGCTGCGCTCTGGGGGTAGAGGCCTGGCAGAGGGGGGGGGGTTCTATTCCCAGCTCTGCCGCTGACTTGCTGTGTGACTTTGGCCAAGTCACTTCCCTCGTTCTGTGACTCAGTTTCCCCTAATTAAAACAGGGATAGTGATACCTGAAAGGAGTGTGGTGAGGCTTAATTCGTTAGTGTTCGTAAAGTGCTTTGATAGTCTCAGATGGAACAGGTCAGGGAAGGGAAAAGTATTAGCATTTGAATCGGGTGCCTCTGTGGGGGGGTGTTCTACATGGAATGGCTCCCTGCAATAGGAGTAGCATGGATGCTGTGATATCGTTGCATGCCAGCTGAGGCGAAACCGTGTGTGGCTGGTAAATAATCACACTCTGCTTTAGCGCTTCATGTTAGAGCATTTTCAACACAGGGCCAAATTTTGCTCTTGCTCCCCTAATCCAATCCCCTCTGTATCGACGGTGTTGCATTGGTGTCGCTCGGAGCAGCGCTAATATCTTACGTTTATGTACAGTAGCTACTGCCTTTCACCTCACCTGTGGGTGTGAGACTGGGGGTGAGGGAGTTTGTGAGATGGTGTGTTTGTATTTTTGGGTGGGAGGCGGTGGGGTGGATTTGGGGTGATGCTGTGCTTGGTTGTGTCAGGCTGTGTGGGAGAGCGTTTGTGAGCTGGTGTGTGTGTGTGTAGATGTTTGTGTGAGAACGTGCGCTGCTGTGTGTGTGTGTGTGTGTGTAGATGTTTGTGTGAGAACGTGCGCTGCTGTGTGTGTGTGTGTGTGTGTGTGTGGATTGTGTGAGAACGTGCGCTGCTGTGTGTGTGTGTGTGTAGATTGTGTGAGAAGGTGCGCTGCTGTGTGTGTGTAGATTGTGTGAGAAGGTGCGCTGCTGTGTGTGTGTAGATGTTTGTGTGAGAACGTGCGCTGCTGTGTGTGTGTGTGTGTAGATGTTTGTGTGAGAACGTGCGCTGCTGTGTGTGTGTGTGTGTGTGTGGATTGTGTGAGAAGGTGCGCTGCTCTGTGTGTGTGTGTGTGTAGATGTTGTGGGAGAACGTGCGCTGCTCTGTGTGTGTGTGTGCAGATTTTTGTGTGAGAACGTGCGCTGCTCTGTGTGTGTAGATGTTTGTGTGAGAACTTGAGCTGCTGTGTGTGTGTGTGTAGACGTTTGTGTGAGAACTTGAGCTGCTCTGTGTGTGTGTGTAGATGTTTGTGTGAGAACGTGTGCTGCTCTATATGTGTGTGTGTCTGTGTGTAGATGTTTGTGTGAGAACTTGAGGTGCTGTGTGTGTGTGTGTGTGTGTGTGTGTGTCCCAAACCCAGGTGGGAGTGTGGACTCTCAAGAAAGTGCTGGAAGTGAGGGTTTTTGATGATGACAACACCATGTCTCATTGAAGCGCCGTTGTTTGCGACCAGTGCTGGCTGTGAATGCCGCGCCCTGTGCACGGGGAAGTGCCTTTTGCCAAAGGGGTGTGGGGGGCGAGAAGCAGCAGAGACCCAGGCAGGGTTCGCTCCCTTCCTCTGCCCTGCTCCCCCAGGCAATGCTGGGTGGTGGGTCTGGGCAGCGGGGAAGCAATGGGAGGGGAAGCCGAGGCAGAGAGAGGCGACGGGGGAGGCTGACAGCTCGACACACGTTTGCCAGCACAGCGCAGAGGCCTGTACGGTAATTACGAAGCCCTGTCAGGAGCGAGCCGGTGACAGGGACCTCGTTATGTGGCAGCTTCGCAGCGTCACGCACCTCTGCCATGCTGCCTGCAAAACAAAAAACACGCACAACTCATTAGGCAGAAGAATCCTGTTCAGCAATGGGCGGGGGGGGACTGGCGCCAGCCGCCCTTCACAGGCAAAGCACAGCGTATACACAGCCCCTAAACACCCACCCAGAACACCGTGAAGTACCACCCACCCAGATACAGTATACATCCCCCAGACACGGTCCAGTACAATCCCCAGCTGGACATTGTACAGTGAACCCCCATCCAGACATTGTACTGTATACACCCCCGCACCCGAACACTGTAAAGTACTGCCCAGCATCCCATCCAGACCTCGTACAATACACCCCCATCCAGACACTGTACAGTACAATCCCCAGCTGGACATTGTACAGTAAACACCCTCGCACCCACACACTGTACAGTACACCCCAACATCCCCATCCAGACATTGTGCAGTATGCTCCCATCAGACACTGTACAGCATACACCCCCCCCACGCAAACACTGTACATCCCCCAATGCCCCTATTCAGACACTGTACAGTACACTCCCATCCAGACACTGTACAGCATACACCCCCCCACGCAAACACTGTACATCCCCCAATGCCCCTATTCAGACACTGTACAGTATACACCCCCCCACACAAACACTGTACATCCCCCAATGCCCCTATTCAGACACTGTACAGTATACACCCCCACATTCTAATGCTCAACATTCCCCCACAAACACTGGTCAGTACACCCCCCCCCCCC
>QXTE01000223.1:1204111-1374640 GCA_003942145.1 Platysternon megacephalum
GAAGGTCCCGCCCCCGAAATCCCGCCCCCAACAGTGGCGGCGGAAGGTCCCGCCCCCAAATTTCTACGGCCGGCCGGGGCGCCGGCGCCCCTCAAATGTTTGTGCCCTAGGCGACCGCCTAGGTCGCCTAATGGGTTGCGCCGGCCCTGCCTATAGAGTGCACAGCCACCCAACTCCTGTACAGTATGTCCACTCACCCCAACTCCCACAAGCACTGTACAGCCCGCACGCACACACACACACATGCACACACACGCACAAAGGAGCCTGATTCCCAAACCAGCAGAAGCCTCCCCGCACAGGCAAACGCTCAGTGTATACACAGTCCCCCAACAGCCACCCAGACACTCTCCAGAACACGCACACTGACCCACAGCCTCTGACCGGTGTGTACCTCCACCTCTCACACACCACTACCCCCATATGCGGGATGGTATCACCCCATCCCCAAGTACACACACCAGCTCAGCTAGGCGTATGCTTCGCTCACGTGGGCACATTCTGAACTCGGAGGGACGTTAAAGAGTGCCAGCGTCACCACCCGCAAGCATTCAAAAAGTCGGGCGCTGAAAAATTATGAATGGCGTCAAAATCATGGCACGTCATCGGCTTCAGTTCTCGTGTCATCACCTGACTCCTGGCACGGGGGCTTTAAGAAAACCACCCACAATCAGGAGACTTGTGATAAAATCACCAGTGAGGTCCTAATAATGTACAGTACCCTAACAACCAGGTCCTAATGATCTTTCCAATCTGTCCGATCCGGAAGTATTTCCAAGCTGCTGACCATTGTCCATTAAGAACATGAGAACGGCCATACTGGGTCAGACCAAACGTCCATCTAGCCCAGTATCCTGTCTGCTAACAGTGGCCAATGCCAGGTGCCCCAGAGGGAATGAACAGAACAGGTAATGATCACGTGATCCATCCCCTGTCACCCATTCCCAGCTTCTGGCAAACAGAGGCTTGGGACACCATCCCTGCCCATCCTGGCTAATAGCCATGGATGGACCTATCCTCCAGGAATTTATCTAGTTCTTTTTTTAACCCTGTTATAGTCTTGGCCTTGTGAAAGTAGAATTAATTATATTGTAAAAATAGAATGGATTAAAGAAATGCTATATGTTCCTTTAAGCAGGAATGAGGAATGTTGAAATATAGTTGTCAGGAAGAGAAACATTAAGATATAGAACAATGAGTTGCACCTAAGCTAATGGGACATTAACAGGAGATTGGTAAGAGTTAATAAGGAAATAAGATATGTGTGTCTGGCCCCAGGAAAACTTATCAGTTTTACTTCCTTTGTTTTCTTGTTAAGTTCGCCCCCCCCTTTATCTGTATAAATAAGACAGTCTGAGTCTTACACGATGCTCACATTATCTGGTTGTATTAGCAGAGCGCTGCGCTAATAAAACAGAGTTGTCTGACAAATTGTGAGTCCTGATTCTAACTTTGACAGCCTTCACAACATCCTTTGACAAAGAGTTCCACAGGTTGACTGCGTTGTGTGAAGAAATTCTTCCTTGTGTTTGTTTTAAATCTGCTGCCTATTAATTTCATTTGGTGACCCCTAGTTCTTGTGCTATGAGAAAGAGTAAATAACACTTCCTAATTTACTTTCTCCACACCTCTATCATATATATCCCCCTTAGTCGTCTCTTTTCAAGCTGAAAAGTCCCAGTCTTATTAATCTCTCCTCATACGGAAGCTGTTCCATACCCCTAATCATTTTTGTTGCCCTTTTCTGAACCTTTTCCAATTCCAATAAATCTTTTTTGAGATGAGGAGACCACATCTGCACACAGTATTCAAGATGTGGGTTTACTATGGATTTATATAGAGGCAATAGGATATTTTCTGTCTTATTATCTATCCCTTTCTTAATGATTCCCAACATTCTGTTAGCTTTTTTTGACGGCCGCTGCACATTGAGTGGATGTTTTCAGAGAACTATTGACAATGACGCCAAGATCTCTCTCTGGAGTGGTAACAGCTAATTTAGACCCCATCATTTTATATGTATAGTTGGGATTATGTTTTCCAATGTGCATTACTTTGCATTTATCATCATTGAATTTCATCTGCCATTTTGTTGCCCAGTCACCCAGTTTTGTGAGATACCTTTGTAACTCTTCGCAGTCTGCCTGGGACTTAACTATCTTGAGTAGTTTTGTATCATCTGCAAATTTTGCCACCTCTTTCTGCCTCTCCATTGGGCAGAACTGGACAGGACACACACACGCTCCCAGCATACAGACACCCAAATACAGTATGGGGCAGGGAGTATCGTCCATGTCTATAATGGCGGTGTCAGCTATTCAATATTAACCTCTAGTCCAGAGGTCCTCAAACTGTGAGATGCGCCCCTCTTAGGGGGGCACAGGGGAACGTTTGAGGGGGCGCGGCGGGGCCCGGCTCCCACGGTGGTGCGGGGAGAGAGCGCCACCCAGTCCTGCTATAAGAACAGCCATACTGGGTCAGACCAAAGGTCCATCCAGCCCAGTATGCTATCTACTGACAGTGGCCAATGCCAGGTGCCCCAGAGGGAGTGAACCTAACAGGTAATGATCAAGTGATCTCTCTCCTGCCATCCATCTCCATCCTCTGACAAACAGAGACTAGGGACACCATTCCTTACACATCCTGGCTAATAGCCATTAATGGACTTAACCTCCATGAATTTATCCAGTTCTATTTTAAACCTTGTTATAGTCCTAGCCTTCCCACCTGCTGCCCGCCTCCTCACCCTCCCGCCTGCCGCCCGCCTCCTCACCTTCCCCGCCTGCCGCCCGCCTCCTCACCCTCCCCACCTGCCGCCCGCCTCCTCACCCTCCCCGCCTGCCGCCCGCCTCCTCACCCTCCCCCCCCGCCCCCCCCCCCCTCCCCCCCCCCCCTCCCCCCCTCCCCCCCCCCCCCCCCCCGCCCCCCCCCTCCCCCCTCCTGCAGCAGGTCCCTCGGGCCCCTAGGATCAGGGGCAGCCGAGGGGGCCCCACGTGCTGCGCCCACCACAAGCGCGGGCTCCGTGGCTCCCGTTGGCCGGGAAAAGCGCCAATGGGAGCTGCCGGAGCCGCGGAGCGGGGCTTGCAGGCGCCGGCAGCATGGAGAGAGGCCCTCCCCCCCCCCCCCCCCCCCCCCGCCCCCCGCCCCCCCCTTCCCCCCTGCCGCCCGCCTCCTCACCCTTCCCACCTGCCGCCCCCCCCCCCCCCCCCCCCCCCCCGCGCCCCCCCCCGCGCCGCCCCCCCGGCCCCCCCCCCCGCCCCCCCCCCCCCTCCCCCCCCCCCCTCCCCCCCTCCCCCCCCCCCCCCCCCCCACCCCCCCCTCCCCCCCCCCCCCCCCCCCACCCCCCCCCCCCGCCGCGGGGCCCCCGGGCGCCGAGGCTCCGGGGCCGCCGAGGGGGGTCCCCGGGCTGCGCCCACCACAAGCGCGAGCTCCGTGGCTCCCGTTGGCCGGGAAAAGCGCCAATGGGAGCTGCCGGAGCCGCGGAGCGGGGCTTGCAGGCGCCGGCAGCATGGAGAGAGCCCTCCCGCCCCCCCCCCCCCCCCCCCTGCCGCCCGCCTCCCCACCCCCCCCACCTGCCGCCCGCCTCCTCCCCATCCCCGCCTGCCGCCCGCCTCCTCACCCCCCCCCCTGCCCCCCGCCCCCTCCCCCCCCCCCCCCCCCCGCCCCCCTCCGCCGGGGCCCCCCCCCCCCGCCCCCCCCCCCCCCCCCCCCGCCGCCGCTGGCCCCCCCCCCGCTTGGCCCCTCCCCCCCCCCCCGCCCCCCCCCCCCCCCCCCCCCCACCCCCCCCTCCCCCCCCCCCCCCCCACCCCCCCCTCCCCCCCCCCCCCCCCCCCCCCGCCGCCGCTGGCCCCCCCCCCGCTTGGCCCCTCCCCCCCCCCCCGCCCCCCCCCCCCCCCCCCCTCCCCCCCGCCTCCTCCCCCCCCCCCCCTGCCGCCCGGCCCCTCACCCTCCCCACCTGCCGCCCTCCTCCTCGCCCTCCCCGCCTGCCGCCCGCCTCCTCACCCGCCCCCCCTGCCGCCCGCCCCCTCACCCTCCCCGCCCGCCTCCTCACCCTCCCCCCCTGCCGCCCGCCTCCTCACCCTCCCCCCCTGCCGCCCGCCTCCTCACCCTCCTGCCGCTGCTGGCTCCCTCGCCGCTTGCCTCTTCACCCCCCCCCGCTCACCTACTCACCCCTCCTGCAGCAGGTCCCTCGGGCTCCTAGGATCAGGGGCAGCCGAGGGGGCTCCACGTGCTGCGCCCACCACAAGCGCGAGCTCCGTGGCTCCCGTTGGCCGGGAAAAGCGCCAATGGGAGCTGCCGGAGCCGCGGAGCGGGGCTTGCAGGCGCCGGCAGCATGGAGAGAGCCCTCCCGCCCCCCCCGCCCCGCCCCGCCCCTAAGAGCCAGAGGGACCTGCCGGGGGGCGAGGTGGGGAGTCCCGGCAGGTCCCTCTGGCTCATCGGGTCGGGTCGGGTCGGGGTGGGGGGGGTGGCGGGCTCTCTGCTCACTGCCGGCGCCTGCAAGCCCCGCCCCGCCCCGCCCCCGCAGCTCTGGTTGGGCAGGAGGGAGCCGGTGCAGCACGCGGAGACCCCCTCCGCCGCTGTGCCTAGGGGCCGCCCACACTGCAGGCTCCTGCCGGCGGGCGGGTGCCGGGAGCTGCCCGAGGAAGCGCCGCCAGCCCCGGGACTTTGGACTTAGGGTTACCATACGTCCGGATTTTCCCGGACATTTTTAGATATTTAAAAATTCCTCCCGGACGGCGATTTAAGAACTAAAAAGCCGGAAAATACAGACGTATGGTAACCCTAGGTTTCTTTTTTGGCCCCGGCCCTCTTTCGAGAGGGCGGCCCTTGTCGTTCCTGAGGGGGGGAAGCCATTTTGGGGCCCGCCCTCCCATCGCCAGAGGTCAGCTAGGCCAGTGAGTGTCACCAGCAGGGTGTGGTGGGGGATGTGGGCGGCAGAGCCTCATGCCCAGTGTGGCGGTGGTCTAAGGCTACCCCCGAGTGAGGACGAATCTCGGAGGCAGCGGGGTGGGACAGCAAGGGTTGTCCCAGCTGGAGTCAGGAGATCAAGCCCAGCTCTTCCCACCCACTGCATCCCAATGCAAGCTGCTGGAGCTGCGGCTGGTTCTGGGGAAGGCCTGGTCTGCCAGGCAGCACCCAGCCGGTGTCACAGCCAACGGTGGGAATACTTCATACAGGGAGCATAAAAGGCACTTGAGTCGTTATGTTAGTGGGGACAGGAATGATAATACAAGCCTTTGTCTCAGGAGCCCATTACGAGCCGCACGCCTCTCTCTCGCTCGCTCGCTTCCCTTTGAGAACTCTATTGATTTAATTTCCTGGACGAGCCAAAAAGCCCAATAAAGGAAATTGTTCAATAATGAAAAATAGACAATTGGACTCCATTAAGTGGCAGAGTCGGCGGTGGGTCTGAGCACATTAACGGTAGCCACCTCCCTGCCTCCGTTTGCAGCTGCGGGGAAAACCGGGCTGGGGAGGGGGTAGTTCCAGGACATTCGGTCCCAGCTGTGGGGTTGCCCCCTGTTTTCACGGGCCAGTCCTGATGCCGGCAAGGCCGGTCCATGTCCCGGCGTGAGGGAACTGCATCCTGAAATATCTTCAGGGCTGGTGCAGCACCATGGTTGTTGCATCATAGCAGGATTGCAGTGTGTTGCGGTGGGAGGGCGGAGCATCACGTCACAGCAGGAGCGTGCAGTGCTGCAGTGCATACGGGCCAGTGCAGCGCGATGGGACCGTGCTGCGGTGCATTGCATTGCGAGGGCTCTCGACGTGAAGCCGCATCACAGCAGGACCAGGGATGCTGCATTCCAGGGAGCCCATACACCACAACTTTGCGAGGAGCCTAGGCCATGTCACGTCGCAGCAGGGCCATGCAATGGGGCATCCCGGCAGGGCCACGCAGCGCTGCGTGCACTGCAACTGGCCTGTGCGACATCTCATTGGGGCAGGGTAAAGGAACAGCACGTTGCAGTGCGGACGTACAGTGTGGCAGTGCGGCAAGATCAGCCATTGTGGCACTGCAACAGGAGAGATCGATCGAGCAACCTCCTGATTCCCAAAGGCCAGCCCATGGGACTGCCCCTCAGTTGTCAGTATATTACTGATCTCCCTCCCGCAATGACTGGGCTAGCGGACACTCCAGCACCTGATCCACCTGTTACTTTAACCTTTGGTTCTTTGGCACATGCTCCCCCTCTGGTGGGGCAGGCCCGTTCATACCAAGTTGGAGTCTGATACCCTTTGTCCCCTAATGAACCTGTACCTGCTGCAGCTGTCCCCGGCTCCCTGCCGTGAGTGCCCTACTCCGGGCAGTGTAAATGGATCTCTCTGCTCCCTGTTGCTTTTGACCTTTCCTAGCACAGTCCGTGCTGGGCAGCCTGTACCTCCAGGAATTCGGAGATGGATACAGCCCATCGGGGCGGGGGGAGCTCTCGGGAGGAAAAAGAATGGCGTTTCCCCTGTATATTGTATAGAAGCCGGTTCAGATAGACAGGACACGGCCAAGGCATTTTCCGTAGGGCTCAGCCGATCAAACCTACAGCAAAAGCCCTGTGGAGATGCGACACTGGAATGTTTTTCCTGCCTGCGGCGTGCACGGAAGACACCGGTTTGTTATTGCCGGGCTGCTCCCTTGGCCTGGGCAGCACACGCTTGTCAGGTCGTCCGTGAACACTGAGCTGTGTGTCCTGATTTATGACTGTGGGGCTGGCTTGTGAGAACCGGGCTCCCCCTAGGCGCTTGTTGCTGAAGGCTGCGTCTGGGTTGTTCTGGCCGGGCTGCTGCTGGATGCTGGTGGCGTTGTGTTGGCCAGGTGGCCGGCTGCTTTGCTGTGGGAGGGTGTTATAGGGGGAAGGAGGTTTGTTGGGGGAGGGTTGCTCTGAGCACCGGTTGGGTGGTTGTGGCAGGGTTGCTCACAGGTGCTAGATTTGTTTTCTTACCCGCACCACAGCGGTTGTTTTTGAGGAATAAAGGACTTGCCCACCGTTGCCAAAGAGAAACAGAAGTGAGGAGCAGAACCATATTGGGTCCAGTTGTGATGGTGTGTGTGGGGGGTGTGTGTGTGTCGTCACATGCCCCCTATGGAGGTTGAGAAGAGAGCCGCTGGGGCTGTGTATTGTGTGTCTGTAGTGTGCATACCCCTCTTCTCCTGGACACTGTGTGCTAACAGACACCCCCAAACAACCCCGGCAGCTCAGGGCCCCTAGCTCTGGCTCTCACCAGGGAGGCCACCAGCCTGTGATTTCCTGGCTTGGTTGCAGTGACACGAAGGGGATATAAAGCCAAGCAGAGCTGGATGTATATGGCCGGTGCCCTCGCAGGGGTGGTGGACAGCAGCTTCTCACTGCCTCCGGCTGCTCCGAGCATTCAGGTGACGCCGTTTGGCGCTGGCTAGCCCTTTGTTAAAGGCTGTGAGCTTGCCCGAATGGTGCCGCCAGCCCCCCACGTATGGCAATCTGGCACCTTTCACAGCAGTAACTGCACAGAGCCATGATGTTAGGGGTAAGAAATGCCCTCTTCCCCCCTCGCTGTCCCGGCAGAGCATCTTTCTTCTCCTGCCCCCTACTGGGCACTTCTCCAACACAACCTTTCCCTGAGCATCCTAAGGGCTTTGCGAAGGTCCTTATCCCTCTTGCATAGATGGGGAAACTGAGGCACAGAGCCAGGAAGTGACTTGCCCAAAGATCCTAAAGTGAGCTAGTGTCAGTGTCCAGAACAGAACCCAGGTCTCTCAACTCCCAGTTGGCTGCTCTAACCAGTAAACCACACTGCCTTTCTATTCTTCTAGCTGTTCATGCGGGGCCCAATCCTGCCCTCTGCTCGCTCACAAGCAGTCCTGCCTCCTGTGACTGGTCCCATTGATTTTGAAGGGGCTATTCCCAGGAATAGGGAGATTTACTTGCATGAGTAAGGTTTGCAAAATTAGCCCCTTTGTTCCTAGAATGAGCGTGCTTTGCCCTGGACTGCAAATACTCTAACGCGATGTTACTTCCAGATGAACTCTTGCGTTCGCAAAAGTGGTTTGAGGTGGTGACACTTTCCCCTGTGATTTCAATTCCAGAGCAGAGGGGATTCCCTTAAAGCGACAGAGCAAAGGAGAAATGCATGATGGGGTCAAACATCCATACGAGCAAAAGGGGACATGGCTGAGCATTGGTTTGGGAGAGCAACACCTGGGAGTTTTCTAAGGGAGAGAATGTAAAAGTCTCACAGCTTATCTGCTAGGAGGCTCTGCCTCTGTGCGTGTGTGTGTGTGTGTGTGTGTGTGTGTGTGTGTGTGTGTGTGTGTGTGTGTGTGTGTGTGTGTGTGGCGTGTGGATATGCATGGGTCTGTCTGTGCAAGAGTGTGTGTTTGGGCATGTGCGGTGTGCAGAGGGCTGTGTTTGTGAGGAAGTCTGACCGCACTGTGTGGGTGCATTTCTGCACAGGTTGAAATGTGTTTGCATGGATATGGGTGTGCTTGGTGGTGGGCCTGAGGGTGAGTGTGCATGGCTGTTTGAAATGGAGTGTGATTCTGTGTGCATTCGGGGACACAGATATGTCTGTGGGAGTAGTGGATGTTATGGGTGGGAAGTGTTTGTGTGTGTTACTGGGTGTGATGTTTCTGTGTATGTGACTGGTTGTGTTTGTGGATGGAGGTGCTTGTGGGTTTGTGAGCCTGGGCAGTGTGTGTGTATGTGTCACCAAAGTCGTATTGTTTGTGGGGTGTGATTGACTGCATCCTATTGTGTGCACAGTGGGGACTCTTTGTGTGTGAGACTGTGTGTATTTTAGCTGTATGGGTGTGTCTGTGTGATGAGGGTGTGCATAGGAACTACTAGTGTGGGTCTCTGTGCCTGAGAGTAGTGTGCATGTGTGCATGCCAGGGGGCTGTCTGTGTGTCAGCCTGTGGCATTTGTGTCTGTATGTATGGGGCTGCGTGTTATGTTTGTGTGGGGGGGTCTATGGTTTGTGTCTGCGCTCTGTGCATGTGTTGTGTGTGTGTCTGGTGTGTGAGGTGTTGTGTCTGGTGTTTATGGTGTGTGTGTGTGTGTGCTCATTGTGTATCTGTGGTGTATGTGTGTGTGCACTCGGTGTGTACCTGTGGGGTGTGTGTGTGTGTACACGCGCACGCGCATGTGCTGACGGCCTGTAGCCACAGGGCTAGGGTTACCATATTTGAACTTTCAAAAAAGAGGACACTCCATGGGGGGGGGGGGGAGCCCCCTATCCCCCCCCCCCCCCCTCCCCCCCCCCCCCCCCCCTTCCCGCCCCCTGACTGCCCCCCACAGAACCCCCAACCCATCCAGCCCCCCCCCCCGCTCCTTGTCCCCTGATCGCCCCCTCCGGGACCCCTGCCCCTAACCACCCCCTGGGACCCCACCCCCTATCTAAGCCTCCCTTCTCCTTGTCCCTGACTGTCCCCTCCTGAGACCCCCCCACCCTAACTGCCCCCCTAGGATCCCACCCCCTACCTGTCCCCTGACTGCCCCGACTCCTATCCACACCCCTGCCCCTTGACAGCCCCCCCAGAACCCCCGACCCATCCAACCCCCCCCCATTCCCTGTCCCCTGACTGCCCCCTGGGACCCCCTGCCCCTTCTCCAACCCCCCAGCCCCCTTTACCGTGCCGCTCAGACGAGCGTGTCTGGCTCCACACGGAGCCCGACACGCTGCCGCGCCCTCCCTCCCCCCGCAGAGCGCACAGCCCCGCCCCCCCAGAGCGCTGCCGGCGCGGTGTGCTGAGGCTGCGGGGAAGGGGGGAGCAGGGGAGGGGTTCTGGCTGCCCGATGCGAGCGGCTCAATCCGGCCCGGCCGCTCTGTCAGCCGCGCCGCGCTCTGCATTGGGAGGGAAATCCCGGCCCGTTTGAGATTTTTACAAAGTCCTCCCGCACGGCTATTTAAAGCCCCCAGATCGGGACATGTCCGGGATAATCCGGGCGTATGGTAACCCTAGGCAGGGCCGAGCCCAGTGCTCCATGACCAGCGGGTGTGCGGGGGAGGGGGAGGCTCGCCGCCCTGGGGAACCGGAGCAGGTGGCCCAGCGCTGAGAAATGTCAAAGAGCCACCAAGGACAAGATCCTTTTTCACCCAGCCTGGGGGGGGGGGCTGCAGGGAGCATCCCAGATGGGGCGTCCCAGACAGAGACAGGCCTGCCCCCTGGAGTGACACCTCCTCGTCCCCCACCCCACATCAAGCCTGGCCGTGGCCTCTCCAGCCCGGAGCCCCGAAGGGGTTGGTCTCTGCCTTGCCGAGAAGCAGCCGAGCGATGGGGAAATGAGGTTCCCTAGGCCCGTACCAGCCAGGGGCCTGATTCTGTGGGATGCTGAGTGCTCAGCGCCTTGCAGGATTGGGCCCGTTAACATGAGAGGGGCTGGGTACGTTGGCAGGCTTGGTCTTGGTCTAGGTCACTGCTTCACAGCTGATCCAGCTTCCCAGATTCAGCCCCTGCTTCCCATTCAATTGGACGCCCTCTGGTCCACAACATAGGTTATAGGTTCGTTGATTATAAAGCCAGCAGGGCCCACTGGGATCATCAGCGATTTTTAAATCCAGATGGGATGTTTTCCTAAAAGCTCTGGGAAGTTTCGGTTCAGAAGGAGCTTCCTGCTGAGGGGATGGGAAGCGGGCGCCGGGACCCCAGGCAGCTGGTCTGCACGTCCCTTCTCTGCAGGTGCCGTTCAATTCCTGACCATCCCCACCTGGTGCCTGGGAGTGCAAGCGAGAGACTTGGCTCAGGGGCGGAGCTAATTGTGTTGCTCTCAGGCCAGTCCCTCCCCCTTTCTGAGCCTCAGTTTCCCCCTTTGTGAAATGGGGGTGATAACAGTTATGCAGCTCACCGGGAGGTTGTGAGGCAGAATTTGCTCCTGTTTCTAAAGCACAGCTTGACAGCTCCATGGCTCAGGGACCCGGGGCATGGCACTATGAGTGTAGCCACCCCAATCCTGACTCTCACGGGCAGGTTGGGAGATATGGCCTGCGTTGCCCTGGGGGAACCTGTGCTTTGCCTTGACTGGGCCAGGTCACTGAGCAGGAGCTGCCATGAGGAGTCACTGTCTCCCTCTCTGCTTGGCATACAGGAGGGGAAAGGCTGCAGACGTCACTATGGAGCTGCCTGGAGGTGGGGCTTTGACAGAGATTTGGTTCCTTGGTCTCTCTCAGCGCCTCCTGCTGCTTCTGAAAGTGGAAACTCCATATCACTCACTTCCCGTGTGGAGCTGGTGGCTTTGTCGGTGCGGCGGGGCCTTTCATAGATTCCAAGGCCAGAAGGGACCATTGTGATCATCCACTCTGACCTCCTGTATGGCACAGGCCAGAGAACTGCCCCCAAATAATTCCTTTTAGAAAAACATCCAATCTGGATTTAAAAGTTGCCAGTGACGGAGAATCCACCATGATCTTTGGTAAATTGTTCCAATAGTTAACTACTCACTGACAACAATTTACACCTTATTTCCAGTCTGAATGTATTTAGCTTCAACTTCTGGCCATTGGATCATGTTAGACCTTCCTCTGCTAGATTGAAAAGGCCATTATTAAAATTTTGTTCCTCGTGTAGATACTTCTAGAGTGTAATCAAGTCAGCCCTTAACCTTCCCTTTGTTAAGCAAAATAAATGGAGCTCCTTGAGTCTATCACTATAAGGCAGGTTTTCTAATCCTTTAATTATTCTCATAGCTCTTCTTTGAACCTTCTCCAGTTTATCAACATGAGCCATGTTCATTTTATATGGTTCTAGTTTTTTAATCAAAATGTTGTCAAATGCCTGTAAATCGAAAGCCTTACTATATCAACACTATTACCTTTGTCAACCAAATTTGTAATCTCATCAAAAAAGCTATTAAGTTAGTTTGACAGGATCTATTTTCCATAAACCCATGTTGAGTGGCATTAATTATATTACCCTCCTTTAATTCTTTATTAATCGAGTCCCGTATCAGCCAGTCCCTTGTCTTGCCCCGGATCAACGCCAGGCTGACAGGTCTAAAATTACCCAGGTCATCCCATTTAGCCCTTTTAAATATTGGCACAACATTCGCTTTCTTCCAGTCTTCTAGAACTTTCCTAGTGTTCCAAGACTTATTGAAAATCAACGTTAACAGTCCAGCGAACTCCTCAGTCAGCTCTTCTAAAACTCTTGGATATAAATTATCTGGACCTGCTGATTTAAAAATGTCTAACTTTAGAAGCTGCTGTTTAACATCCTCTTGAGATACTAATGGAATGGAAAGAGTCTTGTTATGATAAGACTACCTCATCTGTTTTTTCTCCAAATACAGAACAGAAATATTTATTGAACACTTTTGCCATTTCTGCATTATTATTGATAATTCTACCATTTCCATCTTGTAATGGACCAATACTATTGTTAGGATTCCTTTTTTTCCTTAATATACTTAAAGAACTCCTCCTCATTGCCCTAAATTCTGCTAGCCATAGATTTGTCTTTGTGTCCCTTTACTTCCCTTATCAATTTGCTACAATTCCTAGCTTTTGATTTACATTCATTACTGTCAACTTCCCCTTTCTTCCATTTCTTATATATTTTTATTTTTTAGAGCTGTCTTTGCTTCATCTCTAAATCAGGTTGGTTTTTTAACCAATACGGCTTTCTTGTTCAATTGTTGGATTGTGGCTTTTTGGGCATCTAGTAAAGTGTTCTTAAACAATTCCCAATGATCATTCTCCCTTTTTCTGATTAAATTCTTCCTCTCAGCAAATCTGGCTCATAATTGTTTTCAGCTTTGTGACACTGGCTCTTTTAAAGCATCAGGTCTATATATTACACTGGTCTACAATTTTTGAGAAGTCGTCTGCTTCAGAGATAAAATGTGATATTTATTATGTATTTTGATGTGCTGAATTCAAATATGACAATTAAAACAACTGATTGGCTACTGTTTCTAAGATATTTAAGTTTTTACATTTTATGTCTATGTATATTGTGTAGATAGTAGAGTTTTAATCATAAATTGTAAACCTAGGTCTTTTCATGTGTTTATGGTTGCTTTACATGATAATATTTCACCTGTCCTGTTTATGTAACACTTTAAAAATCAGCAAAAGGGTTATATAAATAAAATTTATTATGAAACAAAAGGCAAAAAACTATTATGTACATAGTTTAGTCCTATTCAGTGTCTACTCGGCGCTTCTTGGCTTGTCTCTTGTATTCATTAAATGGAGCATCTCTTGTCACTGTCCAGCAATAGTCTGCAAGCATTGATGGGCTCCATTTGCCCTGATAGCGTTTCTCCATTGTTGCAATGTCCTGGTGAAATCGCTCGCCGTGCTCGTCGCTCACTGCTCCGCAGTTCGGTGGAAAAAAATCTAGATGAGAGTGCAAAAAATGTATCTTTAGTGACATGTTGCAACCAAGGCTTTTGTATGCCTTGAGGAGGTTTTCCACCAACAACCTGTAGTTGTGTGCCTTGTTGTTTCCGAGAAAATTTATTGCCACTAACTGGAAGGCTTTCCATGCCGTCTTTTCCTTGCCACGCAGTGCATGGTCAAATGCATCATCTCGAAGAAGTTCACGAATCTGAGGACCAACAAAGACACCTTCCTTTATCTTAGCTTCACTTAACCTTGGAAATTTTCCACGGAGGTACTTGAAAGCTGCTTGTGTTTTGTCAATGGCCTTGACAAAGTTCTTCATCAGACCCAGCTTGATGTGTAAGGGTGGTAACAAAATCTTCCTTGATTCAACAAGTGGTGGATGCTGAACACTTTTCCTCCCAGGCTCCAATGACTGTCGGAGTGGCCAATCTTTCTTGATGTAGTGGGAATCTCTTGCACGACTATCCCATTCGCAGAGAAAACAGCAGTACTTTGTGTATCCAGCCTGCAGACCAAGCAAGAGAGCAACAACCTTCAAATCGCCACAAAGCTGCCACTGATGTTGGTCATAGTTTATGCACCTCAAAAGTTGTTTCATGTTGTCATAGGTTTCCTTCATATGGACTGCATGACCAACTGGAATTGATGGCAAAACATTGCCATTATGCAGTAAAACAGCTTTAAGACTCGTCTTCGATGAATCAATGAACAGTCTCCACTCATCTGGATCGTGAACGATGTTGAGGGCTGCCATCACACCATCGATGTTGTTGCAGGCTACAAGATCACCTTCCATGAAGAAGAATGGGACAAGATCCTTTTGACGGTCACGGAACATGGAAACCCTAACATCACCTGCCAGGAGATTCCACTGCTGTAGTCTGGAGCCCAACAGCTCTGCCTTACTCTTGGGTAGTTCCAAATCCCTGACAAGGTCATTCAGTTCACCTTGTGTTATGAGGTGTGGTTCAGAGGAGGAGGATGGGAGAAAATGTGGGTCCTGTGACATTGATGGTTCAGGACCAGAAGTTTCATCCTCTTCCTCTTCCTCGTCTGACTCAAGTGAGAATGATTCTGGTGCATCAGGAACCGGCAGTCCTTCTCCGTGGGGTACTGGGCGTATAGCTGATGGAATGTTTGGATAATGCACAGTCCACTTTTTCTTCTTTGACACACCTTTCCCAACTGGAGGCACCATGCAGAAGTAACAATTGCTGGTATGATCTGTTGGCTCTCTCCAAATCATTGGCACTGCAAAAGGCATAGATTTCCTTTTCCTGTTCAACCACTGGCGAAGATTTGTTGCACAAGTGTTGCAGCATATGTGTGGGGCCCACCTCTTGTCCTGATCTCCAATTTTGCAGCCAAAATAAAGGTGATAGGCTTTCTTAACCATAGTGGTTATACTGCGCTTTTGTGATGCAAAAGTCACTTCACCACAAACATAGCAGAAGTTATCTGCACTGTTCACACAAGTACGAGGCATCTCTGCTCACTTTGGCTAAACAGAAATGTGTCCCTTTGCAAAATCAAACACTGACAAATAAGAGAGCACGACACTGTATGTTTTCTAGAGCTGATATAGGGCAATTTGTTCAGCAGAGTGATGTAAGCTTCGTTATGATTGCATTATCCATGACTTCTAGGAATAACATGATGCAATTCATATCCTGTATGACGCAATACCAGCTTCAGATTGCATCATTCATTGTTTTGCCTAAAAAGCAAGTACTGTCCAAACCCAGTCATAGATTTATTCATAGATCCAGTCAAAGATGTATTTTAGTCATTTCTGGTTTAAATTGAGATCCCTTCCCTTTATAACTCACTTATCCTCCGCCATTCCCAAGTCAAGGGTCGTATATACTGACCCAATAGCATATCTTGAAAACTAGAGCCAATCAACAATTTTAAGCATCATTTTCGTTCTCAGTGACCCAGAATTAGTAAAGTTTGACTACATTTATTTCAAAAGCATTTTGGCTGTAGAGCAGTGTTATTGGTCTGGACTTTGTTCTGTTTTCACATTATAAATGCGATCAAGTCGTGATCACTTGTACCTAAGCTACCATTAGTTGTCGGTTCTGTGATCAGTTCCTCTTTATCTGTGAAGACAAAGTCTGATATCGAATTCCCCCATGTTGGATGCAACAGTTTTGTGAGTTAGGAAATTGTCTTCGCTAATATTGAGAAATTCCAAGGATGTTGGGGGCAGGGGGAAAAGCCAGGGATTGAGGGGGTTGATAGGTGTGGGGCGGGCGGGTGTGGATGGAAGGAGGTGGATAGGAGCTGGAGGGATAGGACAGGATAGTGGGTGGATAGGAGCAGAGGGGGACAGGAAGAGCCTGGGGACACAGGGGCAGGAGAGTCTATAACTATCCTCCTCCAATAGTGGATCCACACCGTAACAGCCTTCTACTGCTACTAGCTCAAGCGGTAAAGATCTGTGCTATGGATCTAAAGGTCCAGACGCTGCTAATGACCCAGGCTGGGGGTCAATATGGTTCCACATGATGGAATTTCTGTTTTCCAGTTTGTGTTTTAAAAAATTAGGAAATTACATAAAAATCCCTATGTTAAAAGAACACTGGGGTGCAGGTGGGGTGTGGGGTCTGGGAGGGAGTTAGGGTGTGGGAAGGGGCTCTGACCTGGGGCAGAGGGTTCGGGGTGCGGGCTCTGGCCAGGCAGCGCTTACCTCAGGTGGCTCCCAGTCAGCAGCACAGTGAGGCTAAGGCAGGCTCCCTGCTTACCTGCCCTGGCTCTGCGCTGCTCCCGGAAGCGGCCAGCATGTCCGGTCCCTCGGCAGAGGTGTGGCCAGGTGGCTCTGCGCAGTGCGTGCTGCCCGCGTCCACAGGCCCCGCCCTTGCAGCTCTCATTGGCTGTGGTTCCCGGCCAATGGGAGCTGTGGAAGTGGCACTGAGGGTGGGGTCAGCGCGCAGAGCTTCTCTCATTGCACCTGTGCCTAGGAGCCGGACATGCCAGTCGCTTCCAGGAGCTGCACGGAGCCAGGGCAGGCAGGGAGCCGGCCTTAGCCCCGCTGCGCCACCAACCGGACTTTTAACAGCCCGGAGCCGCCAGGGTTCCTTGTTGACTGGCTGTTCCGGTTGAAAACCGGACGCCTGGTAACCCTAACGGGGGTTGCAAAGTGAAGCACTCAAAAGTAGATCTAGGTGAATAATTAAGGAGGCCAAACAAAAAAAAAAAAGCCCAACCAACCAAAACCCGCCCAACCAACCAAAACCCAGCCAACCAACCAACCAACCAACCAAAACCAAAACCACCCAAATTCATTTTGGATAAAGCTACATTTAAAAAACAATCTGAAACCAGTGCTCTGCTCAGAACTGCTCTGCTCAGAACTGCTCTGCTCTATCCCTGTCTGTGCAACAGAGCTCCTGTGGGAAGCTGGGCAGGTCACATCAGCCAAAAGGTTCCCAAACTGTGTGTTCCTTGCAGGGGTGCTGGAATGGGGCGGGGTCAGGGCGAGCACTGGGAGAGTGGTGGGGAGCGGAGCGAGCAGGGGGTGGGGTGTTGGGGGGATTGAGTGGTGCGAGGTTGGGGCTTTGTGTGGGGGGGAGCGCGGCATGGGGGAGGGATGGGGCCGTGGTTTGGGTGCCAGTAGCCCCCCAACTTTTAGGGCACTTCTGCAGCTCCTATTTCCTCATTTTGTTTGGTATCCACCGGGAGATACCCTGTTGCCAGATTTGCAGACGGGCTGAGCACTCCCGGGGGCAGTGTTGGACGGATGCCGTGCGCTAAAGATGCCGCAGACTCTGGAAACATCCAGGTCCTAGATGTCGCAGGTTGGGAGCCCAAAATCACAGAATGCTTTTGACATTTTTGGCCTTTGTCTCTCTGGGCCTCAGTTCTCCATCCGTAAAATAATACCGCCTGATTTCCCAGGCGTGTTGTGAGGCTAAATTCATTCATGGTCAGGAAACCCTCCGATCCCAGGAGGAGAGCACCACCGAAATGCCCAGGAGGCAGGGGCACTGGAACAGGGGAGGGCAAGGGGGCCACGGCCCTCTTACTTTTGAAAGTGGATGGACCTGGCCCATCCACTTTTCACCATGGGCCCGGTCCCCTGCCCCTCCTCTTCCCGCCAAACCCCACCTCCTGGCCAGGCTGGAAGCTGGAGTCCAGCCCAGGGATCCCAGGCAGCTGTGGGGAGCTGCAGACACTTCACCTGCCCGGGGTGGGGGGACCTGAGAGCAGCCCCCGGCCTGTGTCCCTGGGCAGGTGCCCACGGTAGGTGGAGGGTCTGTGGCTCCCCACAGCTGCCCGCATGGCTCTTACCCGACCCGGCTCTAGCTTCCAGGGGGCGGGGCCTTGGGGATGAGATGGAGCAGGGGCGGGGCCGCAGAGGGGGCGGGGCCTCATGCCCCTCCCCCCACTATTAGGAAATCTCCATTGCCCCTACCAGGAGGAAATGAATAATTCTGGAGTAAACGAAGCCACGGCTCCATGTCGAATGAGGAGGAGGAGGAGAAGTATTGAACCCGTCTGCTGAATGAGGCAGGAGTCCTGCAGGAAAGAAAATATAGGCGGTGAGCATGGAATTAACGACTGGATCATCGTGTATCAGGGGCTGCCTGGGCCACCTGAATCCTGGCATTTCCTTCCCAGTGCCTACCTGACTTAGAAACCCGACAGCTCTTTCCACATAGCTCTTTGGATGTAATCGAATATGAGCCGTCAGGGCAAATCCACAGGCTCCTGGAGCTTCAGAGGAGATGGGCTCTATCAGGTGAGCATAGGGCCTGGGGGAGGAGGAGCAGGGAGGGGAATCCAGCAGCTTTTAGCATTTCATCGCTGGATAAATCACCCAGTGTCTTGTTGGCTCCCGTGCCCTCCCCCACGGCTCACACCCCCACACATACTGTGTGCTGCTCTCTATCAGTCGGAGAGACAGTGACGGGAGTGCAGGCCGGGGTCAAGTGTAATCATTTTTATAGAGCTGGGGAATCAATAACCGTTTGAGATAAATGCTGCGTGTCAGAGTCCCCCCTCGGATCCCGGAAAGCCGGAGAAACACAACATGAAACAGCACTTACGATATTACAGCCGCGGGCGGATGCAGGGGACGGAGCCCAGCGCCAGCTGCTCGGCAGTGCTGTCCAGGTACGCTGGATGCGAATGCTGATAGCACCTGCCTCCTGGGGATCTCAAAGCGCTTCCCAGCTGTTTGTGACTTGTGTTGCAGCAGCGCCTAGAGGCTCCGACTGAGATCAGACCCCATTGGGCCGGGCACTGCACAGACACGTAGTGAGAGACTGTCCCTGTCCCAAAGAGCTTTCGATAGCAATAGGCAAGGCCGACAAAGAACATGTTATTAGCCCCATTATACAGATGGGGAACTGAGAGGATGTGACTCTCCTAAGGTCATGCAGGGATGTCTGAATCCAGAGCCCCAGCATCTCAGTTTAGTGCCTTACCCACAAGACCATGCTTCTACTCTATCCCTCTGCATAGTACATAGATCACATTTATCTTCATTTTACAATTGGGGAAACGGAGTCACACAGTGATTAAGTGACTTGCCCAAGGTCACCCAGCGAGTCAGTGGCAGGAAATGAACTTAGTCTCCAGACACTGATCAAATCACTAGATCCTTTTCTCTTTTAGGCAAGTTAAATATCTCAAGAATAGCTTCAGAGATTCCAAGGCCATATGGGACCATTGTGATCAACCTAACGTCCTGTCTAACACAGTCCATCAAACTTCCCCCAAATAATTCCTAGAGCCCTGGGCTGTAAATGCTGGTATTTTCCTCCACATGCCAGTTTTGTATGGCTCCCCTACAGGATGCAGTGTTTGCATCCTGCTCTTAGGTGCTGGGTGGCATTACTGTGTGCTGTTAAACAGCTGCTGCGATCTACCCCAGAGATGGCTGCATTTCCGAGGGCGGGAAAGTGATTCCTGTATCGCATCGCATGTAAAGTGCTTTGGGATGAGATGCATTGTAAGTGTAAGATGACATCTCCATGGAAGATGTACAAGCTTCAGTTGATACCAAGGTGAGCTGTACTGCAAGGGGACGAATAGCTAAGTCTGATCCCAGCTGCGCGGCTTCCCCTGATTGACAGCGGATGAGTGAAACGGACAGTTCAGGCTCTTTACAGCCGAGAAATCCTTGATTTAATAATCACTGCTCCTTATTCTTTGTATGGCGGGCGTGCCCAGAAGCCCCAGGCAGGATCAGGCTCCGTTGTTGCCAGGTGCTGCATAGACACAGCGCAGGAGCCAGTCCTTGTCTCAGAGAGTTTGCAATCTAACTAGACAGTGAGTGGATGTCTGTAAGTGCTGTGCGTGTCTGCTCTGCTCAGCGATCAGAGCTCTTGACTGACGCTTCACTTAGGCAGTCGCTGCTTAAGGCCCAGCACTAATGTATCTTAATGGCTCCTTACAATGCTGGCTACAGGTGTGTCTCCAAGGAGAACTGGAGGAGTTATGTCCTTTCGGGGCATCTGACATCATCTGCTGGGAGTTCCGGTTCGAAGCCAGCCTAGGTGTAGTTCCCAGCCAGGAAGCTGGAAAGGTAGAGGGCAGGCAGGTAGCACTGGACCCAGTGTACCTCTCCATTTATCCAGCCGTCCATTTCTGGAGTGCCAGTTGATGCCTCTCTGCTGCTACAGGGGACGGCTGGAGAATCCGAGTTGCACAATTTTGTATCATTACTAATGAACGGCGAGTTGTATGTATATGAGCCGCTGCTGACAATCCGCTAAGGGAAGACATTTGACAGGAAACGGCCCCGTAAGCCCCTCAAGACTGTTAAAATCATAACAAGCCCGACACACACAAACCGAAACGTTCCCTAGTTATCTGCTCCCTACGCCTTCACCTCATCTCCTGAGGACAGCACTTCCACCCTGAGTCTTCTGGCATCTCCCCACCTCCCCCCACTTTCTGCCCCCGCCGCCCGTCCACCATCATAAGGTAGCTCTCTGGGCATTTTTAGACCGCAAAGGCCTTGAGGGAGGCACCATCATATGTTACATGTCTGCAATGGTACCAGGCACACACATGCCTGCATGCACACGTAATGCTCTTGTGAAGCTTGTATCATGTCCCTTCCGGGGGCCTAGTCCATGTTGAGCAGCGGTCCCCAGACTTTTGACGCCGCTGTCTCCCCTTACCCCTGTCCGCCCCCGCCCCCCAGAGCCGCGGTTGGGAGCCAGGGCCAGGAGTGGGGCTGCAGCTGGAAGCAGAGCTGCAGTCAGGGCCAGAGGCTGAGGTAGGGTTGCCAACTTTCTAATCCTACAAAACCGAACACCCCTGCCCCACCCCTTCTCTGAGGCCACGCCCCTGCTTGCTTCATCCCCCCCCCCTGTCACTCTTCCCCACCCTTACTCACTTTCACCGGGCTGGGGCAGGGGGTTGGGGTGTGTGGGGGGGTGAGGTCTCTGGATGGGGGTGGGGCCGTGGATGAGGAGTTTGGGGTGCACAAGGGGGCGAGGGCTCTGGCTGGGGGGCTGGGCTCTGGGGTGGGGCAGGGGATGAGGGATTTGGGGTGCAGGAGGGGACTAAGGTTCCTGGCCAATGGGAGCTGCAGAGCCGGTACTAGGGCAGGGGCAGAGCCTCCCAGTCCCTGGCCGCCCCAGCGCCTAGGGGCAGCAAGGACCCAGCGTCCGTTTCCGGGAGCCGTGCGGAGCTAGGGCAGGCAGGGAGCCGGCCTTAGCCCCGGGTGCCCACTGTGCCGCCAACTGGACTTTTAACGGCCCGATTGGCGGTGCTGACCAGAGCCGCCCGGTTCCCTTTTTGACTGGCTGTTCTGGTCAAAAACCGGATGCCTGGCAACCCTGGCCTGAGGCTGGAGCCGGAGCTACGGCTAGGCTGGGAGCCAGTGGCCGCAGCTGGGGGTGGGTCTGGGGCCGGGAGCGGAGCCGTGGCTGGGGGTCATGGCTGGGCCAGGGTTAGGGCTGGTAGCCGGGGCTGCAGCCAGGCCAGAAACCAGGGGCCAAGGCCCGGGCCACAGCTGGGGTTGGAGCCGGGAGCAGAGCTGCGGCCAGGAACCGGAGCTGGGGCTGGGGGTGGGGCCGGAGCAGAGTGGGGATGGGTGGCGTTCCCTCCTTGCCCCCTGTGGAGGCTGGCCCAGGCCCTGCCACGTGTCCCTGAACATTCCTCCGTGCCCCCTCTAGGGGAGCACACCCCACAGTTTGGGGACCACTGATATAGAGGTTAATAGTCTACTACGACTGGAGTTACTCCTTTAGCTCAAGTGGTAGAGAACTAGGTTTTGGGAGCCTGGATGCACAACCTGGTGTCAACCCATAGGGGGTGTTGTTACACACAGACTTCAAAGCCTGCTGGCTAGATCCATCACTTATGGCCAGCTGTCCATCCCGGCAGGACAAAGGGACTTTAGTTAATGCTAAATTTTAGTTAACCGTTCTATGTAAAACTCCCCCATCTTAACCCCTCTGAAACAGTTTCATGCTCCCAGCACTACAGTACGAGCAACCTGACCTTATTCTGAATACCAGGGAGGTTTGGGGGTAAGTTTTGCACCATCCAAGCCGTGCTATCGCTCTGACTCAAATGCCTGTGTAGTTAACTGGGGGGGTCACATCCAGACAGACACCGTAGCTGTTAGTGGGGATTGAACCTTCAGCACCAAAATTACAAGCCCTTCATAGCTGAGATAAAGGAACCCCTCCCTTAGCTGGCAGCAATAGGCTGTTGTACTCAGTTAGCTGTTGGTAAGTAACAGGATCTTAGCCTCTCGGGGTCTGACCACTGGAGGGTGACATGCTCACATGCACTGTCAACGTATTACAGCCGGTGTTACTATTTGAGATTACAGCCGTGGCAAAGCAGGCATAGAACCCAGGAGTCCTGACAGCCAGTTCCCTGTTGTAACCAGAAGGCCACACTCCCCTCTTTGCGCTTTTCACCCTGAAGGGATCACAAAGGCTTTGCCAACTGTGTGTATGGGAGTCCAGTGGGAATGCAGCCGCCTCTGGGGTAGGAAGCAGCAACTCTTTAAACAGGCCACAGCAGCACTCAGATCTTTAACACCCGCAAGCCTTCAGCGGCACGACTCTGCTGGCAGCCAGGAGGCAGGGGACGGCAGGCATCGGGTGGCAGGGGGCTGCTCGCGGGCGGAGCCCCATTGGATGCAATCGGAGGGGACATTTTGCCCCCTCCCCTGGCAGGGGGAAGATGAAAGAGCAAGTAAGTTTAGCTGCGTCTGTTTTAATCCTGGGCTCAGGGAGGATCCCGAGGCTCTAATGCTGCCTCCGATCCTGTTTTCTGACTCTTGTTTAAACACAGCTGCTCCCTTTCCGCCGCGCGCCCACTGACTCTGCACCAGCCCTGCTTCTTAGCTCTCCCTGGCCTGGGTGGGGGAAGAGGGTCCAGTCAGAGCTCTGCGGCTGAGTCCCTTGTAGCTTTGGCCCAGTCACTTGCCCGCTCCGTGCCTCAGTTTCCCCCTCTGTATAATGGGAAAATGACCCCTTCTTATGTCCATTAAAGCGCTTTGAGATGGAAGAGGCACCCAGAACCTGGGCTGGAAGGTAGTGAAGTTCTCACGCAGGTTTAACTGTGTCCCTCTGCCCCCATTTATTACCAACAGCTGGGAATAGCCAGGAGGTGATTATTACAAGCTCCCTCATGTCTGCAGCGATGCCCCGGTCACCTAATTTGGTGTGTATCCCAGATGGCTGGCCCTGGCAGAGAACAAGGTTTGCAAATACCTGCAAACTTTCTCCATTGCTCAGCGGGTGCATGAGATAAATCAGAGAACGGCTTTTGGCTTCGGTCACCTTCGTCGCCAAGGGAGCAGCTGGAGAGAGACTAATCCTCCTCCTAATACCTGGTTTTTGTCCTGTGGCACCATCACAAACCTTAATGACATGAGCCTCTTCCTCCCCCCCTTTGGAAGTGGGCATTGCCAGCTTCCGCTTTACAGGTGAAGGACCTGAGTTCCAGAGCAGGGCGTTGCTCGAGGTCACACAGCAGGTTAGTGATGGCGCCTGGGACTGGCCCTGGATAATTTGACTCCTAGACCATCACTTTAACGATGAGACCGTCAGGCTAGTGGCAGCCTTGGAGCCTGAAGCAAATGACCGGGTACAAGATGAGCTGTTCCAAAACGTAGTCTGAATAGACGTTATTGCCAAACTGATCGGACCATGGGTCCAGCTATGCCAGTGTCCCGTCTCTGACGGCAGCCTGTACTGTCTACTTCAGAGGAAGGTGTAAAAAGACCTTTTTATGAATCCCATGCAATTCCTAGCCTTGGCGATATCCAGTGGCAATGAGTTCCACGGGCTCATTGTGCTGTGAAAAACATATTTCCTTTGATCGCTTTTGAATTTGCCACTTTTCGATTTCAATGACCGTCCCCTTGTTCTTGTGGGCCGAGCCCTCAGTGAAAGCATTCGTCTGGACATAAAGCATTTGGTGCCCTGTTGGAAATGTGACTGCAACACACCTGCACTATAGGCAACTGGACCATGAAACTGATCAGATATGTCAGGTGAAATTGACCAGTTCAGTCTGCGAATCTTCATGTTGCTCTTATTATTCGTGTGTGTTATTTGTATTGGATCAGTGCCTGGAAGCCCCCTGGCCTGTTGTGCTAGGGGCTGTACAAATACAGGATGAAAAACCGATCCCTGCTTCAAAGCGCTTACAGTGCAAGACATGAGACAATACTCACCTTGCCTAGCTCTTACCAGTGGCTCGCCAACCACTTTACAAAGGAGATCAGTTTCATTATCCCTACTTTACAGCTGGGGAAATTGAAGCACAAGGACACGTCTTGCCCAAGGTCACCTAGCAGGCCAGTGGGAGGACCGGGAACAGAACCCAGCTCTTTGGCGTCCCAATCTAGTGCTCTGTCCCTAGGCTGCACTGCTGGAGAGATCGCAGGGTAGCAACAAGAAGAACATGATCAGCACCAGCTACTGCCTGCCAGCGATGCTGCCTGAGAAATACACCAGCACAGCAGGGCAGGATAGAGTTAAATACAGTCGATGGATTTTTTTTTTTAAAGGGATGGATAATTTTATGAGCAATGATACAGGACCACAGGAATCACCCCAGTGTCTCAGACCAACAGCATCTTGTCCAATATCTTGTCTCCGAGAGTAGTATAAAAACCCTGTAATGGACACTTAGCCGATAACATGCCGGGGGGGGGGGGGCAGTTTCTTCCCAACCCCAGAAGGTTAGTGCTTTGCTTGTATCCTGAAGCAGAAGGGCTGAGATCCCTTATAAATATTTATCCAGCTAGTGGAGCTGCCGACGATATTTTTATTGCCATCCCACTAAACTCTTGGCCTCAGTGATACCTAGTGGCAGTGAGTCTCCCAGGCTAACCATACATTGTAGACAAGCGTTTCTCTTTTATCAGTTCTAAAATCTGTCATTATAACATGCCCAGTTTCACGTCATTCGGGAGTGGCAATGTACATGGGAACCTGAGCCGGCAAGTCACGCTTGGGGTTCTGCCATGGACCCAGCGGATGGCTCTGGGTCGGTCTCTCTGCGCACCGGTTTCCCTGCCTGCAAAATGGGGCTAATAAGGCTACCCCCCGAGACGCTGTGAGGGTTGTTGCCAAGAAGGCTAATGGCATTTTGGGCTGTATAAGTAGGGGCATTGCCAGCAGATCGAGGGACGTGATCGTTCCCCTCTATTCGACATTGGTGAGGCCTCACCTGGAGTACTGTGTCCAGTTTTGGGCCCCACAGTACAAGAAGGGTGTGGAAAAATTGGAAAGAGTCCAGCGGAGGGCAACAAAAATGATTAGGGGACTGGAGCACATGAGTTATGAGGAGAGGCTGAGGGAACTGGGATTGTTTAGTCTGCAGAAGAGAAGAATGAGGTGGGATTTGATAGCTGCTTTCAACTACCTGAAAGGGGGTTCCAAAGAGGATGGATCTAGACTGTTCTCAGTGGTGGCAGATGACAGAACAAGGAGTAATGGTCTCAAGTTGCAGTGGGGGAGGTTTAGATTGGATATTAGGAAAAAACTTTTTTGCTAGGAGGGTGGTGAAGCACTGGAATGGGTTACCTAGGGAGGTGGTGGAATCTCCTTCCTTAGAGGTTTTTAAGGTCAGGCTGGACAAAGCCCTGGCTGGGATGATTTAGTTGGGGATTGGTCCTGCTTTGAGCAGGGGGTTGGACTAGATGACCTTCTGAGGTCCCTTCCAACCCTGATATTCTATGATTCTATGATTCATTAATGACAGCACTGCTCATTGAAGCTACATGAAGTGCTGCTGTCCAAGGGCCAGCATCTACTCTTGGTTACAGAGTGTAAATCTGGACTAATGCTCTTGGCTTTCATGCTGTTACCTGGGTGTAACTGAGAGCAGAATTTAGCCCTAGGTGTTCTTGCTGTTACGCAGACAAAGACAAGGGTAATCGAATATGAGGCTTCAGGGCACACCCTGCTTCCCTGCAAGGGTCAGGAAGGAATTTACCCCCATGTACAGGAAGAGAGGAAGGCTGGCCTGGAGGTTAAGGCACTCGGGACATCTGGCTTCTAGTCTCAGTGCAGCCACAGGCTCCCTACATGGATTTAGGTAAGTTCTGTGCCCACTCCCCATTCCCCCTCTATGCCATGGGGATGCTAACAGTTGTCTTAGCTAGGTCTCTCTGTGGCAGGGACTCTGTGTTATTTGTCTGGACGGTGCCTAGGCCATCGGGGGCCAGCTCACCGAATGGGGCCCTCCCACGTCCATCCTCTAAAGCTGCAGGTAAGGGTAGAACACCAGGACTCGAGGGGCAACGTGCTGCTCCGGCAAGGCACGTCCTCTGCTCTTAAAGAGGGACCCCAGAGACTCTATGCGATGGCTACTGAGGCTGAAAACCTCCCCCGCCCAGTTCCCTTGGGCTCCGTCCCTCTCTGCAATGAGATGAGTGGGCTCTGTGCGGGCTGGGGGTGAAAGGGTTACACGCTCGTCAGGTTGCCCTTGCCCTCCTGGAGTAATGAATGAATATGATCGCTCAGTGACGGCCGTACTCCCCCGGGAGCAGAGCCCAGCCCTCCTCCGGCTCCGCGGGGCAGCCAAGCCTGACGCCCCGTCGGTTCCCACTGGCATGAACAATGTTATTCTCCACCCATGCAATTACCTCCATCTAATTAAAACCGAGGCGCGCGCCATCCCTCAATGACAAGGGGGAGGGAAGGTTCGCTGGCTGCCTGGCCCCACCAGCAGGGCTCCCCCGCCCTGCAAGCAGCAGCCCCCCCCCAGTTCTTGCTGGAGGATCCTCCCTTGCCTTGGTTTGATTAGGGGGATGCCGCCACCCAAAGGGGCAGGCTGGAGGGTGGGGGGCGGTGGGGGGTTTGGGGAGTAGCCTCGTGCCAACGTGGTGGTGATGCTGCAGGGGGCACCATGGGAGGGAAATGGATGGGGGGGGGGGCTGCTGAATGGATGGGGGGCAGTCATGCTGTGGATTTATCCTCAGGGCATACCCCATGGTCCCCTTCCCCTCCACTCCTCGCGTCCCAGGCAGGTAGGGGACAAAGGCCAGGGACTGGTTTAGTGAACACAGGAAGGCAGCTAATAGGCCCTTTTCCATCCCCTCCGCCGCCCACCCCCTTAATAGCATCTCTCAGCTCCAGGAGCTCCTGATTGACTTTAAATGTAATTAAATTGTAAGAGTGCCGAGTGGCATAATTCAGAGAGATTTCATTGCCCATCAGAGAGCGCGAGGGAGCGGGAGACAGAGGGGTATTAATAATGCACTTTTTATTGGTGTGCAATTGAAGTAGTTTCAGGGGATTTGAAGGAAGGAAAACACGGCCGGAAACGGGCTTCGACCAGGCCCCCGGGGTGCCAGGCACCCTGGCCCCAGCCCATAATGCTCTCGATGCCAAAGCTGCGGGTTCCAGGGGGAGGGGAGGTGCCCGTTGGGAATAGACAGAGACAGCGGGCATGCGTTAGACTGGGTGGGACAGGTCACCAGGTCAGTGTTGTTTGCATGAGGCAGGGGTACTCTGAGTGTGTGTGTGTGTGAGAGAAGGGGCAATGTCTGCATGGGTTTGTTTGGGGTGCATGCTGGGTGTGTGTTTATCCGTGCCAGAGAGGGCTTGATCCCATCCAGTGTGGGGTGGGGATGGGGGTTTGCAAGCAAAGGATCACTAGGCAGATCGGGAGAAGAAGAGAGTTTCTCAGCTCGGTGGGGCTGGCTGGCTGGGCACTGCAGTACAAGCCATGCCTCCAAGCAGTGGCGGATTATACAACGGGCCCGTGCCCAGGGCCCCCCAGCCAATTGGGGCCCCCCAGAAAAATGGGCATCCCAGCAGAAATCCGCTGCTGGGTGGTGGAAGCCCGGACCCTGGC
This sequence comes from Platysternon megacephalum, assembly GCA_003942145.1. NCBI lineage: Eukaryota > Metazoa > Chordata > Testudines > Platysternidae > Platysternon > Platysternon megacephalum. Next base: position 1,231,730 of record QXTE01000223.1, read on the forward strand.
AGAAGCCCGGGGTGGGGGAAGCCCTGGTGCCCTGTCCCTGTCCCCGTCAGAAGGCCTGGGATGGCAGGGGAAGCCCCAGTGTCCCCGACCCCGTCCCTGGCAGAAGCCGCAGGGCGGTGGGGACCAGGGAAGCCCCAGCACCCAGACCCCTGCTGCGGCCCCGGGACTGGGGGAGGTCCCATTCCCCACTGCAGCTCCGGGGCCCTGGCACGGGGCACAGAGCTTCTCCAGGCTTGGGGGGAGAAAAGAGGCAAATGGGTTGTGAGCTCTCCTTGGGGGGGCGGAATGGGGCGGGACCTTGGGTGGAACAGGGGCGGGGCTGGGGGGGAAGAGGCAGACGGGGTGGGGCTGCGGGCGGGACCGCATGCGGAAGGGGTGGAACGGGGGGGCAGGACCGCAGGCAGAAGGTGTGAGGAGAGGCCCCCCTGACTTGCTCTGGCTCAGGGCCCCAGGAAACCTTAATCCACCTCTGCCTCCCTGAGACCGATAAATCTAGCCGAGTATGAATCTGCCAGGTGCTTCCCCCCCCTGCCAGGGGCTGAGAGCGGTGCCTCTCTCTGGCTGGTTGGCACTCACCCCGTTGCAGCCGAGCAATCCAGCAGAGAGGGGGTGCCGAGAAGGCCACGGGCTGCGCTGGGGGGTTGCAATCAGATGGAAGCGTCCTTCTCGCAGCTCAGTCCCACTGGCCCGGATCTGCAGCTGGACTAACTCGGTGTGGCTCTGTGCACGTGAGGATCTGGCAATGGAGCCAAAAACTCTTCCATCGAGTTCCTCGGGGCTTTGACAACTTCCCCACGGGAGGCACTGGCCTATCTGCTGAGCACATCTGTGGCCGCCGGTGCTTTCTCTGGAAAGACGGCTTGTGACTTCTGAATCCAATAGAGGCTCCTGTAGATTTCGCCTGTGGGTTGGGCCAAATTCATCCCCGATGGAAGTCAGTGGAGGCCCAACAGAATTGAACATGGCCTATTGCTCCTTGCATGCCATCCGGTGACATCGAAGGACCCAGACTGTATCTATGGAGCTGCTGGGCAAATGCTGCTTTAAGCTGTGAATCTTCCCTGGAGCAGAGCTAGTGAATGAGACGGAAGATCCAGATTTACTGCCTGAGTGGTGCATCTCGTTGAGGCTCAATATGTGATGGTTAGTGTTGATTTCTACTGCAGAAATGCCAGCAGGCCCCGGCCAAGATTGGGGCTCCATTGCGCTAGGCGCTGTACACGCTGTCCTTTTGTTCTGTGTTTGTATGTCACTGAGCGCAGCAGGGTCCTGCCCCGTGACTAGGGCTCCTAGGTGCTACGACAACAACAAAAGCTTGCAACCCACATTGCTCACCGTGACAAAGGAAGTAACATTATCCCCATTTGACAGATGGGGAAACTGAGGCATGGAGGTACTAAGTGACTTGCCCAGGGTCACACAGGAAGGCTGTGGCTGAGCTGGGAACTGAACCCAGATCTCCTGAGTCCCAGCCCAGGGCCTTCTCTCTGATAAGCGCCTAGATTGGGCAATAGAGCTGCGAGCATGTCCCCGTTCCTGTATTATCAATGCCCCTCTGTCAGGTAGGAAGTTACAGGCCCTGGAGGTGTTGGTGCTTTCTGTAACTTACCCCCACCCCAGGGGCAGGTTTCTCTGCTGACTTCTATGTGGTTAGGAGTTGGTCAATTGACATTTTTGGGCCAGGGAGGTGCTCGGATCTGAACGGGACCCGGGATCCCAAAAGAGCAGGGGCCTGCTCCTCCATTTGGCTCAGACGCAGCCAGACTCTCTTGAAAGAAGCCACGCTGGGGAAGTTTCAGCCCAAGGTGAGGGGAAAACGCATCGGCGCCCCTGAGCATTTTGATCAGCTGCACCCACATGACGGGACACAGGTAGGTGAGAGTGAGGGACAGGGAGGAGGGGCGGTGACTTGCCCAGCTCACACGGTGAGACGGTGGCGGAGAGGGGAAGAGACCCGTGGTCTCCGGAGTGACCGCGCTGTGCCTCAACTAAGCTCCAGATTCTAGCTGCATGGGACGTTGTCCCCACCCTTCCACTCTGCTTCCACCTGGGCCAGCATGTCCTCCCTGTAGGCCGGCTCCAACCCCCATTAATGTCCAGGGGAGTCTTTCCCTCGGCGTAGGTACACACTAGAGCAGGCCCTTGGGTATGACAGCAGTTGATGGTGAAGCGTTTCCTCCTTAGCCCCTGTCCTGAAGCGTTTATAAGGTTTTTTGGGGGGGAGGGGGAGGAGAATCAAACACTTGGGGTTGACATTTCTCGCGCTTGTTCTCAGCCTCCCTTTTATATTGAAGGGAGAGAAGTGCGATAAAATTCCACTTGGCCTTGTGTGTGAGACAGCTGAGTGCACAGGCGCTGACTCCGTGGGCGCTCCAGGGCTGAAGCACCCACAGGGGAAAAATGGTGGGTGCTGAGCACCCACCGGCAGTCCCCCATCAGCTCCTCCCCTGCCCTCCTGTGTTTGCCGCCTGCCGGCAGGCCCCACTGATCAGCGCCTCCCCCTCCCTCCTCGCACCTCCGGCCCGGCAATCAGCTGGATGGATCTATCCTCTAAGAACTTATCTAGTTCTTTTTTTGAGCCCTGTTACAGTCTTGGCCTTCACAACATCCTCTGGCAAGGAGTTCCACGGGTTAACTGGTTATGTGTCTGCTGCTGATTCCCCCAGCACCAAGAGCCAGCTCTTGGCTCCCATGCCAGGCAGCCCAGGTAGCAATGTCCTAGTTAAGGTTTCGCGACACTTTCCATTTATAAGACCTTCTTTTCCGTTGTGTATAACTTTGCCAAGCTTAAACCACTGAGACTGAGATTTCCCCTGCTGGGTGTCTGCCGCAGGCTGAATTGCTCGGGAAAGTTTCCTCAAAAGTGGTTCAGAACGAGGGCAGGGAAAAAAGAGATTGTTCTGCCCCTGTTAAAAACTCTTACAGCCGTTTTGGTGAGACGCTCTGGCGCCTCCGTGCTTGGAAGCGGGGATCTGAAATGTGGCAGGCAGGTGCATTTGGCTGTTCCCGGAAAAAAACGCCCAAATGTATCCAAGTTAGGAGCCTCTGAAAATCTTAGTTTGCACTCGCTCCGTAGAGAGTTGTTAGAGTTTGGCTGCTAAAGTCCCAGCAGAGTCTACCCACACTGAGCATGCCGCGTCCCAGAGATGCAGGGCCTGAGGTGGACTTCCCCTGCGATTGCTGCCTGCAGCTGCGGCTGGCCAGGGTGGCGTCCGGCACAGAAACTGAGAGCAGGGAGATTCTCCATTGCGCTCTCAATATTTCACCTGCATGGAAGAAGTGAAGGAATCCCGACTGAAATGCAGAAGGGTGAGGGGCTGGGGGGGAGACAGGGACAAAGAGAGTGGGCAGGAGGCTGGGATGAAGAGCCGGGGTGGAGGGAAGCTGGGAGGAGTAACCAAAGGGAGTGTGTGCTTAGGGCTGGGGGGCCTGGGATAGGGAGCTGGGGTGTGACGCCGACGGGGGCTGCAGACTGGGACTGGAACTCCCCACCTCTCTCCAACCCCTGCCCCACTGGCTTGCAGTGGGGAGTGTCCTGAGATGGGGGCTCACTTGGTTGAGCAGGGAGGGACCAGCTGCCTCCCACTCCCCTTCTTGATTGAGTAACATAAGGGCCCAGTCTCGTCCGAGGCTATTGGTTCGCTTCGCACTCAAGCCAGGCTGCATGGCACCCTATGGAGACGTCTTAGTGGTGCTGCAGAGGATCCTGGAGACGCAGGGCAGGCTTTCGCTTGGAGAGCCATGCGGAACTCCCCCCTGCGGGCGCAACGGGGGAGGTGAAACACACCGCGTCTCTCAGCAGGTGGGACCGTGCCGGGGAACAACGGCGAACGGAGCGCTACGGCTGGCAGCTGGAATGCACAGCTCCAGGGATCGCACTGCATCTGGGTGCCACACGCAAGACGTTGCCACCTAGCACCTGTGTTCAAGATGGAGGCGACCTGCTGGTCCGTGTGTGTCACACGTCCCGCTCTGTGATTGATCCTACAGGCACATGCTGTGTGAAAATGTAGATCAGGGTCCTGTCCACACTGGTGTTCCCTGCATTGGCGTAGGGCAGGCCTCCAGGGTGGAATTGTAGCAGTAGCGTAAGACAGGGCCTGCTCTGGTAAATGGCACGGTCCCCGTTTTGTACGGGTTACATGAATGCACTTAACACCAGGTCCAATTTCCCTAGTTTAGACAAGCCCTAGGCCACTGTATTTTGTGCCCATTTCACAGTAGCTCCCATCTCTCCCGAAGAGGCAATAACCCAGCCCAAACTTTAACGCTCAGAAGATCTGACCTAATTTCCCACATCTGTCTGCACGAATTAACTCACGGGCGTGCGGCGAGAGGCTTTGCTGCCTCAGCGCCGGATTAGGCGTGGGCGCTGTCGGGTGAGAGACGCCAACCGGAGGACGTGCAATAAGGTCTTGATGTGAAACGGCGATCCTGGGGACGGGCAGCGTCACAAGCCACTGAGCGGGCGACCTTGGGAGAAGTCACAACACACTCACCCAACGCTTTTCCCAAGGGAGAGGCTGGAAGTGACTGATGTAAACTTACCCTAGAAACGAACCAGTGACTTTTCAGTGAAACATGGTCCTGTTGTTTTTCAGGAAAGTGAGGTGAATAATGAAGATGAATTAATCTGCCCATCTTGGAAACTCATATGGAAAAGCCCTGTAGAATTATTAGGGATTAAACCAATAGCATTCTATAGATGTTTAATAAAACTGTATCAACCTTGCTTTAGAAGCCTATAGACTTTAACAGAGAACAAGGATCCTTTCCATAGGTTTCTAGAAACAACCATATAATTTTGTAATGGGGAGAGAATTTTCTATTGATCAATAAGGAATGGTCCATAAAATCTATACAAAGTGATCATTTTCTGTTACATTGTATAGAAGATAATAATAAAAAAACCTGTTATCTAGTAATTTTTATCAGTAGCTCTCTAAGAAATTCACAAAGGAGGCAAATATACCCATTTCACAGATGGAGAAGCAGAAGCGCATGGAAAGGTGACTTGCCCAAGGTCACCCAGCAGGCCAATGGCAGAACCAGAACCCTGGTTTCTGCTTAAAGCCCCAGCTCCCAGAATCCTCTGATTACATAAGAATCTCAGCGTTCATTACGAAAATGAAAAGTATGTTTCCAGCCTTCCTGCGGGTGTAGAAAATGTGACGCTATCGCACTCTGAAGGCTCCAAAACTGAAAGGTAAATAAAAGATCTCCAAATATACGATGTTAAAAAAAATCCCGTGATTTTCAAGCCATCCTCTAGATCTTGGTGGGCCTGACCTGTGACGTTTGAATGCTCGTGTGTTTACATTTTCCGTTACCTCTGAATTGGGCCATGGGGATTAGTGGAGCATTATGTACGGGTCACCCATTGGTTGGTGGGTGGCACCTAATCTAATTTATTTACGGTCAGATTTTTTAAAGGTATTTAGGCACCCAACACCCACAGACGGATTAGGGGTTTGTGGGGCCCTGGGCCAGAGCACGTGAGGGCCCCTCCCCACCCCTTCCGCCTGCAGCCTCCCGTACCCCCCCTCAGGTGCTCCTGCCGGGGAAATGGGGTCACGGCAGGGGGGCGCCCATTTTTCCGGGCGTCCCCCAATTGGCCAGGGTCCCTGGGCACGGGCCCCATTGGCCCAATGGCTAATCCGTCACTGCCAACACCCACTGAAGTCAATGGGAGTTAGACACTGGCATACCTTTAAAAAATCTGACCCTTAGACTTGCAGCTGCTTCTCCGCAGTCCTGTTTCTGACTGATAGCTGCTCCTGCTGATAGCAGCAAAGGGTCCTTTTTATGATGTTATTCCCACGTCACTAGCCCCGGCTGGACTCAGGCTTTGAGAGACTGGTCACGTTTTAGTGAGCTGCGTGTACAACTCTCGCTTGGGGGGAGCGTCACACCTAGGGAAGCAGTCATTGCAAGAACGTGGATATGTCTATATTTTAGTTTGTAGCCATGGTTTAATCACAGGTTAATTAACACATGCTGACGCCAGTGTAGCAAAGACACATTTGCTTCTAGCTGAATTCCTGCTGTTTAGGGTTAAACACAAGTAGGAACAAACATTTGTGTCCTGGAGCAAACGTTTGCGTAGGGTCTACAGTAGAATTTACAAATCATGTTTGAGTAGACGTACGCCATAGGACTGAAAATCAGGACTCCTGGGTTCTATCTTGTCCTAGGGTTTTATACCACTCCCAGCTCTGCCAGGGACTCAACTCTGTGACCTTGGGCAAGTCCTGTCCCTGCTTTGTGCCTCAGTTTACTCATCTGTAAAATGGGGATACTTAACCTTCTTTTGCACAGTGTTTTGAGATCCACGGATGAAAAGACAATAGAAAGGCGAAGGGGAAACCATTATTTTGGGGGAACTGCCATGCATGCAAGTGGGTGCGTTCCGCACGCCTTTTAAAGACCTCGTTTTCAGAGGCGACCTCTGAGTTTCCACCCTCATTTTTGCACCCACAAAAAATTGTGATTGCAAATCATTGAGGGTCCATTTTGCAGTACTTGGGCAGCCAGTCATCTGACTGGGTGCGCCGTGTGTACGCACAGGTACGCACGTCGTTTGTGTCTGGTGTATTGTCTGCTGCGAGTCCAGCTGGGCGCGGGAGGGACGAGCCCTTGCTCTGAGTTAGAGGTCAGGTTACAATGGACACGGTGATCCCGTTAGTGTCTGAATACGCGCTGGGGCACAAGGAAGTGTGTGCCAGGTCGAAGGATGCGCTCGGGACCTTCTGAAAACCAGGGGCTAATTGTGCGTTGTGCAATCCTCGCCAGAGGGGAAGTCAGGCCAGGGCTTAATTTGTAATGAAGGAGGTGCCAGGGCGCAAGCAATTAGGTGCCAGGCTCAAGTAGTCTTTTTACGTTCATAACTGATGCAGCAAACACAGAGGGGCCAGGGCTAGGAACGGCCAGGCCCAGAGGTGCCGGGGCTCGGAGCTGCCAGGCCCAGAGGTGCCGGGGCTCGGAACTGCCAGGGCCAGAGGTGCCGGGGCTCGGAACTGCCAGGGCCAGAGGTGCCGGGGCTAGGAACTGCCAGGCCCAGAGGTGCCGGGGCTCCGAACTGCCAGGCCCAGAGATGCCGGGGCTAGGAGCTGCCAGGCCCAGAGGTGCCGGGCTCGGAACTGCCAGGCCCAGAGATGCTGGGGCTAGGAGCTGCCAGGCCCAGAGGTGCTGGGGCTAGGAACTGCCAGGCCCAGAGGTGCTGGGGCTAGGAACTGCCAGGCCCAGAGGTGCCGGGGCTCGGAGCTGCCAGGCCCAGAGATGCTGGGGCTAGGAGCTGCCAGGCCCAGAGGTGCCGGGGCTAGGAGCTGCGAGGCCCAGAGGTGCCGGGGCTCAGAGCTGCCAGGCCCAGAGGTGCCGGGGCTACGAGCTGCCAGGCCCAGAGATGCTGGGGCTAGGAACTGCCAAGTCAGGCTTATTAACCTTAATATCAAAGTGTAGCTAGAACACATCCACAGGGAGCCATGAGACCGGCAGGGTGTCACGGCGACTCCTAGATGCCCCTTTCAAATTTTCCTCCCCTTTCTTATCTACTTCCTTCAACAGCTCAGAAATCCACCCAGAGGAGTTAGGTCCTATTTAGTCCCTGCTGTGGTCACCACGGCAGGACGGTTCCCCACTGCTTTGTCCCGTCCCGTTTAAAATCCCCACCGATCTCAGACGTTTGCTGAGGCTGGGCCAGATTCCCAGCTGCTGTAAATCAGCAAAGCTTTATTGCCATCAGTAAAGCTTTCACCCGTTTCCACCAGCTGAGGCTGCGGCCCTGACGGGATCAGATGGGACAAAGCAAAGACCCATTCGAGGCACGGGGCAGGGACAGGAGGAGTTGGTCTTTTCCTCTCCTGGCTACTGAAGGTCCCGCAAACGGAGGGGGACCGGGCGAGGCAGTGCCCGGTGCGCCAGGGGTCCCTCTGCGTGGTTAGGCCAGGAGGAGCCCTGCTGGAGCAGCTGATTGGGCAGGCGGGAGAGGGGGGGGAGCGGATTAAAATTCTCGTTTCTTCACGCTGGGTGAGAATGACACAGCCATTAGGCTGGGAGCCGCTCCTGGCCGCGGTGCTCTGCTGAATTAGCAGCATGTTTGAATGAGATAAAAGGGGCAGCTTACCCCCGCGCGCTCGCTCCACTAATCCCACTACAGCTGTGAAATGAATAGCAGCAGATCCTCTTTACTCCCCTAACTGCCTATTTTACACTTGAGACCGCTGCCAAACCTGGCCCACCGGGGCTTATTCCTCCTGAATTCCGAAGCTCATTCGTTGCAGAAGACTTCATATCCCAGGCCTCCCTAAGAAACGAGGCTCTCAGAGGAGAGCGGGGATCTGGAGAGGAATGCTGGATCCCATCGGAACTGGGCTATCGAGTTGCAATCTTACATGGGTGCCCATCACCATGGCATCTGGCCACCTACAGGGCAGAGAAAGAGCTATTACTGGAGGTCCTCTTTACCGTGGGGCTCCCACCACTTCTCTTCGAGAGACTGGGCCACAGTCGAACTGATCGCGCCAAGAGGAAGTTGCTCCTGGGGATTCCCTCTGCATTTGCCTTGGCTCGGTTTCGTCGGCTCATTCCTCCTCGCACGCTTGTAGCATCTCAGTGAAAGCAGCGTCACCCCGCCGGGAACCCGGGCAGGAGGGATGGCAACGAATGCACACGAGGTTGTCACACCCCCTCCCTTATACAGGACTGGGCCTAGCCCAAGTCCGTAGCATTGTTGCCTTCAGAGAGTGGTTGTATCTATAATATAATAATATATGGAGATATACCTATCTTATAGAGCTGGAAGGGACCCCGAAGGGTCATTGAGTCCAGCCCCCTGCCTTCACTAGCAGGACCAATTTTGCCCCAGATCCCTAAGTGGCCCCCTCAAGGATTGAACTCACAACCCTGGGTTTAGCAGGCCAATGCTCAAACCACTGAGCTATCCCTCCCCCACAGCTCAGTCCGGTTCCTTAAGGACAGGAGCCATTGAGGCTGGACTGCTAGATGAATCCCTTCCAGCTCAGGTTTGAGGCACAAAGGCTGGGAATGGGGGAGGAAGCTTCCTATCCTGTCCCTACTTGGTGGATGTAACAGCCCTTTACTCGCCCACTTTCTTTCTCTCTCTCTCCATCCATCTATCCCCAATGCACCCCTCCGTATCTACCTAGGCTTTCGTATGGTCCTCCTGTCCTCATAATATTTGAACACCTTGGTAGGTACCCTCCAGCTTCGGCCAAATTGTGCCACAAGCGGGTTGGGTTGAACCCAGGTTTGCACACATAGCTGGCGACCTTGCGGCCACTCGGCGTCAGGCTTGACGTGCGAAGCCACGGCCGCAGCTAGGCGAGAACTGGGCGTGATGAAAGAGTCACCCCCGGGCCCGGTGAGCGCGTCACGGTGTGAGAGCCCAGCGCGCTGCAGAAACGGGAGGTCGGCGGGATGCGCAAGGCTTCTGTTCACAGGCGCCGACTCCCGAGGTGCTCCAGGGCCGGAGCACCCATGGGGGAAAAAAAAATAGTGAGTGCTCAGCACCCACCAGCCGCAGCTGTTTGGTGGCACCCCCATTAGCTAGTTGGAGGCGCCGCCAAACAGCTGTTTGGCAGCTGGGACTGAGGGGTTTGGGGGAGGGGTGGAGCAGGGGCGGGAAGAGGTGGAGCGAGGGTGGGGCCTTGGGGGAGGGGGCAGAGCAGGGGTGGGAAGAGGCGGAGTGAGGGCGGGGCCTTGCGGGAGGGGGCAGAGCAGGGGTGGGAAGAGGTGGAGCGAGGGTGGGGCCTTGGGGGAGGGGTGGGGCAGGGGCGGGAAGGGGGGGGGGGGGGCTGGGGGGGGGGGGCTGGGGGGGGGGGGCGCATTCGGACAGAGTGGGGGGGGAAAAGGGGGAGGGGGGGGGAAGGGGGGCGGGGCCGCAGGGCCGGGGGGGGGGGGCGGGAGGGGGGGGGGGGAGGAGGGGGGGGGGGGGCTGGGGGGGGGGGGGCGGGGCCTTGGGAGACGGGCAGAGCACGGGCGGGAAGAGGCGGAGTGAGGGCGGGGCCTTGGGGGAGGGGTGGAGCAGGGGCGGGAAGAGGTGGAGTGAGGGCGGGGGCTTTGGGGAGGGGGCAGAGCAGGGGTGGGAAGAGGTGGAGCGAGGGCAGAGCCTTGGGGGAGGGGCAGAGCAGGGGTGGGAAGAGGCGGAGTGAGGGTGGGGCCTTGGGGGAGGGGGAAGAGCAGGGGTGGGAAGAGGCGGAGTGAGGGTGGGGCCTTGGGGGAGGGGGCAGAGCAGGGGTGGGAAGAGGTGGAGCGAGGGCGGGGGCTTTGGGGAGGGAGTGGAATGGGGGCAGGGCCGCAGGGCAGAGCGGGGGTGCATTGGGTGCATAGGGTGCACCGTTGCACCCTCCGTCAGACGCACCACTGTGCACGTAGCCCCCCCTCCCTTCCCCAGAAGAGCCCCCTTAGGTGCCGTCACCCCACCTGCCCTGCATGTCAGCGCTGACCCCGGCGATAGCCGTGCGCTTCACTTTATCAATCTCAGACGTCTCTATTAACAGGACAATGGAAGACTAAGCACTTTCCTTTATTCATTTACCCGCTGTCTGATAATATCATAGTGATGATAATTTTCCTTTAATGGGCCATTTGGTGTAATTATGATGCAGCGGGTGAGTAATTGTATCGGACACCCAATGCCGCCTTCGCAACTCTGCAAACGTAATGCGCTCCATTCTCTGGGGGGGGGGGGCCGCGGGAGCCGGCGAGCGAGAGGAAGCGTGACAAAGAGAGAGACAGACAGTGAGACAATGTCCCAGCTCCCTCTCCCCTCTCCCACATTCAGTAGATCAAATTCTTTCTTCTCCCACTTACGCAGCTCCCAGGCCTCGGCGGAATTTGGCTCAATGTCTCTTCCTCTCTAAGCCTGTTGGTTCTACCCTAGCCATCTAACGCCCCCCCCCCTCCCTGTAGCCTCCTCTCTGTCTTACACCCGGCCAAATTCTGCCCTCCTGTACGTGCAAACGATTCCTTACTGGGCACGATGCTCCATTGTCCTGCATTGTCATTGACACTAGCGCAAACCCGGTGCAAACTGGGTTAGAAGGGACCGCGAGGGTCAGCTAGTCTAACCCCCAGCACGAGCCTCCCTTTGCGATGGGGAAAATCGCTGCACAAGGGGCAGGCCCATGGAGCAGCCAGCCCATTGAATTCAGTGAGAGCTGCGTGCCGACAAGCAGCAGGATTATGACTGCTCTCCTGTTGTTTGCACGACAATAGCCCCCCCCCGGGGCACCGGACGCTGTACAGTCATGCAGGAGAATTCCCCTCCCTGCCCTAGACGGCTCATCATCTGGGTTGTGATGAAACACAATGGGCCCAATAATTCATTGCAACCACTCGCCGCGCTGCGTCAAACCGGGGGCAAACTGCTGTCCAGCAGTGGGGCTTTAACCCCCGTTCGGCAGCCACGTAAGCCAGTGCACGAGGCGATGGAGACCCACGCTCCAGGAGCGGACGAGATACGTGGCGAGGGAGATGAGATCACAGCAAAGCAAGCAAATGACCTCGCAATAAGCAGGTGCCTGAGCTCGCGCAGCTGTCTGGAATTGTGCTTACCGGGGGGCACTGAGGACTAGCCTGCTGGGCGGGCAGAGCACCCACTGGCTTCAGTGGGCTTTTCGAAATAGGGCCCTCTCCCTTCCTCTGTGTCTCTCCCCTGCCTTCCCCCAGCCTCTCTCCGGAGCTGGGCTTTATTCCTTCTAGCATCAATAGCCTGAAAGAAAGAAGTAAGAAGGCAGCTGGGTGGGTGGCTATCGCTGCAGCACCTGTGGCTGCTTCAGACTCCTGCCCACGCACCTGTGTGGAGCCTTCAGCATAGGCGCCGACTCCGTGGGTGCTCCGGGGCTGGGTGCTCGGGGAGGGGGGGCGGAGCGAGGGCAGAAAGAGGCGGAGCGAAGGCAAGGCCTTGGGGGAGGGAGCAGAGCAGGGGCGGGGCCTCATGGGAGGGGGCGGAGCCTCGTGGGTGGGGTGGAGCAGGGGGCAGGACCTCGGGGAGGAGGGCAGAGCAAGGACAGGGCCTCGGGGTGCAGCACCCCTGGGGAAAAGTAGAAGTCTGCATCTATGGCCTTCAGCATGTGTGCGGTCCCACCGATTTTAAGGGGCTATTCGTGCCATTAACACTGGACATGTGTTGAGTGTCTGGAGCAGTGGTTCTCAACCTATTTACTGTTGCAGCCGACAGTGGGGCCGACTCCTGTTGCGTGTTTTCTGGTTTTGAGCAGACCCATCACTTTCAGTCGGAGTTGCCTCAGTGTAAACAAGGGTAGAATTTGGCCCATTTTCCTCCCCTGGGGACAGGGAGTCTCCTTGCCTGTTCCGCCAAATCTAGCAGGCTTGAGAAGCCGTCCTATTAAAACCCATGCACATGGAAATGTAACGGTGCTGACCCAGCGTCAGGTGACGTGAACTCAAAAAGAATTCACCAGCCAGAGATATTCAACCCTCCACTCCCAGGATCCCTCCACTGAAAAGCCTGCAGGTCCTGCAACATGCCCTGGAGAGTAAACACTTGGGTGTAGTAGGACAACAGACAAGCCAGAGTCCAAGGCCTTGCACCGAGATCACCCTGCTCTGGTACCCAGACGTACCCAGACGTACCCATCTAGGAACAGTCAGCTGCTCTCAGCGCGGGGAGATAGGCTGCGATGGTCCATCCTTCATGCAATCAGTGTAGCAGACGCGCTATGCAAGACGTCAATGATCACCTGGCCAAACGAGGAGTTGGGAAGGAATTAACTTGCCAACTGAGTCCTGTTCTCCATTCACGAATCATTGTCTTTGTGGCCAAGATTCTGTGTGGTTTTGGGGAGGTGCTGCTACTGCGGGAGAGAGATGTAAAAGGTTCTACAGCCATATAAATAGAAAGAAACCAAGGAAAGAAGAAGAGGGGCTGCTAAATGCTGAGGATGGAAGTTGAGATTAAAGATAATCTAGGCATGGCCCAACACCTAGACAAATACTTTGCCTCGGTTTTTAATAAGGCTAATGAAGAGCTTAGTGAGTGGCAGGGAGGCTAATGGGAACGGGGATATGGAAGTAGAAATTACCACATCCGAGGTGGAGGTTAAACTCAAATAGCTTAATGGGAGTAAATCAGAGCGCCGACTACTAGTGGCAAATACCTCCAATGGCCAGTGATGGGACACTAGATGGGGAGGGCTCTGAGTTACTCCAGGGAATTCTTTCCCAAGTGTCTGGCTGGTGGGTCTCGCCCACATGCTCAGGGTCTAACTGATCACCATATTTGGGGTCGTGAAGGAATTTTCCCCCAGGTCAGATTGGAAGAGACCCTGGGGTTTTTTCGCCTTCCTCTTCTGCATGGGGCATGGGTCACTTGCAGGTTTAAACTAGTGTAAATGGTGGATTCTCTGTAACTTGAAGTCTTTAAACCAGGATTTGAGGACGTCAGTAACTCAGCTAGAGGTTAGGGGTCTATTCCAGGAGTGGGTGGGTGAGGTTCTCTGGCCTGCGATGTGCCGGAGGTCAGACTAGATCAGGGGTCGGCAACCTTTCAGAAGTGGTGCCGAGTCTTCATTTATTCACTCTGATTTAAGGTTTCGCGTGCCAGTAATACATTTTAATGTTTTTAGAAGGTCTCTTTCTATAAGTCTATCATATATAACTAAACTATTGTTGTATGTAAAGTAAATAAGGTTTTTTAAATGTTTAAGAAGCGTCATTTAAAATTAAATTAAAATGCAGAGCCCCCCGGACCGGTGGCCAGGACCCGGGCAGTGAGTGCCACTGAAAATCAGCTCGCGTGCTGCCTTCGGCACGCGTGCCATAGGTTGCCTACCCCTGGACTAGATCATCACCATGGTCCCTTTTGGCCTTAAAGTCTATGAGTCTATGAGCTGGCACCAACACAGCCCGAGATGCAGCAGGGGATCAGCCCAGGGACCGGGCTGGGGTACCGCCACCATCAGGGTGGGGGAGCTACTGAGACCCAGCAGAGAAGCCCCGACCAGCACCAGGACCCATAGCGGCAGATGCCTGGTGTGGCAGAGCCCAGGACTCAGCATTCTGAGCTGGCTGCGTGCCCAAGCACTATTTCATTCACCCAGAGTGATGCTGATAGATGGCTACGTTGAACAAGTGGGACTTTATTAAACCCCGTCCACAGCTTTGTCCATAGGGCTGCAGTGCTTCCAGCCCCGTTCCCTGCTCCCCCAGTGTCCCATCCATAACAGCCCTGCAAGGGAACATGGGCCACCCGACTCCAGTTCCACTGATCATGAGTCATCTTCTCTATTTTACAAACAGTTTAGTATAAGCATTAAAAACAAATAAGTGATGTCCAGAGCCCCACCCCAGGTCCCTTCGGCCAGAGATTGCTAGAAGGTAGCCCAGTTGGACTCTTGTCTTTACCACAGACTCAGCTGGTTACACAGGCTTTGAGATGGTTTGGTCTCCTCAACAGGCAACCACACCGGGAGTGACCTATCTCTGTCTCCCTGTCCCCTGTCTCCGAGTCTAGCAAATTATCTCTCTGTGGAGTCTCTTCCAGCCCTCTGGGGTTGGCCTCTGGTGGTTCTGTCTCTCTGGTCTGGGATGATCTCTGTATCGCCGCAGGCTCTCTCTGGATGTTGTGTCTGCTGGCTCATAAGAGCTTCCTGTTCCTTCACATCACGCGTTCCTCTTGCATAGTCACCTTATATGACCTGGGTGCCCCTGCACCTCTCATGGCTCCTATAGTCCACTCCATCTTGTGTCTCTCTAATGGCTGGATCCTCACTGGAGCGCCTGTCTCCAGGGCCGGTAGGTCCTTGGCTGACCTGTAATACCTGCTTTCGCTGACTGTTGGCCACATCCCCTGGGTGGTATCTCCATCCTTCTGGCAGCAACACATCTCCCCCATTGGTAGCAGGGTTTTGATCCTTCACCCTACCAGTGCCGGTGCAGGACTGTTTGGCACCCCTGTGATGGGGTATTCCCATGGGTCGAAAATGCCAAAACGGGGTCTGAAGCAGAAGAAACAGCCTTTTGTAACAGTCTCTTGGCTGTTTTCACAGCTGATTCCACCTTTCCGTTTCTCTGGGCATGCTGGGGAGGAAGTGTGGTGCCCAAACTCCCATTTGCATGCAAGTTCCTTGAATTTTCCCAAGGCACATTGGGGTCTGTTGTCGATGACTAAGGCTGTGAGGTTGTCATGGAGGTCATGGACTCCGTGACTTTCTGGGACCTTTGTGACTTCTGCAGCAGCTGGTTCGGGGCACTGTGCCGTCCCCCCCAGCAGCAGCAGGAGTTTGGGTGGGGGGCTCAGGGCTGGGGTGTGGGAAGGGGTGAGGGCTCTGGGCAGTGCTTACCTCAGTGTGGGGGCTCCCTGGCAGCGGTGACATCCCCATCCCTCAGCTCCTAGGCGGAGCCACAGCCAGATGTCTCTGAGTGTTGCCTCTGCCCGCAGGCACCGCCCCCACAGCTCCCATTGGCCATGGTTCCTGGCCAATGGGAGCTGTAGAGCTGGCGCTCGGGGTGGAGGCAGCGCGCGGAGCCGTCTGGCCACGTCTCCATCTAGGAGCTGAGGGATGGACATGTTGCTGCTTCTGGGAGCTGGGTAGGGAGCCTGCCAGCCCCGCCAACCCCCCTCCCCCAGCACCAGCGGGGGTCCCGGTCCGTGCGCCACTGCCTGCTCCCCTGAGAGCACCCACGGCATCCCTGGGCTGCCTCCCCCCCACAAGATTTAGTCAGGGGTATATAGTACAAGTCATGGACAGGTCACGGGCCATGAATTTTTGTTTACTGCCCGTGACCTGTCCATGACATTTATTAAAACTACCCGTGACTAAAGCGTAGCCTTATTGATGAATACAGTGCCTGGAATGCTGTATCTTACAAAATGGCCTTCAGTTTGCCAGTCACTCACTTGCTTCTTGATTCACGCAGGGCATAAACCTCCCAAAAATTTGAATAGTCGTCCACTGTGGTCAAGTACTGCTTTTCCTTGAAGGTAAATAAGTCCGCTCCCACCTTGTTGTATGGTCGGGTAGGCAGCTCACGTGAAAACAGTGTCTCTTTTTGCTGGTGGTTTTCACACCGCTGGCAGGTGTCAGATAGCTGTCAATGCCCAGGTGTGAGGCATGTCTTTTTTGCATGACGTCCTTACCTAACGAGGTGGGGACAACAGCTCCCTGGCCTGGAAATACGATTCCATTCTTGCACACTCAGTTCATCTTTAATTTGAAAATATGGTTCTGCTCCTACCGGTCCCTGGCTTTTGTCTTCTGGCCACCCTGGTAAGATTGATCTCTTGACAGCCTATAGCTGGATGTCCTTTTCCCCCAGCCTCTTTGATATGGGGGAGGTTTAGATTGGATATTAGGAAAAACTTTTTCACTAGGAGGGTGGTGAAGCACTGGAATGGGTTCCCTAGGGAGGTGGTGGAATCTCCTTCCTTAGAGGTGTTTAAGGTCAGGCTTGACAAAGCCCTGGCTGGGATGATTTAGTTGGGATTAGGTCCTGCTTTGAGCAGGGGGTGGGACTAGATGACCTCCTGAGGTCCCTTCCAACCCTGATATTCTATGATTCTATGATTCTATGATATCCATCAGCTTCGCTGTTGAAACTAGGAGATGGTGCAACATGTTAATGGATTCCGTGTCCTGATCCCCTTCCCCCAATTTGCTGATGCTGGATATATATGTCCATCTTAGGTGTCAGCTAACACTAGCAATCATCCAGGAGAATATCTGATCTCTGTCTGGTAGTGCTGGAGGGGGATCAACATGCCCTGCGATCTCTTTGGAGAACTACGGGCTTGTCTACCCAAACAATTGGTTCGCGCCAAGCTGGGGTGTGACAAGGAAGCAGAAGAAGTTCCGAGGAGACTAGATCAAAGCACATTAACGGAGCGTTAATAGGTGTCAGCAGGTGGACAGGGACAGTCGGGCTAGTGCAGGGTAGTTTCACAGCCCAGCTGCGAACTAAACGTTTGTGTAGACAGGGCCTACAAAGGGGCTTTGCCATGACTGTGGGCAGGTCGACACTTAAAACGCTGCTTCGGCATGGAGCTGCTCTAAGCTGATGGGAGAGAGCTCCCCCGTCGGTGTAGTTAATCCACCTTCCTGAGAGGCGGAGCTATGTTGACGGGAGACGCTCTCCTGCTGACACAGCGCTGTCTACACGGGGGGTTCGTCAGGATAACTACGTCGCTCAGGGGGGGTGGATTTTTCACACCCCTGAGTGATGCGCTTATACCGATATAGGTCTGTAGCGTAGACCAGACCTTAGTGGGTGAGCCTAGTTTCACTGATGAATCCCTCCACTCCAAATACCACAGCCAAAAGCTCCTTTTCTGCTTGGGCGACCCCTGTTCGGTCTCTGACAGGGCTCTCCTGGCAGAAGCCACTAGCTGCTGCTGCAGAAGAGCAATGCCCAGTCGTCCCTCCGCTGCATCACACTGGCTCTGCTGGCTGTTGGTGCTCCAGGACAGGGGCATCCATTGTGATTTGTGTCAGTGTGTCCAATGGTTGCTGTTGGGAACCTGCCCAGTTCCACCCAACGTCCTACCTTGTGAGCTGCCACATGGGTTCCCCAACTGCAGCCAGGTGTGGACAGACAACGTATCATTCCTTTGAAGCGCTGTAGCCCTTTCACATCCCATGGAGCAGGCATGTCTCTGATTGCCTTGGTCTTGTTGGGATCTGCTTTGTGTCCCTCTATTGCAAGCAGCTGTCCAATGTCTGTCAACTCGCGCTCTTTGAGTCGTATTTGTTTTCTGGGTTGAGTTTTATGTTCGTTTCCCTACATCACTGTAGAATAGCTTGTAGTTTTCTGTCATAGTCTCATTCAGCTTCTGTATCATTGCTCCCTTCACCTACACTGAGGATATCATCTGCAGTTATTTTCAGTCCAGGCTGCCAGCCGACAGGGATGAGGGCAGCAGGCCTAGTGGCGAGAGCAGGCCGCAGGCCTAGTAGCCAGAGTCAGAGCTGTGGTCAGTCACCAGAGCCAGGGGTCAAAACCGGGGGTCAGGAACTGAATACCAGAACCAGGGGGTCAAGCCAGGGTCAGAAGCCAGAGCCAGGGGTCAAAGCTGGAGGTCAGGAACTAGAGCAAGCAGGGTAGCAGGCAAGGAGGGGCTCAAGGCAGGGGCAGGACTGAGGCAAGGCTGGGTGCAAGGCAGGGGCAGCAGGAACAAGGTAGCGCTGGAGCAAGCACAGTGAAGGTTGAGAAGCCAGCAAGCTGCTGCTGCTACTGGCTTAAGAGCCAGCCTGCTGGCCTTGGCAGCTACTCAGGTTGCATGGCTAATCAGGCAGCTGCTGCAGGCCAGCTCTAGTGATGAGGCTACCTGTAGACTAGCTCTGCTGCAGGCCCTGATTCCTGACCCAGGCAGTCCTCCTAGTGCTTGGGTGAGTTTTCTCTGGAACAGCTCTGGTGCTGGTCTTATGCCCACTGGCATGCACAGCCATCTGCAGCCACCAAATGGTGTTGCAAAGGTTGTCAGCATGCTGGACTCTTTATCCAGGCTTATGCACCAAAACCCATTCCTCACATCACAGACCGTAACGATTCTGGCTTTGGAAAGTTCTGGCAAGATGTCATCAGTTGTGGGAAGTGGATAGTGGCATCTTTTAAATGCCTTTGTCAGTTACTTTGGGTCTATGCAGATGCATAATTTGCCTAAAGGTTCTTTACCATCATCATGATGCTTGCCCAGGCTGTACTGGTTTCTTCAGATGTTGTGATATCCCTGCTTTGCAGAGATATGAGCTCCTGGCATACTGGATTACATAGTGCCACTGGAATTTTCCTTCATGGTAAGCACACAACTTCCACTGTGGGGTCTTCTTCCAATTAGGGGTTTAGAGAGGGTCCCATACGAGGAGAGATTAAAGAGGCTGGGACTCTTCGGCTTGGAAAAGAGGAGACTAAGGGGAGATATGATAGAGGTATATAAAATCATGAGTGATGTGGAGAAAGTGGATAAGGAAAAGTTATTTACTTATTCCCATAATACAAGAACTAGGGGTCACCAAATGAAATGAATAGGCAGCAGGTTTAAAACAAATAAAAGGAAGTTCTTCTTCACGCAGCGCACAGTCAACTTGTGGAACTCCTTACCTGAGGAGGTTGTGAAGGCTAGGACTATAACAATGTTTAAAAGGGGACTGGATAAATTCATGGTGGCTAAGTCCATAAATGGCTATTAGCCAGGATGGGTAAGAATGGTGTCCCTAGCCTCTGTTCGTCAGAGGATGGAGATGGATGGCAGGAGAGAGATCACTTGATCATTGCCTGTTAGGTTCACTCCCTCTGGGGCACCTGGCATTGACCACTGTCGGTAGACAGATACTGGGCTAGATGGACCTTTGGTCTGACCCGGTACGGCCTTTCTTATGTTCTTATGTTCTTATGTTCAATTGCAGCTTTCCTTTGAGGCACCCATCGCCTTTGAGAAAACATCTCCATATGCATTTAAAAGTGTCTCCATTGTCTGTGGGCCGCCCTGGAATAGAATGATAGAATCATAGAAATGTATGACTGGAAGGGACCTCGATAGGTCATCTAGTCTAGTGTCCTGCACAGAGGCAGGATTAAGTATTATCTAGACCATCCCTGACAGATGTTTCTCTAACCTGTTCTTAAAAACCAACAATGATGGAGATTCCACAAACTCCCTAAATAAAGGGCCAGGCTTGGGGGGGAGGGGTTTTGTGGAAAAATAGCCTGTGGTTATGTAATTAAAGGTGATATTGTAGTGCATACGCACAAGGTGGCTCAAATGAGGTTGCACAGGCAACCTTAACTCTGGCCTTTCTTAACTTTTGAAGGCATGACCCTGGCAACCATAATAATGTTCTTCGAATGTAGCTTTTGTGTGTAATTTCTAGGTTTTTAAAAAAAAAAAGCAAAGTGAAAAAATAGAGTTTGCATCACCCCCATGGTTCGTCAGCAGGCTTGGAACCTTTAGATTCACCCCACAGACCTCTGCCACTTAAACGAATGAAGTCACTGATAGCAGTAGTAGGTTGTTAACCTCTTTGCTGGCCGACATTCGAGGGAGTGAGACACACACTTTGCCAGTGGGGCTCACAGATATTTGCTGATAGCAGAGGGATGGTGACACTCAGGAACCGTGGGTTCCATGCTCTGGAGGGGAGTGTGCTCTAGTGGGCGCAAACTTTTCTGTCCCCTCCCCTCCAACATTTCCCTGTCCCAGTCCTGTCTCTTCCCCGCCCCAGGCTCCTTGTACCCCCCCATTCTCCTTTCCTAGCCACTCCCAGTCTCTGCTTCTCTAGCTTCTTATTCCTTTGCCCAGCCAGTCCCATTTTGCCCTCTTCAGCTCCTTGTCCAATCTCTCTCTCCTCTCCAGCCACTGGCTCTCAGTCCTAGTCTCCATTCCTGGGCTCCTTGACCAATCTCAGTCTCCCGCTACCCCATCTAGGGTTCCTTGCCACAGCCTCGTTCTTCCCTGGCTACTTGTCCCAGGCTCTTGGCTTGATTAATCCTGGTTCTAACCCTGCACCCTGTCACGGACTCACAGATCGTGCCCACTCTTGGCCCCGTGCGGTCCATGGGGGGTGCCCCTTTCAGTGATACAGCCCTTCTCGGGGGTCCACTCTCTCTCGGGGTCAGGCCCCTCCACCCCCTGGAGCTGCACCTCTCTGAGCCTTAGCACGTCTGTCTCTCGCCGTGGGCCCCCTCAGGGAGTCCCCTCGCTCTGGACCCCCGGGGCCTCCACCCCCCGAAGGGGATGATGCAACCCTGTTCTCTAGCCCGGAGTGACTCTCAGCCCACGTAAAACAGGAGTGTTTATTGAGTGTTGAACACAGCACAGGAAACTCTCAGGGCCTCAGGCCTGGCCTCCCTCAGCACAGCACATCTCAGTCTCCCCTGCATCCAGGTGGGCTCTGCCTGCTCCCCCTCTCCAGCCCTGAGCCCCCCTGCTTCCCAGCTGGGCATCCGATATCACTGGCCCCAAGCCCCGCCTCTGTCCATTGTCTTCTCTCCAGGTAAACAGGGTCACCTGGGCCACCTGTCCTCTGGCCCCCTCTGGCTGGAACCGGCTGGTTAGGTCACCGGGGTCCACTCTTCGCAGCCCATTGTCCTCCCTCTGGCCAGAACCGGCTGTGACTCCTGAGCTGGGTCCTTGGGTTGTCAGGTCACCAGTCGCTGGGGTATCCATCCTCCAGGCCATTGGCTGGGGTCCCAAGTTCCCTCTCTGGTCCTCTGTAACAACAAACTCCCTCTCCCCTCACCTCATTAAACCAGTAACACCCAGGGACACTGAGTCCCACTCCCTCTGCATGCAAACCATTGGAAAAACCAAGGAAAACACAAGAAAATCCCCCACTTTGTCACACACCCCAGTTAGTGTCCCTTCCCGCTAACTGGATCCCAGTCCCAGTCTCCTTGCCAAACAAGTCCCAGCCTCCCCTCACCAATTCCCAGTCAACGTTTCTCTCCCTGCCCTGCAGTCCCAGACGTCTCACCAAACTCCTTGTCCCAGCCCATTCCTTTCCCATCCCCCCCAGTCCAGCTTTTGTCCCCTCTGCATTTGAATCAGGCAGCTTCCTCCTCCAAGCAGGGGACATCAATGAGCGCACAGGTGAGACAGGCTCCCTCCTCTGAGTTTTGTGCCCCGCCTGGAGCAGCCTTTACAGGGAAATGCCCCCATAACCTGGGGCTGGACCATGTGATGATGGCACACAGGCCGTCTGGTCAGCACTAGGAGCTGTGGAAGTCAGGGTCATGTTCAGTGAGGAGGGGCTCTTCAGAGATTTTTGGCTGCTAAAAATCGAAGACATTTCTACTGAGCATGTGTGAACTGCGATTTTTCAAAGACTTATTATTTGTCCAGATCGGGGTGGATTTTCCTGGGGACAGCAAAACACCCACCCTTAACCAAAATGCCACCCACCTGCCCATTTTGCAGCTCCTTCTCCACAGCATAGGGGCACTAGAGCTGGTCAAGGAAACGGTTGCCAGAATTTTTGAACATGGGCAAAACAAAGTCTTTCCCGCTAGGCTTGTTCTGGGAAAGGGCTGGACCGTTTTGTCTGAAATGTCCCCAAATCGTGCAGCTTGAGGAAGACACCTAGGGTGACCAGATGTCCCGATTTTGTAGGGACAGTCCCGATTTGTGGGTCTTTTTCTTATATAGGCTCCTATTACCCCCCATCCCCTGTCCCGATTTTTCACATTTGCTGTCTGGTCATCCTAGAGACACCCGGCCTGAAAAATTTCAGCCCCGACAATTAAAGTTTGGCAAAGTTACAAGCAAGTGGAAACAGGGTCATTTCATGGGAAGTGTTGGCAACCTTAATAATGGGGGGAGGGGGGGCACCA
This sequence comes from Platysternon megacephalum, assembly GCA_003942145.1. Lineage (NCBI taxonomy): Eukaryota > Metazoa > Chordata > Testudines > Platysternidae > Platysternon > Platysternon megacephalum. Next base: position 1,254,035 of record QXTE01000223.1, read on the forward strand.
CTCGCGGGCAATACACCACGCTGTAGATATGCAGTCCAGTCCTCTCACTGACTTATATGGGTGCAGGATCTGACCTGTGGTACATTCGATGTGTATCTTTAGGGCTCAAGCTGACAATCTTGGGAGCGGTGGGTGAGCACCGAATGCAGGACTGGTTCGTTCGGTGCGCAGATAGTACATGTTACGCGTAGGCAGCCTAGCGCCTAGCCACATATGGGATTTTACACCTGGGGCATGGATACAGCATGCAGGATCTGTGTGCATTTGAGTAAAGCGATCTATTGTCCATGGGGAACCATGCTACAGCCTGGGTGCACGGCAGGCAGAACGTGCCATCGAGGAGTGTGAGACACCACAGACTTTGCCTTCTGCTTAACCCAGTTCCCGTATGGAAGGATTCCATTTGATTTTCTTCCATTATTATTTGTGTTTTGGGAGCAGCTCGAGGTCCTCATGTGCCAGGGGCTGTTCAGATGGTAAGAGACAGTCGCTGCCCCCAGAGAGTTTACAGGCTCAATAGACAAGAGGAGGATGAGAGGAAGTGTCCTTATCCCCATTTTATAAATGGGGACCAGAGAGGTTACGTGACTTGCCCAAGGTCACGCAGGAAGCCTATGGCAGAGCCAGGAATCAAACCCAGCTCTCCTAAGTTTCCACCTGGTGCTTTAAGCACAAGACTGTTCTTCCTCCTCAGCTGGTTATAACCTTCTGAAAGTCCTGCCGTCTCCCAGTCACTGGGCAGTGTCAGGGGGGCAGCTCCCAGAGACGCTGGAAGTAGGGGTGCTGCGGGTGCTGTAGTAGTAATAACAACCCAAATATATGGTTTCCACCTTCAGCACCCCCACTCTATAAAGTGTTCCAGCATCACTGACGTCTCCCTGCAGCTAGGACAATATTGAAATTTGTGGGTCACTGCCACTGAAGGAGCCTGAAGCAGATGACAGGATAAGGGGGGGGTCCTGGCCTTCCTCTGACACTGGTTTTCTAACACAGTAGCAGGGTCCTTCTGGAATGCGCCCGATAGTTCATTGCGCGTATTCCCATGGCAACCTGTGCAAAGCAGTGTGGGAACTGTTCCAAAGGATTCTGGGACATATATGAGGAGGACAGTCACTGAGTGTGGGTTGACCTGGTCTGAGAATCTCTGATTTAGAAGAAGTGCAATGGGGCAGCATTCAGCCTTCCCCAGGGACCCAGCAGTTCCACATGGTCATGGACCAAACATCTCCCAGGTGCTGGCTTCGGGATTCCGGGAGGCCCACGGCCAAAGGGTGGCCAATTCATGGGAGGGCCCCAGTTTGTGAGACCACCCTGAGCAACGCATGGCACTGCGAGGTCTGCTTCGGTGTGTGCCCATTAACAGCCAATGGGCTAGCTCTGCCTATGGCTTAGCACAACAAACATCAGGGCCTGCTCTTGGAATAAGACCCTGTTGCCACAGTGGGAGAGAAGACGCTGACCCACCGTAGAACCGTCCATCAATGTGCTTTACACACCGTGAGGGAAACTGAGGCACAGAGTGGCAGCTCTTTGCCCAAGGTCACACACACGGTGAGCCAGGTGCGCAGAGTCAAGAATACAACCCAGGAGCCTCACTGCTCACTCCTGTCTCTAACGGCAAGACCATCCTCCGAGGCCTGGTAGTGATGGAGGATGAAGAACAGCTACTCCCCGCACCCCTTGGCCATGCCTGGAGGTAAGCAGCTGTGGATGTGGGGAGAGAGATGGAGGGAAGCTTTGTGGGTGTGGGGAGAAGAGGGAGGGAGATTAAGCAGAGGTGATGCCTGCAGCATCCATGCTGGTGGCTCCACCACATCCTAGAGGTGGCCCGTCTCCACCCTACGGCTCAGCATTTCGGAGAATTTTCATTCCTTGGTGCCTAGACGCGGCGATGATGGGTCCTGGGTGCAATCAACAGAGAGGCAGAGGGGTCCATAGGGGGATAATAGCCAGAGTTACGTGTAAGGATGGATAGTTAGAGGGGTACATATGAGGGTAAATCAATTATTAGATGGAAAGATACATACAAGGTAAATTAAATAGAGGGGTAAACACAGGAACAGGTAGATAATTCGAGGTGTGGGATAGATAGAGGGGTATGTATGTGGGTAGATAGATCATTAGAGAGGTATGTATAGGAATGGGTAAACAGAAGGGTACCTATGGCAATAGATGTTAGATAGTAGAGATAGAGATAGATAATTCCATAGGTGGGTACCTATGGGGGTGGCTAGATAAACAGAGAGACAGACAGTGGGGATAGGGAGATCTGGCGTGTTACACTGCCGCCTGTCACCATAGCATCCGGGTGAGAGCAGCAAGTACAGAACCTGTGTCTACCCTTTCTGGGGGGATCCCTCCTCTGTTAGCCCCCAGCGGGGGAACATCACCTCTCGGTTTCTTTGCCCGATCGCAGGCTGAGAGAGAGGGAAATAATCATAATAAAAACCAAACCCAGCCCACCCGCCTGCATCTTATTTGAAACCCCTGTTATTGCTTGGCTGCCTCTCCCTGCCCACGCTGCCAATATCTCTCCGTTTATGCAGTGGCTCTTAATGAGAACGAAGCGACTAATTTGATCATCCGCTATCTCTTTATAACCCACGCCCACGGCTACGCCAAGCCAGTAGAACTGAGCTAGTTCTACTGATTATTTTAATCTCATCATATGTCTTTTCTGGTCAATAAACTCCCTCTCAAATCAAATTGTTACTGAACATAACCTGACGCTAATGTCCATTGGACTCTGGGCTATAGCGGATAATGTAGTTTGTCATAATTAAGTGTACTGCCTAATTAATTGAGTGGTCAGGATGCTAATTAGCCAGGTTTATTGAGACTGGAGGAGTATGAAGGGCAATACTGCAGCTCATCAAAAGCACTGGGGTTGGATATAAAGTACATTTCCCCTTCCTCTCCCATGTCAGGCAGCTGAATCTGCGGCCATGCAGATTCATGGACGCTGGACGGCACCTGGAGGCGGCTTGTTGTGATTTCTTTTAAACATGTCTAAGGTTCTTTCGTCTTTGTTTCCAGTTATGGTCCAGCCCTCAGGTTCACCTGTCATTGCAAACCAGACCAAGGCTCTTTCCTCTCTTCAAACCGAAACTAGTCCTGGCATCTCTGTCCCTGCATGAAGAGAGGGTGCTGAGACAAGCGATTGCACCGGGCGAAGAAGAAGTGGCTTGTGGGTAAAATATTAGACTGGGAGTTTGAAGAGCTGGGTTTTATTCCTAGCTCTGCTAAAGACTCCCCGTGTGACCTTGGCACATCAGTTGATCTTTCTGTGTCTCCGTTCTCCATCTGTAAAAATGCGAACAATAATTCTACTGTTCCTATGTACAGAGCCAGGTTTTTAGAACAGGGACTGGTTCTTACCATGTGCACGTACAGTGCCTAGCATAACGGTGTAATGTTAGGGTGGGAGAGGCTATGTTAATGAGATGATGTAATGTAAAGATGGGTGAGGCACTGCTGAAGTTTGTAATATACGCCTCTGAGCATGCCCAGTGTGATCTAGGAGATTCCAGAAGCCTAGATAGATACAGGCTGAGGTGCGTGCTTATGTGGCAGTGGAAGTTCTGTGCTTTCTCTCCAACCCTCCTGAGTGCTTAGTAAACAGGATACGTCCTGGAGACCAGACCCCCAGCAACAGAGCTGGAGTCAGTAGAGGGCCTTGTGCTTTTTGAAGCGATCAGATAGTTTAACAGGAATCGTGGAATCAGAGACTAGTGAGGATGCAGTTGTGCATGGAAATAAGATCCTCAGCTGGACGGAGACGGAGTTATCAGTTAGCGTTAGAAGAGAGTTGACAGTTCTCAGGGATTACTTGAGCTATGAATTATGCGCCTTGTCTCAAAACCCAGGCGTAATCCTGCCATGAGGTTAGGGTGACCAGACAGCAAATGTGAAAAATCAGGATGGGGGCGGGGGTTAATAGGTGCCTATATAAGAAAAAAGACCCCAAAATCGGGACTGTCCCTATAAAATTGGGACATCTGGTCACCCTACATGAGGTGCGACTGCAGAGACGAATACCCTTTGCAATCAGCATCGTGCACTTGATTCAGCTTTCACTTACATCTCTCATTTCCCTTGCATGTGCTATCTGAACATATACAACCCTTGTGGTTTTTCCCCCAAAAGGATTTCACATTGTTTTTATGTTTGGAGGTTACTGGTGAAACGGTTGCATTAATTTTGGGGCAGAGTAAAGGTTGCTGGGATGAAATGTGCATTAAGTAAGACTGTATTTATTCTGAGGCCGGCACAAACTGAACGACGTCCTCCGCTATTTATTTCAGGGCTTGGGTTGTGTAGCTTGTTGTCTCTAAGGCTGTGTCTATGCTGCACAGTTAACCCGGGTGATTGGCACCCAGGTCTGGGCACCTAGGTTAGCCTGGCCCACGTGTGAGCATCCCCGTTGCAAAGCCCGACCTGCATTACCATGTTCTTAATATCGCTGCACTCGCCGGTGTGTGGTCTGACCCAGTACGGCCGTTCTTATGTTCTTAAGGCAATGGAGGACTATCAACACTTGAGTGATTTTGCCTGTGTCCTCACTACCAAGTGGGTGCATAACAGCCTGAGTTAAAGCCGAGCCCGTGCTCTAACCCAGGTTTCTTAGCCTGTGGGTCACAACCCAGAATTGGGTCACTGGAATGTGTCAAAGGGTGGCATGGGAAGCCCCAGGGAGGGTGGCATGGTGTAAAGGTGCAGGACTCACCCCTGCGGCGCCTCCTGCTGGTCATCCAGGGAATTCGCTCTTTTCCAGCCTCCGGAGTGCCCTCTGCAGGCCGGTGTCCCGCTTGTAGCTGGCCCTGTGTCCCTCCCGGACCCCGGTGCCCCTTTACCCTGGGGCTGCCCCCTGGCAATACCCCACCAGTCTCTATGGGTCTCCCCTCTCTGGGAAACCCCCAACCCTCTAATCCCCACCTTGCCTCAGTCTGGGCTACTGCCAGTCATCACCAAGCCCCCACACCCTGGGGCAGACTGCAGTGTAAAAGCCACTCATCATAGGCAAGGGGGTTCGGACCTACTGCCTTCCTCGGCCTCTCAGTACCTCTATGGGCCTAGGACCAGGCCCCGCAGCCTGGGGAGTTGCCAGCCTGGAGCTCTCCTGCTCCTCTGGCCTTTCCCCAGCCCTGCCTCACTCCAGTACCCTTTAGGACTCAGGCTGCTGCCAGGCAGCTAGGTCCATCTCCCTCCTCAGCTAGAGGGAGACTCTGCCGGCTCCTGGCTCACTGGCCTTTTATAGGGCCAGCTGTGGCCTGATTGGGGCGTGGCCCAGCTGCGGCTGCTTCCCCAATCAGCCTAGTAGCTGCTTTCTCCCAGCCACAGCCCTCCCCAGGGCTACTTTTAACCCCTCCCGGGCAGCAGCAGGTGATCACCCCGCTCAGGGCCGGCGCAACCCATTAGGCGACCTAGGCGGTCGCCTAGGGCACTAACATTTGGGGGGTGCCGGCTGCCCCGGTCGTCATCGGTATTTCGGGGGCGGGTCCTTACGCCGCCTAGGGCGGCAAAAAGGCTGGCGGCGCTTCTGACCCCGCTACACATGGGAAGCCCCAGGGAGGGTGGCAGAACCCACACTTACTTTGCAGTGGGTGCTCCTGCAGCTCTGTTCCCACAGCACCACTCTGGTTTGACCCAGCTGTTCCTCCATCATGCTGATGTGGGTCCAGCGGGACCACATGTGTGTGAGTGGCATTGCAACCCTGTGCACCAGGTCACATCACCCGGAGCAGGGTGCCCAGCCCAGTCAGCCCTGCAGGACTGGAGCTGTAGGCTAAAACCCTGCTAAGAATCCAGATTAACTGTGCAGTGTAGCCATATCCTTAGAAATCCATCATAAGGGACTGAGACGTCTGCTCCAATAACTGATGATTGTTTCTTCTGGTCTGGGGCCAGATAGCTTATTTTTTTTCTAAGTGCTTCTTGGTTGGCTCCAGGAAAGCTTAGACCACACTCCAACATCTTACCACATCATTGCATTTTATTTGACCACAAACTAATAGCTAAGACAGCTACAAATACAAGAGTCAGGTGTCCAAATTCTACTGAGTTATACCTGTGCAACATCCTCTGCATTATCATGGTAGGGCCTAGCGGCCAGGGCCCCATGGTGCCAGGCACTGCACAGATGACAACAGAGACAGTCCCTGCCATGACGAGCTTCCTTGACATCACTGGAGTACCGAGAGAATTTGACCCCTTGCCTCTAGATTTTTGCACGATGCCACTGGGCAAGAAGCATAGAATTTGGCCAAGTGTGACTTAAATCTGTTGCACAACAAGATCATTAATACAACTGGGCAACTAATGCAAATCTTCTGCAAACGAACTTGCTTCACATATGTGCATGCATGTCTTGTATTTGCTTCTGTGCACATTGTAGCGAATGAATTTATGGGCAGCAAGACCTATGCCAACAGTGACATATTGCAGAACATTCACAGGAAACAAACTTCGAGTTCATAATTGTGGATATTCTCACTGGAAATCTGATTGTCCGATAAAGGAGCAGAGACATAGCACATGCCTGCTACGTCCAGTCAGAACAGCTCACATACCAAATCCCATCAACCGATTTTCTGTCAATGAGCTACAGCTGGAGAATTCTTCACAGATATGAACTGGTGAAGGATCTTGGAATAACAAGTAAATCTAAAACCACAGTCTGTATGATGGACAATTTGCAAAACCAAAAAATGAGGAAGAATTAAACAAGTCAATTATCAGGTTATGAACTTTTTGCCCAGCTCTACTAATTAGTAGCCATGATGCTAATTACTTAATCTTGCTTTTAGATACACTCGTGCAAGCCCATTGATCTCTGTTGGGCTGGATCGGGGGCTAACTGATGGCAGAATTTGGACCAATGCCTTTGACATCAGTCTGTGCATGGAAGACACCTCAACGCTAGCCATTTGACAGCCCCCAAGTCCCTAGCCCCCAATTTTCCTCTCTAAAAGACTACTGTTGGACCAAACGATAGGTCACCATTGAGAATATGCTTCAACTATTAAAAATGGCCATCCTTTTACACAAGTTGCTTATACTGAATGCAGCCAGGCAAAAATTTTCGGAAGAAGCAGTTTTCTGTTGGAAAATGCTGACTCAACAAAACTGAAACATTTTTGAGGAAACATCAGTTTCATAGAAATTTTTCTGGGAAGTTATCAGAATGTTTGGATCAGGTCAAAGCATTTAATTTTGACATTATCATTCTAAATATTATACAATATCATGAATATAACAAATGTCAACACAATAAAGTCAAAACAAAATGTTTGAGTCTTACCGAAATGAAATATTTCACTAAGGGCAAAAGGAAATATTTTCGGAATATTTTGTTTTGCAAAAAATCTGAACTTTTCGTCCCAACTGGGACAAAACTGAACTTTGAAATCCCAGAATTTTGTGTGGGATGAAATTTCTGAACTTCAACCATCTCTACTACTGTAAATATATTAATCAAACCATACACACACACACATTATCAACTTGTTTGTAATAGGTAAAATAGAAAGAATCCATTGCATATATATGAATGTGTGTGTGTACATGTACAATACAGGGTTTCTTGCACCTTCTTCTAAAGCATTTGGTACTGCCCACTGTTGGGAATAGGATACTAGACTAAGTGCACCTGTGATCCATATAGCAATTCCTGTGTTCTTAAGATCTTATGCCAGTTGGTGGACTGGCACCTCTTTGCCACACTCCTTGCTGGAGATTGGAACATGGGGCTGGTCTCTGCCAGCTGATCGACTGCTTTTCACCATGCATCAGACTGGAGCTCAGGCAGCTCCTTTGTGCTGCAAACAACAGGTGACAAACAGCTGATGGGAGCGCCACACACCCAATAGGGCACGTCCTCTGATTGGCTCTTGACAACATACAGATTAAAAATATCTCAGGGGGCAGAATGACTTAATTAAGAAAGTGCCAACAAAGAATTTCGAAAATAGCCTCCTGAAAGGGTTAATCATACCGACGCTGTGGATCTTTTATTCCCAGCATAGCTCCGGTTTCACACAAGCCAGAGGGGGAGAGGACAAGAGGGAATCAATTTACAGTTGGAATGTCTCATAAGAATCTGTCCTCTTTCGGGGAGGGGCAGGGCTATTGTGTCAGGCCCGAGTAGGCCCTTAAAAACGGGAGGACATTTTTCAAACTCCACAAGTTCTCCTCCGTCAATACCCCAAGCCAAAACACATTAGAAGGCAGTGTGGGACCTGCCATCTTCCTCAAATCCATCTTCTCTCAAATCGCTGTATTACAACCAAACAGGATTTGTTCCACTGCAGTTTGTCAAGATTGGACAAGGCCTCAAAGTTGGCAGGGACATATATTAAAGGTTTCTCAGGGACTGGAGCCAGAGAGGCAATTACCTTCCTGCACTCGGAGAGGAGGGAACACAGCTGCCATCTCAGCTCCTGTTACCGTTATGTAATGGGGGAGGGCTGGGGGTCCCTCCCCCCCAACTCCCAATAAATAAAAATAAAATAGACGTGCCCCTCCCCTCTCTGCAGCCTGAAACTGGTGCAATCTGGCTCTGCAGGAAGGACAGCTGCAGCTTCCTGTCGGTTACCGGCAATGCAGCTGACTAGATCGGGCAGAAGCAACATGCTGACATGCCCTGTGCACAGAGAAGCCGTGGGATAAGAGGCACCTGGAGCCAGATCCAAAGAATCGTAGAATCATAGACGATTAGGGTTGGAAGAGACCTCAGGAGGTCATCTAGTCCCACCCCCTGCTCAAAGCAGGACCAATCCCCAACTAAATCATCCCAGCCAGGGCTTTGTCAAGGTGGGCCTTAAAAAACCTCTAAGGATGGAGATTCCACCCCCCCCCGCCAAATAACCCATTCCAGTGCTTCACCTCCCTCCTGGTGAAATAGTTTTCTCTAATATCCAACCTAGACCTCCCCCACTGCAACTTGAAACCATTGCTCCTTGTTCTGTCATCTGCCACCACTGAGCACAGCCGAACTCCATCCTCTTTGGAACCCCCCTTCAGGTAGTTGAAGGCTGCTATCAAATCCCCCATCACTCTTCTCTTCTGCAGACTAAATACCCCCAGTTCCCTCAGCCTCTCCTCATAAGTCATGTGCCCCAGCCCCCTGATCATTTTTGTTGCCCTCACCTGGACTCTCTCCAATTTGTCCACATCCTTTCTGTAGTGGGGGGCCCAGAGCTGGACACAATACTCCAGGTGTGGCCTCACCAATGTCGAATAGAGGGGAATGATCACTTCCCTCGATCTGCTGGCAATGCTCCTACTAATACAGCCCAATATACCATTAGCCTTCTTGGCAACAAGAACAACAAAGGCCGTGGAAGCCTTTCTGTTGATTTCAATGGGCTTTGGATCAGGACTCTAAGGTGACCACCATTAAAAAGGCAACACTGACCAATAGTCACCCCCCCTAGCTACCGCAATTCCTTCCTGTGGTGCCCCTGAGCCGACACTGCTAGATGGTAGCTGTTGACACACATGGTGATTGCTCTGGCACTGGCTTTTCTGGGAGTTAATACCCCGCCCAAACCCTGCAGTGAATTCAGGCTTGTTCTTGTTACCTTGCTACCTACCTGCCCACAATGGGGATTGCACAAGGCTGACTGGGCGAGGGTTCAGTTGGACCTTGCTGGTGCCCTGGGGGGTTGGGTTGCATGAGGAATGCAGAGTTTTCTCTTTAGAGACATGCATCCGAGCCCCCCAGCGTTCATAAAGCCCTAGTATAAGCAGGGGCAACGCCAGCGACTTCCTTAGCACTACATCTGCTCAGATGGGCCATTAAAGATCCCATAGAGCCCCAGATAGCTGGGGCTCCGTCTACTGGAGAGTGTAGGCACTGTGACGACTGAGGGGCATATGACAGAGGTCTATAAAATCCTAAATGTTGTGGAGAAAGTGAATAAGGAAGTGTTATTTACCCCTTCACAGAACACAAGAACCAGGTGCTACTCAATGAAATGAATAGGCAGCAGGTTTAAAAGAGACAAAAGGAAGTACTACTTCACACAACGCACAGTCAGCCTGTGGGACTCATTGCCAGGGGATGTTGCGAGGGCCAAAAATATAACTGGGTTCAAAAAGGAATGATATCAATTTATGGAGGATAGGTCCATCAATGCTTATTAGCCAAGATGGTCAAGGACTCAACCCCATGTTCTGGGTGTCCCTAAACTGCCAACTGCCAGAATCTGGGACTGGGCAGCAGGGGATGGATCACTCGATAATTATCCTGTTCTGTTCATTCCCTCTGAAGCACCTGGCACTGGTCTCTGCCAGAAATCAGGATACTGGGTTGAATGGACCATTGGTCTGACCCAGGTCAGGCCGTTCAGACTAGTGGTCTGAAAGGGATTCCCCTGCCCACAATGTATTCTGGGTAGTTTCTTTTTTATCTCCTGCCTCTGAAGCATCAGAGATGGCCATGGCTGGAAATGGGACATTGGAGCAGGGGTGGGGTGGGGTGGGGAGGGCCAGTGCTCTGAGGTGGCACCAAGCATTCCCTCTCTCAGGTGCTTGGCTGGCTGGTTCTTGCTCACATGCTCAGGGTCTAACGGACTGACATTGTGAGGGTCAGGAAAGAATTTTACCCTAGGTCAGATTAGCAGTGACCTTGGGGGGGAGTTGGGGGGGGTTTCACCTTCCTCTGCAGCGTGTGGGTGCGGGTCACTTGCTAGGATTATCTGGGTCTATCTCTCTTAGTCATCGCCCTGCCATTGGTGCACCTTAGTCCCTCTTGCTCTCTGCCTGTGGCACGTCATAGTCTCGTCTCCTGTGGGCTGCAATTCTTTGGTCTCATTTCAGTTGTTGAGTTTAGTGTGTGGGTGCCGGGTGCTGTCGGTGGCCTGTGATGTACAGAAGGTCAGACTGGATGATCGGATGGGCCCTTCTGGCCTTAAACTCTATGACTCTCTCTATGACTATTTTGGTTGGATCTAGGCCAATCCATCCCTGCTGGTAGGGCAATCTCTGTGAGGGGCCTGGGAATTATTCCATTGACTTTAGTGGGTTTCGGATTGGGCTCCTAGAGAATATGATGGGTCCCACTGGAAATCTGTCCCAACTAATAAAACTAATCTTCTGTGGTTGCCTTCCATAATTTGAAATAGATCTGGTAGAATTTTACATACTGCTCCCAACCCCCAGCCTTTTAGCTTATATTGCTTGGGTTATTACTATATTATTATTTATGTGTTGTAGTCACACCTCGGGACCGTTAGATGTAAATTACTGTGTGACAGGAAATTATTACAGCAAAAAGCTGCCATAACATCAATGGTTTATAATCAGTATTGGAAAGACTTGATCTTTATATGTTCATGATGAATTTCTGCTGGTAATAGTGAGGCTCATTTCCAAATCTTTTTGTTTTTCTATTTTTGTACGAAAGGGAAACTTAAGAAATAACCATCCCTCTTGTCAGTAATTCTTATTGTTTTAAAATATAATGACTGTAGAAACTGAGTTTTCGAATGGGACTCCTAACTACAGCTGGTATGAAAAAAGGGATGAATAGAAATACATTCCTTTATTTTTGTTGGAAAAAATCTGATTTGAAATGTTTTGACCAGCTCTAGTGAATAACACTGAGAACCTGTTAATGAAAGATTCTCTCTTCATAGAATCATAGAATATCAGGGCTGGAAGGGACCTCAGGAGGTCATCTAGTCCAACCCCCTGCTCAAAGCAGGACCTAATCCCAACTAAATCATCCCAGCCAGGGCTTTGTCAAGCCAGGCCTTAAAAACCTCTAAGGATGGAGATTCCACCACCTCCCTAGGTAACCCATTCCAGTGCTTCACCACCCTCCTAATGAAATAGTGTTTCCTAATATCCAACCTAGACCTCCCCCACTGCAACTTGAGATCATTACTCCTTGTTCTGTCATCTGCCACCACTGAGAACAGTCTAGATCCATCCTCTTTGGAACCCCCTTTCAGGTAGTTGAAATCAGCTATCAAATCCCCCCTCATTCTTCTCTTCTGCAGACTAAACAATCCCAGTTCCCTCAGCCTCTCCTCATAAGTCATGTGCCCCAGCCCCCTAATCATTTTTGTTGCCCTCTGCTGGACTCTTTCCAATCTTTCCAGATCCTTCTTGCTGCAGGACAGGAGAGATCAAAAGGTACCAGGACATTATTGCCTGTTTTTTGTTTTAATAACCTCACCTTTTATAGAACCTGCTGAGTGACATCATAACAGAGGAAGTTTGGGCTTCTGCTTAAGGCACTGCTCTGGGACTCAGGAGATCTGAGTTTGATAGCTGGCTGTACCACAGACTCCCTGTATAACCTTGAGCAAGTCACTTAAGTGCTCTGTGCCTCAGTTTCCCTAATGAAAGATGGGCTAATAATGCTGCTTTTGTCTGTCTTGTCTATTTAGATTGCAAGCTCATCGGGGCAGGGACTGTCTTTCTCTACGTGTATGTACATCACCTCGCACGACGGAGCCTTAATCTCTGTTAGGGCCTCTAGGTGCTCTTGTGTTTATTAATAATAATTAGCAGTGGTATGTCCCACACGGTGCCTGTCCCATGACATTTTTTTTAGGAGGTGCTCCAAGGACCTTTGTGGCTTTTGTGCCTAGACTTGTCTCTAAAAGGTGAAATTAAAGGAGAGCATGAAGAGCTCTCTCTCTCTATTTATAGTGACTCTTCCTGTAATTAACAGTCCCAGTTTAGTAACCGCAGGAGCGGTGTGACTACACTCACAACACGCACGCCCCAAAACAAAGCCAGTTGGCTTAAATAAAGTTCAAGCTGTGACACTTCTCCTGACAACAGCCAGGAAGCTGGGAGCTGCGGGTGGATGCTGCGTGATCAGCCCCAGGTCACTGACTCAGGGATGGAGGGTCACGCTTAACTCTTCCTTCCTTGGATGCGGCTGGAGTATATCAGTTGCAGCCGTTAGAGGTGACCTGAGAAGAAAACGGTATCAATGATGGTCTGAATCCGAGGCTAAAGTCCCACTGATGCAGTAGAAACTCATGAAGGCCTCAAGGTCTGGCCTAATAACAGATTTTATTTAGTAAACCTTAATTAATTCAGCCTCCCAACATCTTCAAGTGAGAAGAGGTCATGGATTTATTATAATACTCAGGCCATCGTAGTTGTAACTATGCCACACATCATGGCGATGCAGGTCTTTGTGCTTCCACTTGAGTTCAAGGCAAACCTCCATACGCTGTTAGCAGTATAGGGCTTATGACATGCAGCTGAGCAGTTTTGGTTTTGTGCAGTAGAGGGCAGTGGTCTATGTAGTCTCTGGACAATTCATTGCTAGGGCTGTCTGGGAAACAAGAATTCTGTTCTGCAAAAAATGTTGAGGTTTCAACATTTGTTTTCATTCCCATGTGGAACAAAACAGAGACCTGTCGCCATTTGTCATGGGAGACCTACCCACCGCCAAATAGCCAAGAGCCCAGTGGTTAGAGAACTCACCTGGGTTGTGGGAGATGTAGGCTCGGTTTCTGCTTCAGATCAGGAACTTGAACCTGGGTCTCTCACATAGGTGAGTACCCTACGCACCAGGCTATTGGCTTTTCTGGAGTAAGTGGGGCTCTCCCACCTGGCAATTTCATTCTGCACCTGAGAAATCTTCCTGACGAATCAGCATTTTCCAACAAAATAATGTTTCACTGAAAAATTCTTGACCAGCTCTATTCATGACAGTATTGTTATCCCGATTTGACAGATAGGGAAACTGAGGCATGATGCAGCAAAATGACTTGCCCATGGTTGTAAAGAGAGTCAGTGACTGAACAGGGAATAGAACCTAGGAGTCCTGACTCCCATTCCACTGCTCTAACCAATAGACCTCTCCGGTCCCATGGTGCCTTGGCAACTTCTGATGACATCACAGGCCAACTGGTAATAAAACAAAGTCCTGAGCAGAACCTTTGCCCCGAACTGGGTCTGAACCTTTGTTTTCCATCCCTGTGTTGTGTCTCTGAACTCCGCGAAAGCAGAAGTGCTGAAATAGTCAAGGAAGGCGGTGGTGGTGGGGCAGGACGCTGGAGTGGAGTCGCGTTCCTATTCCTCCCTGGAGAGTCCAAATTGTATCGGCAACGACAGAGACTCAATAGGTCAATAATGTGCCACTGCTGGTAGTTAGTACCGATGATAAATGTTGGGATATTGAAAGTCTTTTTCCTAAGGCCCCGTCCAGACTACCCGCCCGGATCGGCGGGTAGCCATCGAAGTATCGGGGATCGATCTATCGCGTCTCGTCTGGACGCGATAGATCGATCCCCGAACGCGCTACTTCGAACTCCGGTACTCCTGCAGGGCGAGCGGAGTACCGGAGTTCGAAGTAGGAGCCGCGAACTTCGATCGCGGCGCCGCGCGGACGCGAGGTAAGTCGCGTTAGTTCGAACTAAGGTACTTCGACTTCAGCTACGCTATTCGCGTAGCTGAAGTCGAAGTACCTTAGTTCGATCCCGCCCCTAGTGTGGACCAGCCCNAGAGGCCCTGGAGGTTTTTCGCCTTCCTCCGCAGCATGGGGCAGGGGTCGCTTGCTAGAGGATTATCTGCTGCTTGAAGTCGTCAAATCATGATTTGGGGACTTCAACAGCTGAGTCAAGGGTGAGAGTTATTTCAGGAGTGGGTGGGTCAACTCTTGTGGCCTGCATCATGCAGGAGGTCAGACTAGATGATCATAATGGTCCCTTCTGACCTTAAGTTCTATGATTCTATGAGACTCTCAGGTTAGGAATCCTTGTGGGGTAGAAGGGTGGAGGTTGGTCAGTGGCCGCTGGGCTGACTGGTGCAGTGTATACATGGGGAGCTGTGTGTCGGGCGGGGGGGACAGCAGTTGGAGTAGGGGTTATGAGGTGGTGGCCCTATTTTCCCCTTGCACCATAGGGAAATCAGCGGCAGTTCCTTGTATGCTGCGGGGGGAGAATAGGGCCTAGTGAGCAGATCTGAGGGGAATCTCCCCACCCTCCTCCTAGTTACTCTTGCTGCACTCCTGGTGTGTGAGTACACGAGCTCCAGCTCCCTCCAGCTCTGCAGGCCCAATGCAGAGGAGATGGGCGTAAATTTCACCCTGAGAAGTGCCCACGCCTGGGTGACACTAGGACTATGTCTGCACTCTGTCTGGGAGGTGTCATTCCCAGCTTGGGGAGGTGTAAACACACGCGCCCTGTACCAGCTAGTGCGCTGAAAATGGCAGCGTGGCCCTGGCAGCACGGGCAGTGGCTTGGCTGGTTGCCCAGAGGTACCACCCAGTCCAGATCCGACGGACATATGCGGGCTGCCGCGGCCACACTGTGCTAGCTTGAGCAGATCTAGTGCATGTCAGTCTACCCACGCTGGGAATTACACCTCCCAGCTGCTGTGTAGACGTGTCCCCTGCCGTGGGGTAACGTGCCCACGGAGGGGACCATGGAAAGATGCCAGTCACACTCTCTGGCTGCCTTTCACTTGTTCTTTGGCTCAGTTGCCTTCTTTCTTTTCCCCTCTCTTGCTCAGTTTAGCTCCTCGCCTCAAAGCCCCTTCACTTTGCATTTCCTTGCTGATGGCTGGCCCTGGATGGAAGAGGTCAGAGGGCCGGACAGACAGAGCCGTAATAATTTGCCCCACCGCTCGCTGGCTCCCTATCTGCCCTCCCCAGTCCAGATCCACTTGCCCTCCTGAAACGAGATCTCCACTGACGATAAGGCTGCAATGACCAGCACCCCACAATGCACCTTTCAGGATCCTACAGATGCCTATCGCAACATGTGGCATATCTCATCCAGTGCACTAAATGTCCCAACAACTATATGGATGAAAACAGACAATCACTACGCTCGCTAATGAACTCACCCAGGACAAGGGATAAAAGACAAAACCACCTCATCACCTGTGGGAAACACTCTTCACAAAGCAATCACTCCATAGCGGACCTCTCAGTCCCCATCCTCAAAGGAAACCTGCACAACACCTTCCAAAGATGAGCCTGGGAGCTTAAATTCATAACTTTGCTAGATACTAAAACTCGTGGACTGAAGAGAGACACTGGATTTATGGCTTATTACAACGATCTATAGCCCACTTTAACCCCCTCAGCTTTTTTGTTTCTTCACCCCATGATTGGAGAGGTGTTAACAGGTCACTTCACCTTGGCTAGTCCCTTGAAATATGTGTTACCTACTTATGCTAAACAATCAACCTTATATTTAGCTGTGACCCTCTGAGTACCTTCCCCAGACCCGGAGAAGAGCTCGGTGTGAGCTTGAAAGCTGGTCTCTCTCACCAACGGAAGTTGGGCCAGTAAAAGCTATCACCTCACCTCACCCACCTTGTCTCCGTAAGGCTTCTGTCACTCTCGCTGCCAAAATCAAACCCCTTCCCTCATCAAATCCCTAATCAGCCGGAACGGCACTGTAAGCCGTGCTAAATTGACTCCTCTCCGCTCCTTTGGCTGACCGCTGCCCTTCAATGATCTGGCCCCGTCTCTGACTCCGAGGGCAACAGCCTCTCTAATTATATTTCTCCTACCTTCCAAATCCTCTCAGGCGCCTGGACAGGAGCCGGTATTGAGAGGGTGGGAGGATTAGAGGGACCCAATCTCGCATTGCAGCACCAAATGGGAAATGCGTTGGGGGGAGGAGATGAGAGAGCGTGCGCAGGTGTGTGGGGGTGCAAGGATTGCGGGGATGTCTGTGTGAGGCACGGGGGGGGTGTCTATGCCGAGTGTGTGGGGGAGCGCAAGTGGATGGGGTCATCCTTGTGAGTCGCAGGTGGGTGCGTGTCTGGGACCACACCTGTGCGGCTGCATGTATGTAGTGGGGCGAGTGCAGGGTGTGAGGTAATAAATATTACATTCTGTAAACCTTGACATACCACACTTTACATTATGCAACGAGGCACTATTTACAAATCCACAGTGGGTAAAATAATTAACCCTCTAATGTAAGTGATGATTTTGCAAAGTGCGGGACAAAACCAGTGCTGTTAATTGCAAGTCCTATGCAAGCAAGTTATAGTAAAATCATTGCTAACTACTGGAAGCTTACTTGGATGTTTCTATTGAGGATTTATAGAAATGTGAGTTTAGAATGAAATACAGTATGATACAGAGTTAGGATGTACATGTGGAAACAGTAAGTATGGAAATTAATAAGGCAGCATGCTCAGAACAAGTTTTAAGCAGCACTGATGTTAGATCCTTAGTGGCAACTATATCTGTTATTGTTAATGTTAAAAATTCAGAGTGCAACATAGAAGCCTCATTTAACATAAAAAATGTGCAAATTGTTTTCTTCTTAAACAAAAGAAAATAACATAGCAAGGAAGATATTCTACCAAATAACATTTTTAAGTCACAGCAAAGTAGACCATCTTCTTTCCAAAATCAGCTACAAGGCACTAAGAGTAGGAAATGGCAGGTAACATGAAAGACTGAATACTGCTCCTCAGTCAGGTCGAAATATGGGATATTTTGGTAAGAATTCTATTAGTATTACATATTTTATCATATTGCTAGTTTCACATTTCCTTTTACTCAGCTTCCAGTGCAAACCAAGCTTATGATATAGTCTGTTATTTTCCCATTCTAGCAACTTCTGAATTGATCTTAGGTAGGGACATGTGTGTACGTAGGTGGCAGTGCGTGTTTCAGGTAGCTGTGGTGCATGTATGTGGGTGACGTGGGGGTTACACGCATGCACACAGCTGTATGAATGGGCTCCAGAGCCAGAATTCCCTTGGCCCCAGGGAAGCGGTCTCCCCCTGGACAGGGCCGAGGTCTGCAGGCCGCAGGGACTTGCAGCTCCTGTGGCCCATACACTTCCAGTTCAGCTCCAGGACTGTCATTCAGCATCTGTCATCCGCGGAAGGAAAAGGATGGACTTGTGGCCAAGGCAATGGACTGGGACCCAGGAGAACTTGGCTTCTGCCCCGGCTTCCAGTGCGAGGTTGGACAAGTCACATCAAACAGAGCCTTGCACCCGCAAAGTCACTCACAACTCAACCAAAGCAGATGGGGAGATGGGCTCGCGCTAGTCCACTGAGAATAGCCATGTGGCCGTTGCGGCACCGGCAGAGGCAGCATGAATCTCTCTAGCCGGGCTGGGGGGCTGGCTCCCAGCTGCAGTGTGGGCAGACCCTCAGCATCTGGGCTTGATTAACCTGTGTCCTCACTGCAGAGTGGTGGGTGGGTTGCCAGCCAGGACCGAGGCAAAACCCGGTGTCAAGCCAACATCCTCCGGTGTGTCCGCTAGCCGGGGTTTAAAGCCCCTTCGAAGCCCAGGGCAGAGGTTTTTCTGTGGGGATGGGAAGGGGGCTGGGACACCACTGAGGTTCTCGCCCGGGTGAACTCTGCTCTGAAGACATACCCAGAGGGGACGCCTACGCTGCAAAAAACACCCGTAGCTGGCCCGTGTCAGCTGAGGCAGGGTTGCGGGGCTCAGGCTTCGGGGCTATGAAATTGCAGTGTGGACGTTCAGGCTTGGGCCCTTGCGGGGTCCTACATCCCGATCCCAGCTGTCTGCCCTGCAATTTTATAATCCTGCCGCGGGAGCCTGTCAGCTGTCCCAGGCCAGCCGCAATGTAGATACACCCAGGGAGGCTAACTCAGACCCCTCTTTCCAAAGGTGCCCGGGAATTGGCTAATCTTGGGCTGGCTGGCACGAGCTCACTGAGACAGGACCTCCCGGCCGCCGCGTCTTGGGGTCGGACCCCTCGGCTGGGTTGTCGTGCCGGAGACGCAAATGGATTAAGGAGCGAGGGACTACAATTAATTGGATTATGCGTAAATAAACGCAGGGCGTTGGAATGGAACTAGCGCGGGGGATGTTTTAATCGAAGGGGGAAGATGAAGAGATGGGCTGATAATGCCCTGGCACCCGTCACCATAACTGTGATTTATTGCCCGTGTGGCCACAGAGTCAATTTGGGCATAATGTCCCTCCGCTGCTCGGGCCGCTGCTGTAGTGCTTCTGCCTCTAATGAAATTGGATGACAGGAGACGCCTGCTGGCTTGGCATTAAGAGGCTAAAGGTTATCCCCAGCTGCCGCTTGGCGCCTCGGAGAGAGAGCAAGGCCCAGCGCCTCATAGTATTTAGGCACCTAACTCCCATGGGAGTTAGGCCCCAAAATGACTTTGAAGATTTGGGCCCATGAGCTTTCTCTGGTGTTGCCGCTGCAGTGGGCTTGCTCGGCCCACAGTTAAAGGTCTCTCTCCTTCTCTTACAGCCTCTAATAATACGCTCCTTAGCGTGTTCCCTCCAGCCATCTCAAAACAGTGGGGAAACTGAGGCACAACCCCTGAGCACCTCCTTGTGATTGTGGTTGTTCTTTTAAATGTTGACACCTGTCCCGCAGCATCCAGACTGGGACCCAGGGGCTCACTGCATCTCTGGTAATGGGCAGAGGTGTCAGGTGGTAAGCGTCTAATGGTGCCAGCAAACACAGGTTGAGCCCGAAGCCACGGCCTTGAGACCAGACTTCTTAGTGATTGCCACTGCTCACCGGAGCAGCATGGCCTAGTGGCTAGAACACTGGACTGGGACTCAGGAGATGTGAGCTCTGTTTCCAGCTCTGCTTCTAGCCTGCTTGGTGAACTTAGACAAGTCCTTTCCCTCCTCTTTGGGCCTCAGTTTCCTCATCTGTAAAGTAGGGTGAATGATAGTTACCTCCTTTGAAAAGCACTTTGAGATCTGGTGATGAGAAGAGGTAGGTGGTATTACTGGGAATGCTTCGCTCTAACGTGAGGTACATCTCCCCACCCCTGTCTGAGGTCAGATGGGTCGCCACCTCTCTGGCCGGGCTCAGGATCTGGGTGTGCAGCTCAGGCTGGCTGAGGTGACTCATTGCTGCAGCAGGTTGTGTGGAAGCAAACGGCACTAAGGGTGCTAAAAATACAGCGGCTGTGCGTCATAGCCAGGCGTGCCGGGCGGGGGGCTGGACTGATTCCTGAGCCAGGACTGTACCTCCAATGCCAGCATGCAGCCGATAACACCCGCCATGACACCTACACCCCGGCACACACATGTACACCCTCTTCTCTCTCATGCAACCCCCTGTACGGACCTCCACCCATGTGATCTCGCACACACCCCGATACACATCTCCCATGCACACACCTACATATAGTACACGGTCACCCACATACCGCCCCCAGGTTCACTGCCCCGACCTGCCACCCTCACACACAAATACACCCCTCCAGCTAACACTCTGCCTCCATCCCACCTAGACAGCTATGTAAACACACCTTCATAGGCACAGTTAAATTCAATCAGACTGCTCCTTACCAAGCTAAAGGAGACAGAACCACAGGTGTAAATCTACACTCCCCAGCTCTCCTTCTGGCCTCTGCTTCCAAGCTCTCGACGTGCTGGAGACACTTGCGTTTGTGAATTGTTTTATTAGTGGCTCCAACCCCACCACATCCCAAACGGCTTCCTTTTTAGTCTTCAGAACAAAGCTAGTAAGTTCCAATCCATATCATTTTATGAACAATCATAAAATAAAAATGCTGTCCCCTTTGCAGACTTGTTTAAGAGGCTGTTAGGGGAGCCGCCGGCCTCGTTACTCATTCCACAAACGGGACACGGTTTATTTTAAAAGAGTGAAAATTTGCACGTCCACACACATATGCCAATGGAAGGGCAATTGATTAATACAGTCTAAGGGCAGAAGGGAACCACTGTGATCATCTAGGCCGACCTCCTGTCTGACACAGACCAGAGAACTGCCCTCAAATAATTCCTCTTTGAGCTAGAGCAGATCATTTATAAAAAAACATCCAGTCTTGATTTTAAAAATGGCCAGTGGTGGAGAATCCCTGGTGACAACTGCTATTTGTTTCAATGGTTAGTTACTCTCACTGTTAAAATTTTGCTCCTTATTTTCAATCTGAATTTGTCTGGCTTCAACTGCCAGCCATTGGATCACGTTACACCTCTCTCTGCTAGAGCAAAAAGCCCATTATTACATGTTTGTTCCCCCGTAGGTACTTCTACACTGTAATCAAGTCACCCGGTCACCTTCTCTTTGATAAGGTAAGTAGATTGAGCTCCTTGAGTCTATCACTATAAGGCAGGTTTTCCAATCCTTTAATCATTCTCGTGGCTCTTCTTTGAACCCTCCAATTTATCAACATCCATCTTGAATTGTGGATACATATAGAAGCAGGAGCATGAAGGCACACTGTGGAGTAAGCCTTGCTGGCTTGTGCCTAAGAAGTAGACTTAAAAATACCCTGAGCTCTTAATAAAAATGTAATACAGCATTAATCTAGCAGGAGTGGCAGCATCTGATATAACTATGTTTGCATATCAGTCTCCATTCTACCCCCCTCTGTTTTTAATAGCTCATACCCATCTGACATGTCCATCTTTCAGGCTGAAATTTCCAGTCCTGGTCTCTGTTCAAAGATGGGAGACAGTTTAAGAAAACATGACGGATATTTTTGAGCCCAAGGAGAGTGCAAACAAATCTACGTCCTCCTCGTGATTAAGAAATTTCTTGCAAACTTTTTCTCGAGCAGCTGAAACAACCGGATTCGGAAAGTTGAGGTAGGGCATAGAACGAGCCCTCCTGGCGTGCTCCAGAAAAAACTGGGCTTCATTTGAATGCGTTCTGAGCATGTGGTGTAAGGGCTGTATGTCTTGCACTATATTTTCCCTAAAGCTCTGATCCTGCAGACTTGCTTGTGAGTAACTTTGTGAATGTGAAAGCAGCAAAGAATCCTGTGGCACCTTATAGACTAACAGAGGTTTTGCAGCATGAGCTTTCGTGGGTGAATACCCACTTCTTCGGATGCAAGTGAATTTTTGTGAATGTGGGTAGCATGTACCTCAATGGAGCTAGTTACGTGCTTAAAGCAAACACTGGTATAAGTTCTGGCAGGACTGAAGTGTGTGAAATACATGCATGAGCGGCTCATTTGCTTAGGTACCCAGTGTGTGATGCATGAGGAGCAGTGCTTTGCATTTTGTAACATGCATAGGAGGGGTTGATGCATCCTAGGGATTCATTAAGTGGAAGGGGCGGCCTTCTAAGAGACCTGAACCAGGAGTGGCAGCCAGGTCGTTTCAGATGGCAGAATTTTCCTGCCCTATTGCCAGTTTTTCTGGCAAGCCAACGGAAGTTCTGAGGCTCGAGGCGTGGAACATCTCCTTTTCTGCCTTGTTTTCGCTCTGCCCCCGCTTGGTTGCTTTAAAAAAACCCGAAACACCTAGGAAATTCCACACAAAAACCTTTGTTAAGAAAACATTAAAGTTGCACTGCTAAGGTGCTCAAAAATCAGGAGATACCAGCGGGAAGATGGCATGCACAAACCCCAAAGCTGACCTGCAAAGATAAAATAACTAAGGGGCTGATTCCTCCCAGTGCTGCAATTTGTGTTGTC
Source organism: Platysternon megacephalum (assembly GCA_003942145.1). Lineage (NCBI taxonomy): Eukaryota > Metazoa > Chordata > Testudines > Platysternidae > Platysternon > Platysternon megacephalum. The sequence continues at coordinate 1,276,392 of QXTE01000223.1, forward strand.
ACTTACAACTGTGCAAAGGAGGAGTAAGATGACATTCTGACTGGTGGAGTACACAGACGGCTAAGAATGTGTGCTCTACTTTGCTTTTTATGATGTATTAAGAAGGCTTGAATATTTTTTTAAAAGTTTTTCACCTTGAAAATATAGGGATGACGAAGTCTTGTCTTCCCTGCTTTTGCTGAAGGTCTCCTTGGAGGAGCAGGGAACTGGAGTAGGAAATCTCTCAGCCTTTAGTTTTAGGGGTGGGGGATATTGAGTCTTTACCAGAGAGAGCTTTTCCCCCATGTGTTTTGAGTTAAATAAGTGTTAATAAAAAAAAAGAGCTTTAAACAATCTGAATAATAACTTTTCACCCTGCCATTTGTTCAGGTTTCAGGCTCTTGTGGTTACAGCCGGTCAAAATTTGTCATGTTGTTTTTTTTTAATTAAAAATGTCTTTTTAAAAAAATGAACACGCCACCCCCCCAAATGTAATGAAATGTTCAGGTTTTTTAAATGAAAACCGAAAAACCTGGGAGTTTTTGTATTCTGATTTTTCCCCAAAAATTTGAAATTGAAAAATTTTCAAAAATCTGTTCTTCTCAAAACAAAACCATTTCCCAGCAAATTTCATTTTTTTACTTTGTTTTCCAAACAGCTCTAGTCCTAATCTTGCTGGATCTCTAGTCATCCCCAGAGTCCTCCTGTAAAAACAGGGTCCCCAAATTTAACAACCCGTGAACCCCTTTCACTAAAATGTGAAATCTCGTGAACCCCCTCCTAAAAATGAATATTTCCAGGGATTTAAGTTTAAATCTCCTCAGTGTGATGCTAACAATCACTCACTTCTCACTGAAGCAAAACAGCACCCCAGAGAAAATGACTTCGTGTCGAATTACTGAGGTACCTGAACCCTGCTACAGTGACTACTACCTGCTTCCGGCTGCTTTGGGGCGCAAACACCTTATCTTCCACCACCAAGGCCATTCCTAGGACGGTGCCCCGCGAGGGACAAATTAGCCTGGACCACCCTCCACGTACAACGTGGCCCCTGCGCACTCTGCCCCTCATGCCACCCAACTTCCCGTCTGCCAAGGACAGGGGTCCGAGCTGCCACCTGTGTGCCTGAGGTCCCAGCTGCCTCCCTGCCTGTGATGGGGCTCAGGCTGCTGGCCCCGCGCCAGGGTCTGGGCTGCCGGCTCCACACTCCTCAGGGCTCGGGCTGCTGGCCCCGCGCTGACTGGGGCTCGGCTGCCCACTCAGCGCTTCACAGGGCTCGGGCTGTCTGCTCCGCAACTGGGTCACACCTGCTGCCTCCCATGCCCGGGGTCCTCTGGCCGCCATTAAGGACATTTTTCTGGCGAACCCCCTGTAACATTGTGCGAACCCCAGTTTGGGAACCACTTGGGTAGACAAATCTGGCACCATAACACAGATATTCCCGAACAGGGAGCGTGTGCCAGAGACCAGCGCAGAGAGTCTGCGGATCACCTCGTTTCCAGCTGCTCCGTCCCATTGAAAGAAGTGGACGCGAGGTAAACACTTTCCTAATGTACATTTTCCATGTAAGCGATTGTTGCAGGGAGGTGACGTGATCACAAATGAGAGGGGCAGGTCTATTTGACAAACTCTGCTAAGAGATGAGGCACGCTATGAAAGGTTAAAAGAAAAGGACTCATACGGACTTCCTTATACTTTGTAAAGCTGCAGAAAAAGACACCTCACAATTTCCCCCCTTTTGTTGGTCCCCTTTAACTCTGCACCTTTGCATGTGACAGCACGATAAGGTCTTTAATTTCAAGATCAAATACTATTTCTCAGGGACTGCACTGTACTATCCGCCGATTTATTTTTTGTACAGTGTCATTGACAATGTTGTGAAAGTAACCCAGGAGTCCTGAGACCTGTCCCCCCAATCTGACCATTTGATCACATTCCCCTCCCAGAGCCAGGAATAGAACTCAGGAACCCTGGTTCCCAACGCCGACTTCTAACTGCTAAATCAGGGCTGGGCAAACTTTTTGGCCAGAGAGCCACCTCTGGTATGGAAATTGTATGGCGGGCCATGAATGCTCATGAAATTGGGGGTTGGGGTGCAGGCTCTGGCTGCGGGTGCGGGCTCTGGGGTGTGGCCAGAAATGAGGAGTTCAGGGTGTGGGAGGGGGCTCCGGGCTGGGGCAGGGGCTTGGGATGCAGGGGCGGAATGAGGGCTCTGCCTGGAGGTGTGGGCTCTGGGGTGGGGCTGGGGATGAGGGGTTGGGGGTGCAGGAGGGTGCTCCGGTCTGGGACCGAGGGGTTTGGAGGGTGGGAGGAGGTAGTGGGTTGGGGCACGGGAGGGGGTCAGGGGTGCAGGCTCTGGGAGGCGCTTACCTCAAGCAGCTCCCAGAAGCAGCGGCATGTCCCCCCCTTTGGCTCCTATGCGGAGGTGTGGCCAGGCAGCTCTGCGTGGTGCCCTGTCCACAGGCTCCGCCCCTGCAGCTCCCATTGGCCGTGGTTCCCGGCCAATGGGAGCTGCGGGGGCAGTCCTTGGGGTGGGAGCAGCGTGAGGAACCCCCTGGCTGCCCCTACGTGTAGGAGCCGGAGGGGGGACATGCTGCTGCTTCCGGGAGCCACGCGGACTGGGGCAAGCCCCTGACCCCATTCCCTGGCCGGAGCAGGGCAAGCCCTGGACCCCGCTCCCTGTCGGGAGCTCGAGGGCTGGATTAAAACATCTGGAGGGCAGGATGCAGCCCCTGGGCCGTACTTTGCCCACCCCTGTGCTAAATCAAATCAAATTCCCCTCCCAGAGCGGGGAATAGAACCCAGGCGTCCTGAGTCCCAATCCCCAGTGCTAATCACTGCTAGACTCAGCCAATACTCCCTCTCCAGCAGCACACGTCCGCAGCCGCTGCAGTCCCACCAGGCTAAACCCTTTTGGAACTAATGGGAGCAGTTGGCAGATTTCGTGTGCCTAATGGGCCACGGACGGCACGGGTAGTTAACCGTTCGAAAACTGCCTGGCGCTGCCAATCGTGTTATTATATCAGGCAAGAGATTAAGGCTCCAATTAAAGAGAGACAGGGAATTCGCACGGTGACCAGCCATGAGGAGCTGGAATTTCCAGAAGGCCATTTAGGGACTGATTGAAACAGTAACGAGGTGGGAGCCAGCCAGCAGCGGGCGTGCCCAGAGCCTGGGTGGCAGCAGGTGGCCCAATGGTCGGGTCAGGGAGGTTTTCTGTACTAGGCTGAATTATTCCCCGGCTAATGCCGTCCGCTGACAGAGAAGGCCATTTTCTAGCAACCTGCCCGGGAGCAGGAGGGGGTGTCGGCAAGCCCCCCGTGGGCTGGAGTGGGAGGTGGGGAAGGTGTGGGGTGTATATCGTGGCAGCTGGATGGGGGCTGGGGAGGAGCGTGGGGATAACTGGGGGGTTGAGGATTGGAAGGGCGGGTGAGTCTCTGGGAAGCTTGGTGGGGGTGTGTTGGTGGAGTGCCTGGGCAGGGGTTTGCATGGGGGGCAGCTGGGGCTCTCTCTCCCCACTTTTTGCCCTGCTGCCACCAGGACTAAGCTGCCCTGGGGATAAACTGTGGGCCCCAGTCCCCAGGCTCCGGCGCCCCCTTGCAGCAGTGGATGGCAACGCAGAGCCGCCAGGAGAGGATCTGAGGTGAGCAGCAAACGCCCACCCACCTGGGGTGAGGCCTGGGGTGGTGGGTGGGCCTCTTCCTTCCCCCTGACTCCGCTCCCCCGGGGTGTGTGCCCGTGGCAGGGGGGTGCAGAAAGGGGCACCTCATTGGCGTCTCAGCGTTGGGGGCGGCATGAGGGAGTAAGAGGTGCTGGTGTCACTCTCGCCCCTGGGCCCGAGAGTTTGGGGTTTGACTCGGTCGCCGTGCCTTGGGCTCAGCCCCGTACCGACCCAGCAGGGCTGTGTGTCAGCAAGAGTGCAAGTAGGGTGACCGCCTTTCCAAAACGCAAAAACGGGACACGTGCCGGAGCCCCGCCCCCCTCCGTGGCCCCACCCCTGCTCCTCCTCTTCCCCCGAGGCCCTGCCCGGGCTGGAAGCCAGAGCCAGGCACTGGTAAGAGGCATCCAGAGAGCCGGGGCTGCTGTGGAGAGCCCTGGACCCTCGACCTGCCCTGGGCGGGGGGTTGGGGTGCCCAAGAACAGCCCCCAGCCTGTGTCCCCGTCCCCTGGGGCACACCACCCAGGGCAAGTGGAGGGTCTGGGACTCGGAGCTCCCCACAGCTGCCCAGGCTCCCTGGGTGGCTCTTACTACTGCCCGACTCTGGTTTCTGGCCTGGCCAGGGGGTGGGACCTTGTGGTGAGTGGGGGGGCTAAGGACCATCTCAGTCCACTCCCCCACCAGGAAGAGGCAGGCGCCGCCCCTGAGCCTCAGGCAGGCACGGAGCGACACCGCAGGGAATCTGGGACAAATGCTGTCCCGAAGTCATTCAGTCCAGGAGTGGGACTGGAAATGTATATTTCGGGACTGTCCTGCCCAATTAGGGACGGGTGGTCACCCTAAGTGCAAGGGACATGCACGGAACATGCAAATATGTCCTTCGCTTCCCCTAGATCCTTGAGCATTCCCGGCACTGACCCCTACATAACTGATACTTGTCTCAGCCACGGGTGACCCTTGTCCTCTCACTAGTAAGGGGTGGGGAAGACACCAGAGTGGGGCTGCCAGGCCGGCCTGTCGGTCTGTAACCCCCATCAAAATCCAAAGAGTCCAGGTTCAGTCTTTGCTGATGAGCCAACCAGGGGCATTGTTAGTATTTCTTGGTCCATCCAGTCACCTCCACCTATCACCATGGTATCGATGCATCCCAAGGATGAGATGAGATGGTAAAACAGGGTCTCTGGATGACCATCTAGGAGGAAGGTGAAGCTCCGCAACCCAGGATCTGGAACCTGGGGGGGGTGTTGTTTGTTTGAAATGAAAGCGTGAATTATGGAGGGGAGCATCGGAAAAGTATTTATCTGGCCTTCTGGCTAGTACGGTCTCCCAGCTGTCTGGAATTCCTCTCAGCTGAGCCCATCCTGTTTGATCCCTTCCAAAGGGGATCGCTCAACATATTTTATTGACAAAGCCCTCCAAGTGTGTATTTAGAATCATAGAATCATAGAATATCAGGGTTGGAAGGGACCTCAGGAGGTCATCTAGTCCAACCCCCTGCTCAAAGCAGGACCTAATCCCAACTAAATCATCCCAGCCAGGGCTTTGTCAAGCCTGACCTTAAAAACCTCTAAGGAAGGAGATTCCACCACCTCCCTAGGTAACCCATTCCAGTGCTTCACCACCCTCCTAGTGAAAAAGTTTTTCCTAATATCCAATCTAAACCTCCCCCACTGCAACTTGAGACCATTACTCCTTGTTCTGTCATCTGGTACCACTGTGAACAGTCTAGATCCATCCTCTTTGGAACCCCCTTTCAGGTAGTTGAAAGCAGCTATCAAATCCCCCCTCATTCTTCTCTTCTGCAGACTAAACAATCCCAGTTCCCTCAGCCTCTCCTCATAACTCATGTGCTCCAGCCCCCTAATCATTTTTGTTGCCCTCCGCTGGACTCTTTCCAATTTTTCCACATCCTTCTTGTACTGTGGGGCCCAAAACTGGACACAGTACTCCAGGTGAGGCCTCACCAATGTCGAATAGAGGGGAATGATCACGTCCCTTGATCTGCTGGCAATGCCCCTACTTATACAGCCCAAAATGCCGTTAGCCTTCTTGGCAACAAGGGCACACTTTATTTAGTCTAAAGGTGAGCACGCTGAACACTTAAATAGCAGGGAATTTTAAAGCTGCATCCTGTCTTGTCCAGGGTCTGTCTCTTTCCACGGGCTCTTCGCTCTAGCAGACCCTGGTAGAACAAGATCCAGTGGCCGGAAGTTGAAGCGACAAGTTCAGACGAGGAAGGAGACGTACATTTTTACCAGTGAGGGTAACTAACCATTGACAACATTTTAACAAGAGGTGTGTGTGTGTGTGGGGGGGATTCTCTAGAACTGGGTGAGTGTTTTTCTAAACGATCTGCTCTCTTCAAACAGGAATTAATTCAGGAAGTGCAGTGGCCTGTGCTCTGCAGGAAGTCAGACTAGATGAGAGGATCACAATGGCCCATCTTGGCTTTATAATATGTCTGTACAGCACTACCATAACGCACCTAATAATAGCACTCACTTTTGCAAAGCACTTTGAGATCCTTTGACACAGGGCACTGTGTAAGTGGGAGACGTTATTGCCATAAATTACGATATTAATGTGTAGGCCTCTGCATGACAAGGAAACACAAAGGAGCGGAAATTCGGCTGTTCCTTCCCTTAGCTGCCTCCTGAGTTCTGGCTTCTTTATTTTCTCTGCAAGCGTTGATGACACCTACCTGGCCCGGGGGTGGAGAATTAGCTTAGTTTTGCTGTCGCATCGAAATACCGAGTGCTTTCCATTTTCACACAAACGCGCACACAAAACTACGTTAAGGGAATGTTATTAAGGTTGCAAGGTCAAGCGCTCAGAAGTGAGGAAATGCCAGAATTAAAGCTGCCTGGTGCAACCTTCATTTGGCCCCTTTGTGCATATGTAGATGATATCGTCAGACGCCACCGGTGTGGTGGTCTGCTCTATTCAATGTTTATAATAGTCGGCTGCGTGTGTGTTCCCTCTGTGTGCTGCCCCGGCTCTGCACAGATAGTTGACACAGCAGACCCCAAGAGAACCCCCAATGACCACAGACTCCGATAAGGTACGAAGGCACCCGGCCAGGTTTATTGCCAAATGAAATACAGTCTCTAGCTCCCCGGATCAGATGTCTACAGTTCTGCCAGTACATATGTGCTCCCTGACAATGGACAGCTCAGTCAGTGGCGGGACACTCCACTGCCCCCTAGGCTGGACAAAGACAGTGCCCAGGGATGTATTCTTATACACACGTACAAACAAGTTACACATCACTACTGACGTATTGAGGTGCAACCCCTCTACATAGCAAGGTACAACCCCTCTACGCAGTAAGGTGCCACCTCTCACCTTGTACATGTTGGTTCGAATAAAACAACTGAATCCATCATATTACCCTTTTGCCCATCTTTAGGATGGGTCAGCCTGTTCCTTGTTATCTGTGTGGAATGTGCAAGTATCCGAGTGTTCTGGTACCTTTTAAATCCTTGAGGGGGCCATTTAGGGATCTGGGACAAAAATCTGTCAGGGGATTGGTCCTGCTTTGAGCAGGGGGTTGGACTAGATACCTCCTGAGGTCCCTTCCAACCCTGATATTATATTCTATGATTCTTTTAGGTATGTGTATCACCCCTTTCCTTGCCAGCTTCTGTGAGCAGGGCCTGCCTCTGGCTCACAGTTTAATTTTGCTTTATGTTAGCAAAGTCTTGACCATTACTTTAGTTCAGGCCTTAGGCCTCATACCAGGCCTCTGATACAAGGGTTTGTTTCAGCTTCTCATCTTACTACAGATGATACAGTCTTTAGACAGACACATACTATTTTTTTCATGGGACCCTGCCTCTTTCCGTGCACAGGATGCGTCTGCTCAGGGCTGTGCAGTGAAAGAGGCTGTTGTCTGTAAGACCCTGCTTCATTTGTTGCAGAAGTTGGAAGGTGGGTACGATTTGAGGCACTGGAAACAGGCAGGTCTAGGCTCAAAACTAAAGGCCCCCCCTCAACTGAGGGGAGAAACCACTAAGTCCAGGCTCCAGTCAGTTACGGGGTCAAGGAACCAGAAGGAGACATCAAGCAGAGAACCCCGAACAAGGGCCACCGATCTTCAAATGCATCCAAGGAGTCAGTGGACACAGCCCAGAAGAACCCTGCCTGGAGACATGACCAAACAAGGGACCAAACACCTCCTCCTGGTGCGATGGACAGCCATCTTGGCCAGTGCCAGGAAGAGGTTGACGAGGAAGTCCCATGACTTTGTGGGGCCATGGATAGGGATGTGAATAGATCAGGAGACATGGGGTAAAGTGCAGCCAGAACTTTTGGAGGAGGAAAAGGGCCAGGTATCAGGGAGTTCGTGAACCGCGCCAGGTACACACCGTGGAGGAGCTGCCAACTAATACCCCCAGCAGGCTGTGGAACCTGCATGGAGTACCGGGTGCCCCACCTGGGTTCCTTGCCCTCCTCAGATGGCAGCAGGTCCTGCCACTTGGTGTCAGGGCGGGACATGAGGATGAGAAAGTGCATGGTGTGAAGCATGGTCTCTGGGCGTGGTTCGGAGGCTGACTGGCTGGATGTGCAGCTGGCTCAGGTGATGTGTCAGGGGTGGCCAGGGAGGGTTGTGGGGCAGGGCCTGATGACATGCTCCGGAGGGCCAGGAGTGAGGGGTGGGCAGGGAACACCCTCCTGCAGGACCCGCTCCAGGAAAGCAAGAGAAGCAGGAGGCAAAGCTGCCTTTACATCATGGAGAACACGACAGGGGACATGCGGTGGCCGAGCGCCCCGGTTGTGATGTTATTGACATGTCTCAACAAGGACAAGTGCAGAGTCCTGCATTTAGGACGAAAGAATCCCATGCACTGCTATAGGCTAGGGACCGAATGGCTGGGCAGCAGTTCTGCAGAAAAGGACCTAGGGGTTACGGTGGATGAAAAGCTGAATATGAGTCAACAGTGTGCCCTTGTTGCCAAGAAGGCTAATGGCATTTTGGGTTGTATAAGTAGGGGCATTTCCAGCAGATCGAGGGATGTGATCATTCCCCTCTACTCAGCACTGGTGAGGCCTCATTTGGAGTACTGTGTCCAGTTTTGGGCCCCACACTACAAGAAGGATGTGGATAAATTGGAGAGAGTCCAGCGGAGGGCAACAAAAATGATTAGGGGGCTGGAGCACATGACTTACGAGGAGAGGCTGAGGGAACTGGGATTGTTTAGTCTGCAGAAGAGAAGAATGAGGGGCGATTTGATAGCTGCTTTCAACTACCTGAAAGGGGGTTCCAAAGAGGATGGATCTAGACTGTTCTCAGTGATAGAAGATGACAGAACAAGGAGTAATGGTCTCAAGTTGCAGAGGGGGCGGTTTAGGTTGGACATTAGGAAAAACTTTTTCACTAGTAGGGTGGGGAAGAACTGGAATGGGTTACCTAGGGAGGTAGTGGAATCTCCTTCCTTAGAGGTTTTTAAGGTCAGGCTTGACAAAGCCCTGGCTGGGCTGATTTAGTTGGGTTTGGTCCTGCTTTGAGCAGGGGGTTGGACTAGATGACCTCCTGAGGTCCCTTCCAACCCTGAGATTCTATGATTCTATGAATTGTGACCGTATAGATCATTGTTGCAGCCAGGGTCCTTTGGTTGCACCCGGTGTTGTACAGAGGAATCATAGAATGTCAGGGTTGGAAGGGACCTCAGGAGGTCATCTAGTCCCACCCCCTGCTCAATGCAGGACCAATCCCTAACTAAATCCCCAAATGGCCCCCTCAAGGATTGAACTCACAACCCTGGGTTTAGCAGGCCAATGCTCAAAGCACTGAGAATTAAGTTCTCTGCAGCTCCGAGGAGGATAAAGCAACAGCCAATGAAGGGCTTGTTTTCCCGGCGCAGCAGTGCACACTAAAGGCCTGTGAAGACCCTGCTGGTGTGCGCTAAAAGTTCTCTAGTGGGTGTTAACATCATTAACCTGTAGCGGGGAACTTTTAGTGCACACCAGCAGGGTCTGTCTGCACCAGTTTGTGCACGGCACATTGGTGCCCTTTAGAATTCACATCCCTTGAGTGCACATTGCTGCACTGGGTAGACAAGCCATAAGACCACTTTGCTTCTGATTAAGAGCATCTTCAGGGAGCGGGAATGCGCTTTAATTTATGCACATTGACTTCACACCCTCCGCTAATGTGTCTTAACTTTCCTGAGTGTTCCCACATACACAAGTCCTAAGTGACTTGCCCAGGGTCACACAGGTAGCCTGTGGCAGAGCTGGGCGTTCCCATAAAGAGCCTCTCCCACAAGACCACCCTTCCTCTCCTCTTTTCCTCCGCTGGAGGCTCCCGTTGGTCACCTGAGTGCTTCTGGGCACGAGCAGAGACCCGGATTCAACACTCCTCGGGCACCTCTGCAGAGCCCTGGTGAAGTGTGGTAGCATTTAGTCTGCTGCTGGCTTTCATCCACATCTGGATTTCTAGCGGGCTGGGAGGTGGACAAGGATCCCATATTTCAATGGCGCCTTTTGCAGAGAAGGATCACAAATGGATCCTAGCAACTGTGCGTGTGAGAGCGTCATCTAGCCCAGCCCAAAAATGGAGCCGTCTCTGAGGAGGAACGTGGCGTTTCTTTAACAGCACACAGCAACACAACACTCAACTTTAGGCCAGGAGGTGGAAAAGACTATATTCAATTGGAACTACAGGGGGCATTTTAAGTATGAAATGGCCCAAGATTGGAATTGGGTCAGGGCACACCCCCTATTTTTGTGCAAAGTGTTGTGGGATCTTTAATGACCACAAGGGGGCAGGAGTTCAGGTTTAGGGTTCACGTGAGGGCCATGTCTTCGGCATGGTTGTTGAATGTCGTAGCTTGGCTCTGAGTTACCTACATTCTCCTACAGGAGGGGATATCCATTCCCAGAGGCTATCAGCCGCTCCTCCCTGGGAGCTTGGGCTCTGTTAGGATAATGCCATAATTAATTGATGTGTATATACATGTACCACTGCCATCTACTGGACACAATTTCTCAAGTGTGTATGTGTGATTCGATTGTGCCCATCACCGTAGTATCTGAGCCCTGTCAGGGTGGGAAGTCTGAGTAGCGCTGTTTCAGTGGAGTGGAGAGAAAGGAGGCCCAGAGAGATTCAGATATTTGAATAAAGTCACACAGGAAGCCAGGAATTAAATCCACTTTCTTGAATCCCTGTTTAGTGCCTTAACCACAAGGCTAACCTGCCCCTCGAAAGATAAATGTGTCACATGCTCTGTACTGCTTCTCCTTAATGGGGATTCTCCTCTACTACCCAGAGCAGGGCTTGGGCTTTTGGAGTAGCGCTGCTCAGGAATTTTCTGACAAAATTGTTTTTTGGTGGCAAATGCTGATTCATCCAAACTGAACCTCTTCATAAGAAAGGTCAGTTTTGATGAATCTCCTGGTTTGTCAAAATAAGTGGGGGGCGGGGGGGGGGGGGGGAAAGAGGATTGAAATGTTGGAAATATCCTGTGTTTTTAACATTTCCAAAGAAAAGTTTCATTTCTTGGTTCAAAATAATTTTTTTTTTAAATTAGTTTATACTTAGAAAATTTAAATAGATCAACATCTAAATGAAATGTTTGATTGACCTTGTCAAGGCTGATTCCCCAATCTGGCACTTTGAGTGCAGAAGGTGGGGCCCGCAAGGATTCTAAAAATTAATAAATGCCACTCCAGGCTTGTATTACACTCCCAAAGTTACAGCTTTTCTCTGACCTTGGCTTGGTAAATGCTGCCACCACCCAAAAAAAAACCCTTGGACCCAGGAAGGAGCATTTGGGAATTCCTCCCTGTGGGGTACCCTCAAGCCCTTTCACCCCCCACTCCGGGGAAGAGCTGAGAAAGAAAACAAAGGAAATCAGCTGTTGCCACCAGCTAATCAAACAGCATGTGCACAAACCTCTTAGGACACCAAAAATCCCAAATCCTGTTCTTTAAAAAGGTAAATTTTATTTAAAAACAAAAAGGATGAAAATACATCTGGAACTTAGGCTTTTGCTAGATTTTAAAAGAGCAATTCCAAAAATTAAGCCCCCAAAATAGCTTTCTTGGGGGTTCAGCTTAAAGCTGAATCCCCAAAACAAATAAACAAAAGCATCTGGGGTTAGCACAGAGGAGATCCACAAGCCAAAATATAGAAATAAACCTGATCACATCTATCTAAACATTCCCTATCCCAATGATTCTTCCCAGGTATGGCAGATAATTTTTCATACCTGGTTCAAACCTTACACGGCATTCCTGCTTATAGCATTGCTGCTCTGTGTCCCTGCAGCCCAGAGACAACAATGGACAAAGGGAAAGTTTCTTTCCCAATTTTAAAAGTTCTAGCCTTCCCATTGGCTCTTTTGGTCAGGTGCCCACTTTCTTTTCTTTACCTGGGGGACTTTTTAACCCTTTACTGGTAAAGCAAGTAGAGAACAGCTACCAAGAGGGATTTTACAGCTAACTGGCTGGCTGGGTGTCCGTCAAAGGGAGCTACACCCCCACCCTTCATTTATCACACGCCCCCCAAATCACAGACAGTGTTGGCCAGTATGGTTCTGGTCGGGTCCACACCGTCTGGGATTTCTTCCTGGAGGTTTAGGAAACAGAGTTAATAAGATACATGCACCTCCAATTTTACTACTAATTACATGAAGAACTAAACAGAACTTTTTACATTTCAAGGACTACAATGACTTAGAATGCAGGGACATTTTCATCCGGCTGATTCTGGGAAACCTTCCCGGGAGAGTGCATCAGCCACTTTGTTAGAGGCTCCTGAAATGTGTTGTATCTCAAAATCAAAGTCTTGAAGAGCTAAACTCCGCCGAAGAAGTTTTTTTGTTAATCTCTTTGACTGTGTGAAGCCACTTCAGTGCAGCATGGTCAGTCTGCAGCTGGAACTGCCGTCCCCAAATGTATGGGCGGAGCTTCTCCAGAGCGTACACAACGGCGTAACATTCTTTTTCTGAGACTGACCAGTGGCTTTGCCTCTCAGAAAGTTTTTTGCTGAGGAACACGACAGGATGGAATTGTTGATCTGGTCCTTCCTGCATTAAAACTGCTCCTACACCACGCTTGGACGCATTTGTGGTTACGATGAACGGTTGGTCGAAGTCTGGGGCCCTCAGTACAGGGTCAGACGTAAGGGCCGCCTTAAGCTGGTCAAAGGTTTTCTGACACTTTTCAGTCCACTGAACTGCATTTGGCTGTTTTTTCCTGGTCAGGTCGGTCAGTGGGGTGGCAATTTGGCGGTAGTGTGGTACAAATCGTCGGTAATACCCGGTTAAGCCGAAGAAGGATTGGACCTGCTTCTTTGACTTAGGGACAGGCCAATTTTGGATAGCACTTACCTTAGCCTGTAGGGGGTTGAGAGTTCCTTGATCCACCTGGTGTCCAAGGTACGTTACCCTGTTTAGGCCTATTTAACACTTTTTGGCCTTAACGGTAAATCCTGCCTCCCTTATGCGCTGGAAGGTGTTCCAGGTGTTCTGCCCATGAATCTGAGAATATGGCCACATTGTCGAGGTAGGCGACTGCAAATTCCCCAAATCCAGCCAGAAGGTTATCTACCAGTCTCTGGAAGGTGGCAGGTGCATTTCGCAGTCCGAAAGGGAGCACATTAAATTCATATAGCCCTACATGGGTGATGAAGGCTGACCTTTCTTTGGTGGGGTCATCTAGCAGCACTTACCAGTACCCCCTAGTTAAGTCTTAGGTGGAGATGAACTGGGCATGTCCCAGTTTCTCCAATAGCTCATCTGTACGTGGCATTGGATAGTTTTCTGGGCGAGTTACAGTATTTAGCTTACGGTAGTCCACACAAAAGCGGATTTCCCTGTCTGGTTTGGGAACCAGAACCACTAGAGAGGCCCATGCACTCTCAGAGGGGCGGATTACACCCATCTGTAACATGTCCTTGATCTCCCTTTCTATTGAGGTTTTGGCTTGAGGAGCCATTCGGTAGGATTGGGGTCTAATTGGGCAAGCATCACCTGTGTCAATGGAGTGGTGCGCCTGTTCTGTCCATCCTGGGGTGGCTGAAAACATTGGCACGAAGCTGGTGCACAGCTCCTGGATTTGCTGTTGCTGCTTACGCCCAAGTGTCATGGAAAGGCTCACCTCTCCCACGCCACCATTGCTTTTTCCTTCATAGTAGACTCCTTCAGGCCACTCAGCGTTGTCTCTCTCCTGGGCTGTAAACTGGAGAACCTTGATTTCTCGGGAATAAAAGGGCTTTAGAGAATTAACATGGTATACTTTAGGTTTTAGGGTAGGGTCTGGGAATGCTATGAGGTAATTAACAGCTCACAGGTGCTCTCGGACTGTAAATGGCCCCTTCCACGACGCTTCCATCTTATTGGCCTGGAGCGCTTTCAGGACCATGACTTGGTCACCTTCTCTGAAGGAATGCTCTCTGGCGTGTTTATCATACCAGGCCTTTTGCTCCTGTTGAGAATCCTGTAGGTTTTCTCGAGCAAGGGCTAGAGAGTCTTTGAGGGTGTTTTGCAGGTTGGTTACAAAGTCCAAAATGTTAGTTCCTGGAGAAGATGTAACCCCCCCACCCCCCCATTGCTGCTTCACCAACTGTAATGGCCCCTTAACTTCGTGGCCATAAATGAGTTCAAAGGGTGAAAATCCCAAAGTGGGATATGGTACAGCCCTGTAGGCAAAGAGCAACGGCTGCAACACTAGGTCCCAATCTTTGGAGTGAATCATTCACGAATTTACGTATCATGGCCCCCAAAGTCCCATTAAACTTCTCCACTAGGCCATTTGTTTGATGGTGGTAAGGGGTGGCAAGCAAGTGGTTCACCCCATGTGCTTCCCAAAGGCTTTTCATGGTCCCTGCCAGGGAGTTAGTTCCCAAATCTGTAAGGATGTCGGAGGGCCAACCTACCCTGGCAAAAATATCTGTCAATGCCTGGCTCACGCTTTTAGCCCTGGTGTTGCTTAGAGCTACTGCTTCTGGCCATCGGGTGGCAAAATCCATGAAAGTCAGTATGTACAGCTTTCCTCTGGGTGTCTTCTTAGGGAAGGGACCCAGAATATCCACAGCTACTCGCTGAAATGGAACCTCAGTGATGGGGAGTGGCTGGAGAAGGGTTTTGACCTGGTCTTGGGGCTTTCCCACTCTCTGGCACACCTCACAAGACCGGACATAGGTAGAAACGTCCTTGCCCATCCCCTCCCAGTGGAATGACTTCCCCAAACGGTGCTTGGTCCTGTTCACCCCAGCATGGCCACTAGGGTGATCGTGGGCTAAGCTCAAGAGCTTTTCCCGGTACTTAGTTGGAACTACCAACTGTCTCTGAGGATGCCAGTCCTCCTTGTGCCCACCAGAAAGAGTCTCCTTGTATAAGAGTCCTCCTTCTCCAACAAACCTGGACCTGTTAGAAGAGCTGAGAGGTGGTGGGTCGCTCAGTGCTGCCATCCAAGTTCCCTTGATTCTCTCATCCGCTTCCTGCTCTGCCTGGAATTGCTCCATTGATGCTGGAGACATTAGTTCCTCGCTGGGTTGTGGACTTGGGCTTGGTCCCCCTGGAAGCGTTGCAGGTGATGGGGTTGTTTCCGTTGACTGTGAACCGCTCTCCGCTGGTGCACTAGGTGGTATTTCAAGCTCCGGTTGAGCCTCCTGTGCCGATTTAGCAGCTGCTGCAGGTGCAGGCTCTGTGGCACCCTTTGGTGCTGGCTCCCCTGATGCTGGTGGGGTTGCAAGCACGGGCTCTGGTGCTGACTGCTCTGCCAGTTCCGATCCTTGGGCTGGTTCTGGCTGCATCCCAGGAACTGGATCTACAACTGCTGCCCTAGACTCTGGTTTGGGGTCTGGTTCTAACACCTCTGGCTGGGTCCCTGTAGGAGGCTCAGGAATGGAGTGAGGTGTGGAGGCCTGTTCAGCCTGGCTGTGGGGGACCATCCCCACCCTTTTTTGTTAGCCTCACATGCCTGGCTAAGTCTTCTCCCAGCAGCATGAGAATGGGATCATCGTCATAGACTGCAAAAGTCCATATTCCTGACCAGCCCTTGTACTGGACAGGCAACTTGGCTGTAGGCAAGTTAAAAGAGTTGGCCTTAAAGGGTTGCACCGTCACTTGGGCCTCTGGGTCGATGAATTTGGGGTCCACCAGGGACTGGTGGATAGCTGACACCTGTGCTCCAGTGTCTCTCCACGCAGTAATCTTCCTCCCGCCCACACTCAGAGTTTCCCTTGTCTCTGGGGGTATTTGCGAGACATCTGGGCCTGAAGGCTCTCGGTGGGACTTCGGGGTGATGAGTTGCAGTCAGTTGGTGCTCTTGGGGCAGCTGGCCTTCACATGCCCCAGCTCATTACATTTGAGGCATCGCCCAGCTGACTGTGGGCTGGGGAAAGGTGGGTGGTTGGAGAGTGGGGTGGTGGGACGAGAGAGCATCTGGGGTTTCCATGGCTGTGTGGAGGGCTCCTCCTTGTGAGGTGGGGCTTTGGGCTGACCCCGATGGTGGGGTGTTGTCTCAGGTTGCCCCTTCTGGTATCCGCTCCAACTGCTACTAGATTTCTTCTTCTCCGCCACCTCCACCCATTTGGTTCCAATCTCCCCCGCCTCGATTACAGTTTTGGGCTTCCCGTCTAGGATGTACCTTTCTATTTCCTCAGGAACACCCTCTAGGAACTGCTCCATTTGCATTAGGAGAGACAGATCTTCCAGAGATTTAACACTTGCTCCGGATATCCAGGCATCCCAATTTTTTACAATGTGGTAGGTGTGTCGGGAAAATGCCATGTCTGGTTTCCACATTAGGGCTCTGAACCGCCGACGGGCATGGTCGGGTGTTAGTCCCATCCTAATTCTGCCCTTTTGTTTAAAAAGTTTGTACTCGTTCATGTGTTCTTTAGGCATTTCAGCTGCCACCTCTGCTAAGGGTCCACTGAGTTGTGGCCTCAGCTCCATCATATACCTGTCTGTAGGGATGCTGTACCCAAGGCAGGCCCTTTCAAAATTTTCTAAGAAGGCCTCGGAATCATCACCTACCTTATATGTGGGGAATTTCTTGGAATGGGGAGCGGTACCTGGAGAAGGACTGGTAGGGTTACCTGGTTGATCCAGCTTAGCCTTTTCCAGCTCTAAGCGCTTCAGCTGCATTTCCAAGCGCTTCACCTCTCTCCTCTCCTCTGCTTCCACCTCCAAGCGCTTCGCCTCTCTCCTCTCCTCTGCTTCCACCTCCAAGCGCTTCATTTCCAAGCGCTTCGCCTCCGCTTCCAACTCCAAGCACTTCATCTCTCTCCTCTCCTCCAAATGTGTTGCCTCTAGGAAGAAATTCCTTTCTGCCTCAGTTAGAACTCTGCCTGGGTTAATGGCATCCCTCCATCCTGGCACTGGGATCTCGTTTGGGGGAGGGCTGACCCTTCCCTCCTGGGAAGTCCCTGTTCCCCCATCCCCTCCCTGCAGTTCTGTCATGGAGCTGAATGTCTGGGCTTGATCTGGGTCTGTCTTCTCCGTGGCGTGCTGCTTTGGGAAGACTGGTCTCTCTGGGGTTTTCGTGCCCGACCTCAATCTCATGCACAGAGCTGCCCTACTCTAGCCTAACTATTTCATTGCCACCAAGCTAGAAAAGAAAAAAAAAAAACCTGCTTGTTGGACTTCCTGGCTTTGGAGGCTAATCCTTTGGTGTGCCTCTTCCCTCTCAGGCAGCAAAGAAAAGAAAAGAAAGAAAGAAAACTCCCTGGCTTTCAAGCAGCCAAAAGGAAAAATGTGTCCTTTTAAAATCCTGAGGTCTGTGCTTCTGGTTCAAAATGATCCCATATTTGCCACCATCTCAAGGCTGAACCTTTGAGTGCAGAAGGTGGGGCCCGCAAGGATTCTAAAAATTAATACTGGCCACTCCAGGCTTGTATTAAACTCCCAAGGTTACACCTTTTCTCTGACCTTGGCTTGGTAAATGCTGCCACCACCCAAATGCAAAAAAACCCCTTGGATTCAGGAAGGAGCACTTGGGAATTCCTCTCTGTGGGGTACCCTCAAGCCCTTTCACCCCCCCACTCCGGGGAAGAGCTGAGATAGAAAACAAAGGAAATCAGCTGTTGCCACCAGCTAATCAAACAGCATGTGCACAAACCTCTGAGGACACCAAAAATCCCAAATCCTGTTCTTTAAAAAGGTAAATTTTATTTAAAAACAAAAAGGAAGAAAATACATCTGGAACTTAGGCTTTTGCTAGATTTTAAAAGAGCAATTCCAAAAATTAAGACCCCAAAATAGCTTTCTTGGGGGTTCAGCTTAAAGGTTAGAAGCAAACAAAAGCATCTGGGGTTATCACAGAGGAGATCCACAAGCCAAAATATAGAAATAAACCTGATCACGTCTATCTAAACATTCCCTATCCCAATGATTCCTCCTAGGTATGGAAGATAATTTTTCATACCTGGTTCAAACCTTACACAGCATTCCTGCTTATAGCATTGCTGCTCTGTGTCCCTGCAGCCCAAAGGGAAAGTTTCTTTCCCAATTTTAAAAGTTCTAGCCTTCCCATTGGCTCTTTTGGTCAGGTGCCCACTTTCTTTTCTTTATCTGGGGGACTTTTTAACCCTTTACAGGTAAAGCAAGTAGAGAACAGCTACCAAGAGGGATTTTACAGCTAACAGGCTGGCTGGGTGTCCATCAAAGGGAGCTATACCCCCCCCCCCCTTCATTTATCACAGACCTGATCGGATATTTTTGTGGGTTTCCAAAAATGGCCAGGATATTGCCTTCCTGTCCTGATTTGGGAAGAGAATTTTTTTTTCCAAATCTCCAAAATACTCACAGGATGGCAAAACTGTTTCCCGCCCGGCTCTGGATTTGAGTTCCGTCCCCGTGGCTGCTGTGAAGTTCTGAGTGGCTGTAGAACCACGGGCACGCTCGAGTACCTTTCACTTGTGCGATGCCTGACGATGCCACAACGCTTGAGAAACGGATGAATTTAAGCCTACAGACCCCCCCGGGAGGGCGGGGGGGGGGGGGGGGGGGGGGGGCGGGGTAGGCAACTCTCTCCGATTTCCAACAGAGAAAGTGGGACATGGAGAGGTCAGGTGATGTCCTCACCCAGGGAGCGACCCCAACAGATCCCTGGCCTGTGCTTTTAGCCACAAGAGTGGATTTTCCTCTTTCAGCGCCTGCACTGCGCCCGGCACCATAGATAGTGATGTGAGGCAGAACTTAGGTGGAGCCTGGGACACAGAAAGGATGTGGGACAGATGGGGTGGGGATGGACAGACAGAGGTGATGTCACTTTCATTGCTGTAGGAAATGATAGGCTTCCCCCCCCCCCTTTTATTAGGCCTCTTTAAGCACTCCTGCCTAGACTTCTCCCAGCCCTACCTTGTGCTCGTGGGTGGTACCACTTGCGTTTGAATGGTAACCTCCTGATCCTCCCTTCAGTCAGACAGCTTCGGCCTGGGGCTAGCCAAATGGATGAACCCAGGGAATGGGAGAATCCAAGCCCTGACATATTTTTCCCTCCTGCCCCACTGCTGGGGATGAAAGCAAAGGTATCAGGTTCCTGTCCCGCAGCCTTCTGGGAGGTGGGAGCCTTCAAATCATGTCCTGGTTCATACAGCACACGTGCCACGCCATGCTGCCTGACCGAGATGGGCACTCAGTGCACCATCGGAACTGGCGTGGTCCCCTCTGCTTCCTGGACCCCCGCACTGGAGCTTGATGGCTGCCTAAGTGAATCGTAAGCCTTTTAAAGTCACGGAGGATTAGCGCTGCCAGAAAACCCTGCCACATGTTTTTGACATTTCAATTTGATTGCCATTCTTCTGGTGGACACGCTACGATTTCCAGTCCAAGCCCCATGCCCAGTCAATCACATCAGTGGCTGGGCTGCCATGGAGACTTCCATTCAGGAACAATCATCCTTAACAAGAATTATTTGCCTTCCCCACTTTTCAGTCTGCCCGTAAACCCTCACTTTAGATCACTGCAACACAGGAACAGTTTTGTTGCCAGATCTAGTCTGGTACCTTACCTCTGATAAGGACTGGGACCAGCTGCTACAGAGGAAGGTGCAAGAAACCCTGTAGCGGGCAAATATGGAATAACCTGCCCATTCGGTGAAGTTTCATAGGTTCACAGGGCCAGATTCTCAGCATAGACTCACTGAGGTCACCTAAGCCACACTGATTTACACCAGCTGAGGATCTGGCCCATTGATTTTAAGGTCAGAAGGGACCATTATGATTATATGGCCTGGTGACTTGCATAACAGAGGTCACAGAATCTCACCCAGGTACTCCTGCATCAAGCCGGTAACTTGTGGCTGAACTGGTGGGTAACTTTTGCAAAGACAGTCAGCCATAATTTTCAGACTTCCAAGAACCCAACACATCTCTTGGGGGCTCTGTTCCTCTGGTCCCATGGTTAATTGCCTTCCCCGTTAAAAATGTGCCTCTTCTAACCCATTAACATTTCTTTGACTTCTGCTTCCAGGCACTGAAGCTTGTTGTGGCTTTGTTCATTTCTTCTGGACCCCTGGTCAGTTAGTGATTGGGTTATGTCCTAAAGCTTGAGGATTTATAGCCTGTCTTCACGTTTATCCTATGTAATGTCACAGCGGATGTCTTGTTTCAGTGAGTTCCACATGGTAATTAAGGATTGTTTTGACACAAAAAGTCTTTCCTTTGGAACCAAGCATAAAGGGTACTCCCACCTTCTGGACCAAATTTAGCCTTGGTATAAGCAGAGGAAATTCCTACGGATTGCAACAGGAAATTGTACCTGCTTCGGCTGGAGCTGAATGTGAACATTGTGTACTATAGACATGAATGTGGCTCCTTGGTTCCCTGGGCTGGGAGCATCTCTCAGTAGGAGAGGGTAATGAAGAAGGTTTGTCTGCACTACAGAACCTTGGCTGGCAGAGCCCCAGCCAGCAGAGCCCTCAGTACAGTTTTTCTGCTGGCATAGCTACACCAATTCCCCAAGCAACGTTCGCTATGCGGCCAGGAGCATTCTGCTCTTGGCATAGCCGCGTCTACACCGGGTGTTGGCTGGCATAGCGGTTTCGGCTAGGCGGTGTGATTTATGGTTTTCACGCTGCTGGCTGACAAAGCTTTGGAGAGCAGGCGTCTCACATTTGAGCAACCTGTAGTGTCAGACCGAGACACAATGCGGTGACCTTCCTGGAAACCCTCTGCCTTCCCAGCTGCAGGGCAAGCATAGGTGTAATGTCCTGGAAGGAGCCCCTCTGGGCTTCGGAACAGCTGTAACAGAGCTAGTGCCTTGCAAATCCCCACTGATACAACCCTCAACCTAGTTCCTCCTAGTTTCACCACAGCTGAGCGGGGGAAGCCATGGTTGGTAGGCAGGCTGAAGCATGGTGGTGGTATTATCGTCTAGGTCCATCTGGGTCAGGATGGAGGCATGGGTGAAAAACCCGCCTGTCCACCTGCCACCGGCTCGAAATCCACACCGTAACTCTGAGCATAAAAGGAAGGAAATAATGAACTACTTATCAGTGTAGCAAAGTAGAGTCCCTAGACCTGTCGTGACTATGAGCCAAGCAGCCCCTCGCTTCCTTATTCACCCAAACTCCGGCTTTGCTGTTACAGCAAGCATCCCTTTCACAGAAGAGCTTTGGAGTCTGTCCTTAAAGCAGTTATTCTTCATTCTATTTTGGCTTGTTTCGTGCTGGCTATGCCCAGCGCTCTACAATTCATGACTGGAAACAGAGTCCACGCCCCAAACGGGTGAGTAGCGAAAGGCAGACGTGAGGCTGCCTGGATGAACCCAGAAAAGTGGGGGGGAAATGGAGCAGTTGCAGTTGTTGTGGGTTGTTCTCCATTGGCAAGAGCGTCAGATGTGGCTCTCGCGTCGGGGAGGGGCTACAAAAATAGCTGCTTCTCCTAGCTCTCAGCTTTGGGGTTGGGATCCCGAGATGGGCCGTGATATTGTCGCCTCTCATTTGGGTGGTGGGGGAGTTTCTAGCTCTTCGGTTTACAATGCAACCCTTCCAAATAGCTGCAGTCATTAGGGTTACAGAATACGTAGCACCGGAGGACGTGCAGTTCCGGGGGATTTTGTAAGAACATAAGAATAGCCAGACTGGGTCAGACCAAAGGTCCATCTAGCCCAGTATCCTGTCTTCTGACAGTGGACGATGCCAGGTGCTCCAGAGGGAATGAACCGAACAGGTAATGATCAAGTGATTGAAGAAGGAAGAAACTGTGCCATCTAATCCACTCTTTAAAGATGAAATTATCCAGCCTATGATCTAACAGAGCACCCAGCTCCAGACAGCTCTATAGTGCTATCCAGTCCATCAGTAGAGCATAGATGCCAATGGACTGACTCTTTAGACATTCTTTTTTGAAAGGCTTCTTTATTGCACTTAACAGAGTCTCCCCACCTAGTGACCCAGCCAGGAATCGCAACTCAGCATTTATGAACTATCTGGAGTTTCGAATTGTTATTCTGGTAGTGCCCACAATGTGCCAGGTGCTGTACTAAACATAAAAGCAGGCCCGGTCTATGCTCCAAAGAGCTGACATCTGTCCCACTACCTCACCATGAGTAGCTGGCATCATGGAAGAAATGGGTCTCAGGCAGTAGCGGCGCCAGCTCTTCCGGCGCCCTAGGCGGCGGAAGGTCCCGCCCCCAAATTTCTACGGGCGGCCGGGGCGCCGGCACCCCCAAAATAGGTCGCCTAATGGGTTGCACCGGCCCTGGTCTCAGGAGGGATTTGAATGCAGATAGGGTGATGGCCTTGGGGACCAGCTCAGCTCAGCTGGGGTGGTCCATCTATAAGGGATGGTGTGCAAGAAGCCCTGAAGGGAGCTGTGGGAGAAGCGGACCAATGGCTTGTCAAAGCAGTAGGCACTGTGAATAGTTGGCAGGTGAGCCCGTGCCATTGAGCGCTTGCTGAGATCTTACGGAATAGGCTTCCATTTCAAGAACGAATGGGCAGAACGGAGGATGTTGAAAGGACAAGGGGTGCGGGAGCTCAAGTATTGATTCCTTGCTGCCCTGCTGGGTGGAGAGTATCAGACCAGCTCAAAGACTAAAGAGTTCTCTCTTCTAGCTGAGCTGCTGGGGTTTGTCCTTTGGGTGACTCATCGGAGAGCTGTGTTTGAAGATGAAGGTCACAAGTTCCTCCACGTGCACGTGATGAGCCGGCCATGCAGCCACAGATCTTGCCTGGGATCTGGCCGAGACACCTCCATTTGCATCCCAGAGATGTGGCCATCCTAGAAAGTGTCCATCCACCAGCAGCTGTTTCCCCCGCACCCTAGGAGGTGAAGGCGGCTGGGTCTGCACAGGCGGTGCCAAGACAGGCAGGTTCTGGGATTCTGTTACAGCATGGAACTGTTTCACTGCTTCTCCCCCGTGCTGGATCTCAGTTTGAGGGAGGCCTTTAGGGGACGATGGGAAGAACAAAGGGGCTTTGGGCAGGCGAACGGTTGCGGGGGGAAGGCTGAGGTGACGTGGAAGAGTCCTTCCTCAGCAGGGCTGCTCTCCCGGGGCAGCTCCTCCTGCCATTCAGCAGCGGAGACAGCTCCTCGCTTCAGAGGCTCTACCTGCTCCCGCAGGAGCAGCAGCCGATCCCGCTTTCCTCAATTCCAGCCCTTTCAGGACCAAGTCTCCTCGTGGGCATTGACACCTGCTGACGTTGCGTGTTCATTGGCCAGGAACAATATGGCAAAATGGCCAAGACATTGATGGCCTCTAGAGTGGGATCCCTCCTGCTTTTCTTATGCCAAGTGCCATCTATTCGTGGCTGAAACCCTGGCTGTCCCCACTGCGGTATCTGGAGGAGCAAACGCAGCTCTTGCCGAACTCTTTCTAGCAATGCTGATGATGGGCAATGGGGATGGGAGGTCACCAACATTCCCCTCACCCCCCAGGTCCTTATCAAAGGCAACACTATGGCACAACGTGTTGGGTCCTTCCTGTTCAAGAGTCTGGCTTTTATTTTGTAATGAAGGAAGTGTGACCCGATGAGACCTGGTGGGTCGGTTCAGCACAACGCTGTCCAGTGTCCAGTGCAAGATCCTAGAGACTTGGGATCCTATTAGTCAGATATGGGAAAACTCCACTAAATCTCTGAGTCTGTCATCTGCCTTGCTGGGGAAGGAGACCAGCCCCATCCTATTTTTATAGTCCTGGCCCTTTAAGAGTCTGCTTGTCCTGCAGGAAAGGGCGTGTCTTTTCAACAGGAACTCAGCGTCAGTCAATGGAATGCACCCTGCAGGACTACTGGAATTTAAAGGCCCAGGACTATAATTTTAGCCAAGAAGCTGAATTTCCCTGTGTTTTTTTTTAAAGGCAGACAAAGATGCTGCAGTTTCTCACCCGTCAAAGTTAGGAGCAGGAGGAAGGGCCTTTGTTTCTTTCTTTACTTTTGTGCTTAACAGCCGTAGAGTGGTTTTTTATGGCTCATAGTTGAATGAATGTGGTCTTTTCCCTCCCTCTCTCTCTTTAAATTGAAAAAAAAAAAATAGAGAGATGAGAGTCTGTCAAGATATTAGATCTAACATCCACAAGCCATGTTCGCCTTGGCAGATGGCAGGGGAGATGATTGCTTAGCACTGCATGTTTGACATCTCACAGAAATAGCAAGGCTGGTGTGGTAGGCCTGTAGCCATTGTCAGCTGCTGTGGTACCTGTGCTGGAAGTGGGAGTCACATGCTCCAGTTCACACCTCCCGATGCAAAAACGCTCTCGGGAGTGACTCCTGGTGCATCTGTTTGCCCTCGCCACCCCCCCTCCCCATCCTTCTTCCCCTTCGGCCTCTGGTGGCGGTTGGTGGGTTATGCTGTTGCTTTCTTGTCACCAGCTTGCGTGACAGGTGAGGTGACACAGAGTCTGCAGAGTTGTAAAGGAAGTTGCTCCGGGGCTTTGCCACACTGGGGAGGTGAGCTCGCTGTAGCGGAGGAGGGGGGGGAGCAAGGTGGGAAAGCGTACAAACATCTGTTCGCTTCTGCACTTCTTAAAGGAAGAGGAGAGCAAGAGGAAGAATGGAAAAGGGGAAGGATGGTCTCCGGCCATCAAACTAGGTAAATTACCCCAGTCTTGGCTCCCAGGGGTTAATCATCACCCGAGCAGGAGGATTCCCACTTATCTCCTCCAGATATTCTAATTAATTAATTAATCCAAGGGCCTGCTTTGTTCAGTAAGTTTAGGCACCCAATTTCTGCCATTGCATGCCCAACTGCAAGAGCTGTGCATTCAAATGACCAATTGGACACACAGCTCGCCATTTGCACGTGCAATGGCTGCAGTTGCATGTGCAAATTCCCCCCTAAACCTCTGCTAACACGGGCTCTTAGTTATTGATCTGGTTCATTTAATTTTCCATTTTGTAGGGTGTGCCTATCATGCGCTTCAAGCATGCTTGCAAGAAATAAATAAAAGAAAGTGATGACCCTGATCTGCTATCTGTCAATAACAGAAGAACCAACTCCCTTTACTTTGCAAAAGCCCAAATGACCTTCAGGTGGCAATGCCCACAAAGTGACTTGGTCCTGAAAGGGCCGGAATTGAGGAGAGCAGGATAGGCTGCAGCTCCTGGGGGAGCTTGACTTTCCAGTCTCTGAGGTGAGGAGATATCTGACCACATAACTTGCTGCTGGAGGGAGAGGATAGGTAAAGAGGCAGGGACAAATTCAGAGGTGAGTCCGAGTCTAGAAAGAGTTTGTGTTTACATAACCTTCTTCTGGCTCCTAAGCGTGTAAGTTACACCTAATATGTTTGAGCATAAGGGAGTGAAACTTATTCCAGCTTGCTCATTGCCTCTGCATCTGGCCCATAGTCTCTTCAAGGTCATAGTCTTAAAGGTCATAAATCTCTGGCTCAGGCAGACCAAGAGTGGAGGAAGCAAGTGGCCGAGTCACAAGTGGCCCCAATGACAACACCCCCTTGCCAACCAACAGACGTGCCAATTTAGTGACACTTGGTGTGAGAGTCTCTGCTATGGAGCAAGCGTTTGAGGACAGAGAGGACCTAAGCCATGAAGAGTTGTACAAACCAACACCTTGGACTGCATCCAGGAGTCAACTGGAAGCTCATAGAGTATGTAGAGAAGCCATGCAATTCGCTCCCTGTGAGAAATAGCCCTAAGCAATGGGGAGCCACAGTCTTCACCAATTGCATCCTGAATATGGTCTTCAAGTGCCAACCAAGTAGTGCTTGTAGGATTCATCCACACCAGATGAGTGTGACATCCCAGAAGAAGAGTAAAAATGTCTCTTCTAACCAAATCCAGTGAGGGGCTTGGCTGGAGGTCAGAGGGTACGGAGGAGCTTTCACTGGCTCAGATCCAGCCCCAGGTTGGCAGTGGCACCATCTGATGGCTGTCCAGTGGCCCCATGTGAAATCAGCGGGTGGGGCTCAGTGCAGTTCCTTGTGGATGGGTGTCCATGCTGCACAGCCCTCCACTACAGTGGGCACTAATCAGCCCTTCAGTAGGCTGACCGGGCCCGTGGAGACTGAACTGGGCGTTCCCACCGAGTCAGGAGCAAGGTGCATTGGTCTGGAAGGATCTTGCCCTTCTGCTGCCTATATAGCTTCTGTGGCCAAACGGAGCATTTTGTCACCAGGCCTGAACCCCCAGTACTTGTCAACTGCTCGAAACTGTCTTAAAAAACCAACAACTTCAGATTTGTCTTTGTGTCACGCTGGGTGAGTTTCCTTTAAGGTGGTTGTATCATCCAGTGAGCTGATCCCTGCCAAGTCCTTTTATGCACGTAGTGCCCTGCCTTCAAAACAGTTCACCTTTCGAGGGCGCTTTGATCCAGTGGAAATCATTGCGACACGAGTGCCCCCTGAAGCAATCGGAAAGTGCTGACTCTCCGGAGAGTGAGGTGAGGAGGGGGGAGAAGGAGGGAGGTCCTGTGTCTTAGGGCTTGCAGCAGGCATCCTGTGCTTCCCTGGCTCCAAACTTTAGACATGAGTGCCCCCTCAGATCCTTCTGCGCTTGATGATACTGCTCAACACCTCTGAGCAATCTCTGATTGTTGGCCAGTGCTCTAATGGGGCTAGAGCAATCTGCTGCGTGTGAAGCCTGGAACAGCTGTAGATGGTATTTTGCTTGGTCACCTCTTCATCCCACAGCCAGAAAAATGAAACCCAGCCCCTCCATAAGCACTTTGTTTTGGAATAAACCATCGGAGGCACCGGTCCCCAGCCTGACGCAGGAGACCTTCTCCTGTCCACAGGGATGGTGGCCCTGGCTAACCGCTTGCCAGGCTTACCAGCACAGGTTGGCACGGGTTGTGATGGTGCTAGCCAGTCATCGACGTCTGCCTTGGAGCCAAGGTCAGAGAGCGGAAGGATGGTCTTGTGGTCACAGCACTGTGCGGGGACTCTGAGATCGCGTCCCGTCCCTGCCTCTGCCACACACTTACTGTGTGATCTGGGAGCAGTTACTTCATCTCTGTGACTCAGTCCCCTGCCTGTGTCATGGCTCTGTTTAGGTTGTAATCCCCGTGAGGCAGGGCCCAGAGCTACAACTCTACTGAGCCCAGCACAGTTGGGCCCTGGTCTCAATTGGTGGGGTTGTCATGTAACAATCACAATGTGAAACCCATCCGGGCATAGAGCTGTGGCGTTACAGACCATAGCCTAGTGACTAGGATGTATGTGTACCACCTGCCCCTAGCGACCTGCAGAAGATATCATTGCTTTTTGCCCTCCTGCTGCAGCCAAAGGAGGTGCCCGCTGGGCTCAAGAGGTCGAAGACAGTTTCTGGAGCTGTGTTTCATGGTCTCTCTCCTTCTCATGCCTCATCTTTGCGGTTTAATCGACAGCTGCTTCGTCTGTAGCTATGACTAGGTTGCAAAATTGAAAACCAACTCGGAGGATGAGGCCATGGTGTGGCAAGCTATATCTCCATATATAAGGGGGGAGGGATAGCTCAGTGGTTTGAGCATTGGTCTGCTAAACCCAGGGTTGTGCGTTCAATCCTTGAGGGGGCCACTTAGGGATCTGGGGCAAAATCAGTACTTGGTCCTGCTAGTGAAGGCAGGGGGCTGGACTTGATGACCTTTCAGGGTCCCTTCCAGTTCTATGAGATAGGTATATCTCCATATATAAAGCTGAGGGTCATTCACTAAGAACCCATCACTCCCTAGCCATTACACTAGGTGCTACCTTGAGAACCTTGGCCCATATCAGCTGCCTCAGTGTCACACAGGGAGAAGGGCAAGCTATCAGGCAGGGCTGAAACCATTTAGGGTGTTTTAGTTTGAGATCTACACCTTTAAATTGCAGCCAGAAACTAACTGGCAGCCAGCTATTGGAAATGTGCATCACAGACTGTCCTCTACCTGATGAGAACATGGAAATTAGCTAGTCCCAATATCTATGTGTCCTTTAGCTTTGCAGTAGTCATGACACATGCACGGGGGTTGCTGTCACTGCAGATGGTAAAGTATGGAGCATAGACCCCTGAACTTCTTTATAAGAGTCCATTTCTAAGCCAGAAAATCTAACATCCCCACATGCCAGTGATAGCTCTTTTCTGCCTGGGTAAGCATTTGTGACCTTTAGGTATTATTCACAAATAACACCCTTGCCACTGGTAGAATATCTCCCCTACCCTTTGGCTGAAGTGTCAACATGCAAAACATTGCTGGTTGGTTGAAATGAGGCCATTGTGAGGTGCATGGAGATAGAAACCAGTCACCAGGCTCCCCCAAACCGCCTGGTGGCTTTCTGCCTAGTAGACTTTCTGGGTAGGACGCAAGTGGCAAGAATTCCTTTTCTCCACCTTTCTGCCTCTTTCTCTGCTCATCGAGTCCTTGGAAAAGTCCCTATAAGGCTTTAGTTTGAGTACCTTTTCATTAATGGGAGCCACATCTCAAGGGCAGCTTGATACCCATTACTTGAAGTAACTCTTCCAAAGAATCAGATTTTATAGAAGTCACACCTCCTGGGATTTAATTTACCCTCTGGCCTCACAATTTCTTTAAGCCCCTTCCTTATATCTTCTACAGGTTGATCAAAACCACTGCTATAAAACCAAGAGGTCATCTAATGAAGGGCTGGATGATCTCAGAGACCCCTCCAATCCTCATCCATACAGTATTGGGAAGCTGCAGGTGCGTTTGTCAGCCCAAAAGGAATGCAGGTCCCCGGGGCCATTACAAACATGGTGAGCTTCTGGGCATCCTCATTTCTGGGCCTGTGGGATAAGCTTTGTCTTGATCAAATACAGTAAATCGTTCATTTCCCCACGAGCCATCTAGTATTCCTCGGATGCTGTGTAGCAGAAATCAGGCTGGTATTGTTTTACAGATTGATTTTTTCACATCACTAGGCAGTCTCAATGTCCCATCCTTTTCCTGTGCTCACCGGGCTGGGAACAGAGTCCTAGGTAGGGTGAACAGAAGCGATATCAGCTAGTTTTATGCCCATTTTCAAATCAGCGATATTTTTTATGCCTGGCCCATCCTGAGCCAAAGTTGCAAGCTCTTCTCACGGCATTTTGCAGACCTTTCCCAGCTGCTTCAGTGTCAAGTAAGAGACAGGACAAGAGATGAGAGATTGTTCTATGGCCTGGCCTATCGTACTTCTTTGGCGATGCTGGCTGTGTTGGTAGGTGTTTGCACAGCTGCCTGAATGGTCCTGCCCCGAATGTCCCAGTGAGTCCCACCAGTAAGGACCACATTTTCCATGCGGGACATCCCCTTAAAGACCTGAATGAACTATTTTAGCATAACCAGTTCAAATAACCCTCAGGCTTCCACTCCTGGCTCAGTCTGCACTGCAGAAACCTGCGTGGACTGCATTCGAGATGGGCCTTGCAGAGCACCAGGATTATATCACCCTCCTTACTTGCGCTCAGACTATAAAATCATTCCCCCATTTCCACTAATTGAACTGGCCAGACACTGCACTTGTTGGCGCTTGAGCCTACATTCTGCACCAGTGGCCTGTGTACAGGAACATGGACCAGAGATGGTCTCTTGCGCACCCTTTAAGTGAAAAGGAATTTTCATTCTATTAAGCCCAATTCCAGGCCTTTTCTGTGGCTCACTGCTTTCCACGGATAGGACCAGTACTTCACCCAGGGTCCCAGAGGATGTACCGCGGCTGGGCAGACTGAATCTAGCTTTGCTTGCAAGAAGACTTGGCCACGTTCACTGCCAGCAAGTCAAGGTTTGCCGTTCCACCCAGAAGGTCGGTAAGTGTCCCAGCTGCACAGAGGGCAGATCCTTTTCTCATCCAGCCTAGACTGAGCAGCCTCACCTGGGCACCGTGCTCAGCGTGGCCTTGTCTTGATTTTAGCTAAGCGGCCTTCTGCTAACGGTGTGTCTCCAGTCATCTGGGCAATCTGTCCCTGCACCGAAGGCTGGTTGTCCGTTGTCCGCTCGCTGGAGTGGGTGTCGGCGTTCTCCTCTTAATCACTGACCGATGCTGTGGATGGGGTTGTTTTGGTGGTGCTGCTCCCTCTCCAGTGGCCCGGGCCACTACTTGTCTCCTGACGCCTGTTTCCAGCACTTCCTTCTGCATCTTACTGTGCCGGGTTTTCCAGTGTCACAGAGCTAAGCGGGAATGCAGCCATTTCTTTGGGTTGCCCAGTAACCACTCCGTCTTTCCCAGGGGGTCCCCTGAATCCTCTCACCACGGCCCTCCCGCCAGCAGCCAGCTCTTGCAAGCCAGTATTTATTGTCCTTCCATTTCTGAACCAGTGAGTTTTCCCAGCTGCCTCTTTCCCCTTCCTGCAGGGTGGCGATTGCTTTGGCTCGCTGCCTTATTCTGCTGCATGGGCTGGGCTCGAATGCCCCGTCTGCACTAGACGTCCCATCTCACTACAGGAGGCCAGGTTCATCCGGCCAAGCAAGGTCTCCATCATCGCCGCCTCGGGATCTTCCCGACGTTGCCTGCAGCCCGGCTATATCACTCCATAGCCCTGTCGTTGTTGCCTGAAAGAATTGGCTCTGGGTGACGCTCCCGCTGGGTGTGGCCCAGACAGAGAGGATTTGCAGCTGTAGAGGCACTGGGAAAACTAAACAACCCAAAGGGGGTTTCCTGAGCCACTCTGGTCAGATGCTGCTATAAAGCTAAGCACCCTTTTCTCCACAGCGTGGCCTGAAAAACCTGCCCCAGGAGGTTGAGCCTGGCCCCTGTTCTCCCGGGCGGTTTCAATCCCAGGTTCTGGGATCACTCTCGATTTGTAGTTGAGCCAATCCCTGTGACCTGCTTCTCCGATGTGTCCAGTTCCTGAAGGAGCACTAGGTGCCTGAGTCGCTGCGTTGGTCGTCTGAAAGCTACAGCTTCTGATGACTTAATACCGGCTGGTTCGTTTCCATTTGTGGCTGCCTGAGGAAGTGTTGCCAGCGCCTCCCTGGGTCCTGTGTTGCTCTGGAGCTGTGTGGTCTTTGGTGCAGGGGACCTATCCAGGCAACTGGTGAGTGGTGCGACAGACGACTCGGGCTGAGGGCCATTCCAGCTCAGTGGTACACTCCTTCTCTGAGATCGAAGCTGCCTGTGTGATCGGAGCGTGAGGATTCCGCTTTCCTCCCGTTGCTGGTCTCACCTGTTCGATTTCTTTGCATAGAACTTCTGCCGTAAGCTGACAGAGTCTCCCGCACTACCCAACAGGGAGGTCTGCTGACCCTCCGTGGTTATCCCATTGTTTGCTTAAAGCAGGCTTGTCCTGTAAGACGGACGAGCTCTCATCGGCGGTCGTCTGGGTGGGAGGAATATATCGGCGCTGGGACGCTCGCTGGGGCCGCAGAACAGAGCCATAAGAGCAGTATTGGCCTGGCTCTGGCCTCGAGGTAGAATGCTGATGAGGCAGGGTCTGCTCAGGGCATGGTAGAGGCCCACCGTCTGGGCAGTGTGCGGGAAGCTCGTTCTGCTGCTGCCCCTGTTCTGACGTAGAGGCCTCCGGTCTCCCAAGCGGTCTATTGAGCACGTCTCATGAGAACAGATCTAAGCTGCTGGGTGACGCTTGCTCCCTCCCAGACATGTCTCCATTAGGATAACAGCCGGATGTGTTAATACCCTAGTAAAGACAGGACAAGTGGTATTTTGACACATGCTAGGTGGTAAGTGTCAAACCATGGGGGAGCCCGGGATTGGCTCCTACCAGCTAACACCCATTAAACTACAGGTCCTTTCTTCTTTAGGGTTTTAACATGTAAAACGCACCTTTATCCCAGTGTGGACGTACCTTTATCCCAGTGTGGACGTACCTTTATCCCAGTGTGGACGTACCTGGAAGGTCGAACAGACATGGGCTTGGTATGCCTGGGAAATAAAATACACCAGCACTAGGACAAATGCGAGCTGAAACAGGGACAAAGAGTCGGCATTCGTTGCCTGTGGGGAAAGGGCACGCAGAAGGTCTGCTGCAGCGGCAGGTGCTGGGGTGGAGCTGATGCCGTCTGCCAGAGACGAGCAATTTGCTGATGCGGCCTGCAAAGCAGAGGCCAGCTGGCTGGCCATCCGAGGGGGGTGTGTGTGCCCACCAGTGGAGGCGGGAGGGCTGTTGCGTAGTCAGCCGTCCCTTCCATGAGTGCTGAGTTCAGGCCAGAGCTTAGGGAGACCTTGTGCGGTGACACCAGGCAGCCCCGGGTGTGTTTGTCTCTCTGTGGGCTGGAGGGCCAGAGAAAGCCACGGGCTGTGTCATAGAATCATAGAATATCAGGGTTGGAAGAGACCTCAGGAGGTATCTAGTCCATCCCCCTGCTCAAAGCAGGACCTAATCCCAACTAAATCATCCGATCCCCAACTAAATCATCCAAAACTAAATCCATTTCCAGCAGCCTCCCTAAAGAATCCCCTGAAAAATCCATCACACCTGAGTCCTCTCTTCTCTACTGAGATTGACACTCGCTGGAAATGTCCCCTTCTGTTTCCAAGGTCCTGAGGGGAATTCGTGTCTGTGCTTGAAGTCACAGGGCCTGGCTCCCAATCTCTAGGGATAGCCTCCGCCTTTATCATGGGCTCAGCCCAAGGCTGAGGGGTGAATGAAGACTGCTGGAATTCGGGAAGCTCCGCCGCAGCTCAGGTCCCGTTCTACGCCGCGAGTTCTGGAGACAGGTCAGACAATATCTGGGTCACGTTCGGTCCTAAAACTGCCGAAGGGTCCGAATGAGCCCAACGGTCCCCTGGCTGCCCTCTGAGCCCAGTGGAGCCCAAGGCGGTTCTCTGGCCATTTGGGGGCGGTGTCCGACGCATTCGTGCCCACATCGGAGCTGTTGCCTTGGCAATGGGCAGCGTGTGTGTGTGGGGGAGGCTCCTGCCTGTCTGTCGCTGGGATGTGGGGTGTGTATGCAGGAGCGCCGCCAGCTTTTCTGGCGCCCTAGGCGGCGGAAGGTCCCGCCCCCAAAATGCCGCCCCCAACAGCGGCGGCGGAAGGTCCCGCCCCCAAAATTCCGCAGACAGCCGGGGCGCCGGCGCCCCCAAAATACTAGCGCCCTAGGCAACCGCCTAGGTCGCCTAATGGGTTGCGCCGGCCCTGTGTTTATGTCTGGGGCAATCTACTTAATCCTGACTCACAGCATCAGAAAGGGGACTCCCCACCAGTGCTTCTGCCTCTAGAACACCAGGGCCCGATCCTGAGGGCCGCTGAGCACCCTCTTCAGTGGGTGGCAGGGTGGGTTCTACATTGCATGCGACCCACGTTTAAAGGGGGTCCCGTCCCAGCCCATCATCCTTTTCCCAGTTTGTGCCCCTCCTCCATTAGTGCAGTCCCCAGACAGCAAACTCCCCGGCTTCCGCCCCATTATCTTAATGGGGGTCACCATGCCCCTTCCGGGGGTCGCCATGACAACACTTCTTTGCCAGCCATCTTGAAGAGGCTAATGCGGTGGCTTGGTCCCTTTCCAGTCAGCCCTCTACCCCCCACCTCTTTAGAGCCATATACAAGGGCTACAGCTCCCGTGGTCTTTTATTTTTCATCTTTTTTTCTCCTCTCCTTCTCTGAGTTGCTGCCAATTAAGGGGAAGCTATTTGATGGTGTCATCAGCCCGGTGCCAGCAGGCAGACCTGCGCGGGTGCAAAGGGAGAAAGGAATAATAATAAAAATAATAATAATAGGGAGGGGGAGGGAAAAAAGCGCCTCTTCCATCTCTCCTCTCACAAGGTAAAGAATCAAAAAGTCATTTGATGCATAATTGATTGCTTTGGAGTGACTCGCAAACTGCCGAGGAACCTTGATACTCTGGGTAATAAGCAAATGGAAAACACAGGGACTTTTTGACCGCGGGGTTGAGTAGCAGGGGCTGGGGAGGGGGGGGGGGCGAGGGAGAAGAAGTGAGAAATAAATAATAAAAAAAACAAAACCTGCAGCGGCAACCACAAAAAAGAGATTAAAAAAATTATTTTAATGAGCATCAAGAACAAGGGAGTTGGAGACGCAGGAGCTGAGGCCAAAACAACATATTAGCAAACAAAAAGGGAAACAAAACCAAAAGAGGCTTTTTTTTTTTTTTTAAATCTTTTTGCATAAGAAAAGCAAAAAAGTGCTGAGCGTGCGGGGATGGGGCCGCATCTCCCCCTCCCCCACCCCTGCCTCTCTGGAGCTCATGGACAGGGATGCTTTTGCTGTCAACTGCTGCTAAATACTCCCCAGGTCTCCCCTGTCACCCCGCCCGCTTTGCACTCAGGGTGACCAGATGTCCTGATTTTATAGGGACGCTCCTGCTATTTGGGGCTTTGTCTTATATAGGCGCCTATTACTCCCCACCTCCTGTCCCGATTTTTCACTTTTTCACACTTGCTCTCTGGTCACCCTATTTGCGCTGCTCATGTGGCATGATTCGGAGTACCCCCAACTTCCATGAACCTTGAACCCTTTCCAGGCCTCAAAGGGAGCCTTCGTCCCAGACAAATGTGTCTGTTGCTGTTTGGCAGATGATGACAGAGCCAGAGACATCCCAACGAGAGATATAACCCCCAGTCGGGGGGATAAACCATTGGAAAAAACACACCAAGGGAAGCGGTGGATTCTCATCATCTCTTGATGTCTTCAGATCCAGACCAGCTGCCTTCCTGGGAGAGATGCTTTAGCCAAACACAAGTTATTGGGTCAGGACAGGGGTAACTGGCTGAAAATCACAAGTTCACAGATCTCAAAGCCAGAAGGAACCATTGTGATCATCTGGTCTGACCTCCTGTTTAGCACAGGCCAGAGAACTGCCCCCAAATAATTCCTGGAGCAGATCTAAGAGTTTAAGAGTTGCCAGTAATGGAGAACCCACCAAGTTCTTTGGTAAATTGATCCAATGCTTAATTACCCTCACTGTTCCAAACGTAGATCTTATTTTCTGTCTTCAACTCCCAGCCACTGGATCGTGTTAGACTTATAATTGTTCCACATGTCGATACTTTGAGACTGTGATCAAGTCACCCCTTAACCCCTCGCTTTGTGCAGGTAAACAGATTGAGCGCCTTGAGTCTACTGCTATAAGCCATGTTTTCTAACCCTTTATTCATTCTCGTGGCTCTTCTCTGAGCCCGCTCTGATTTGCCAACACCCTTTGTGAGCAGCGGGCACCAGAACTGGACACAGGACTCCAGCAGCGGTTACGCCAGCACCAAATACAGAGGAGAATTCTCTGGTCTGGGTCATGGAGAAGGTCACACAAGGTGATCTGCTGGTCCCTTCTGGCCTTAAAAGCTATGAAGCTGTGATCATAGCAGCACTGTGGGTCTGAGGCACAGAAAAGGCCTCTCTGGGGTTGTCTACCCAGCAGCTGGGAGCGAGCCTCCCAGCCCATGAAGACAGATGTGCACGAGCTGGGCTCAAACTATCATGCTAAAAATAGCCGTGTGGACACGGCGGCGTGGGCTGCAGCTCATGTGCTCTAGCCCCCCGAACCTCTAGGCTTGAAAGCCGAAGTTGCAACGTCCACACGGCTATTTTTAGCACGCTAGCTTGAGCTAGTCTGTCTACCTTGGCTGGGCGTTGCAGGGTAGATGTACCCACAGGGCCCGTCTGGTCCTGAGATCAGTGCAGGATGAGCTCCGTGCTGGCATGCTCTGAGAGCCCCTCTCACGTCTCCCTGCCAGCAAATATTGCCTGGGTATCCAGCCTCCCATTGTATTTGCCCAGGTTCATCGCATTTCCTCTCTGGCCCAATTCAATCCTTGCCTCCTCTCCCTTCACCTGCAGGGGCACCAGTCATCAGAGGCTTTAGACAGACCTATGATGTCACATTGCCGGCCCACTGCAATGCTGTCCCCTCCTGTGTATTTTCTGCAACCCAGAGTCACACAGCGGAGCATTTACTCCCTTGAGAAGCCCCACGTGCGTCAATGAGGCTACTTTGCATGACTAATTTCTGCTTACAGGTTGCAGTATTGGGCTCTTCAGCCTCCCTGCCATTTTGACTGGGCCTGATCTCTTGTGCAGCATTGCTATGTGACTTATAACAGCCCGTGTGCCTCACCCCAGAAGTGGTTGCCTTTAAAGTAATGCCTGGACATACCAAGCATTTTTCAATCCTGCCGGGCGTGTCGAAGAAGCCCGATCTCCCCACTGCAGTTGGTGTGATGGCTTGTGTTAATTACGGCTCACCGCTCAGAATTCTTATCAGGCAATCAGCTGGCTGGTCCTTTGCAGTCTCTTATGTTGGTGACTGGATGGCGCCCCGTTACTAAATCCATTAACCCGGCTGGCGGCTGGCCGAGCCTCTGCAAGAGCTACCAACCGCGTCGCGCAATTTAGCCAGCGCTCAGAGCGCCAGTGCACAGCTGCCAAGACGGGTGGGTAATTTGTCCAAGGAATTGAGCCTCTTTTCACGCTGTCATTTCCTCCGTCGTGTGTCGTTTGGAACCATATGCCACGTCACTGCCATGGCATGGTCAAGAGCAGCTCGGGATGATTCACCATCCAAAGTTCCAGCTGGTTGGCCGGGCTGAGTGGGCTGGACGCAGGCTGAACAGGATTCAATCTGTCTGGTTTTTATAATATCGATCTTTATTTTTAAACATTTTTTCCCCAATTTTCATCAACTTACATGTTCACAGTTGCGCAAAGTTCTGGGTTTGAAGCATTCCCTCCCCACCCCGATTTTTATCTAGTTAAATGTTCACAGTTCCGGGAAATTATGGGGGTTGCCAGACAACGTGTGTGTGTGTGTGTGTGTGTGTGTGTGTGTGTATGTCAGATAATAATTATTTAATGAGATTGAGATTCAGAAAGTTAAAGCTTTATAGCCATTAAAACATGAAGTGTCAACACCACATGTCAAACTATACAAAGTAAATATCCCTAAATCAAACTCTAATGAGTTTCAAGCAATATTGTTCTTTCTGTGCCAGTCTGTAAATTTCTATTATTAGCAATGGAAATATTTTTTCATTGGTTCGTGTGTGAGAGGGGAAATCAACATTTATGGATAGCAATCTTCTAATCTAGTGGTGCCAAAACTTTTCCTCTCACGCCTCCCCTTACCGGTAAAGAAATGTGTCCACGGCTCCCCCACCCCACCCCACCCCAGGCCGGGTGGGCTGGAGCTGGGGATCCAGGGGCCACAGACAGGGGCTGGAGCTGCGGACGGGCCAGGAGCCATGGCTGGGGCCAAGGGCCAGAGCTGCGGCCCGGGGCTGGAGCAGCAGCTGGGACTGGGGTCACGGCCAGGGCTGGGGCCAGAGCAGAGCTGGAGGTAGGGCAGGGCTGGGTGGTACTCTCTTTCTGCCCCCTGTGGGAGCTGGCCTGGGTCCTGCTGCACCCTGCCGGATGTTCCTCTGTGCTTTTCCCTAGGACGGTGCACCCCATAATTTAGGGACCACTGTTCTAACTTCTAACCCTTGCAAGCCTTGTTATATGGCATGTTACTCCTCCCTGATCGGTCACATGGCATCCTTCTCTTCTCTGGTTGGATGAACATAACTCCTTGACTCAGATATCTGATATGGAAGCTCCAAACTGTGAATTCAAAATGTGCTTATGGAAAAGTCCCGTAGAATTTAATAGGGATTCCAAAGAACTGCAGTAGGGTTCTAAAGGCAATACTCTAAATCGTATCAAATTTAATAAAGAATGAGATCCTTTCTGTAGGTTTTATTTTTAAACCAGCCTACAGAATTCAACAGCAGAGATATACTTCACTATTACATTCTAAAGAAACTATTACAAAGACAGATGATCTTTCTCTATTAAATTCTACGGGGATTTCCCAGTTGGGTTTCTGTTCAAAGGCACACAGGAATTACCATACCAGAACACAGCAGTGCTCCATGTAGTCTAGGCACCTCTCTTTGACTGGGGACATCAACAGCTGAAAGTACACGAAATCCCATAATGGAACAAAATGGAAGAACCTGCCAATAGACGTTTCTTCCTAAACCCGTCAGTTAGAGGTTGGTTTATATGCTGAAGCATTAAGGTCTATTTCCCTAATTTTTTAAATCTATCTAATAATAACATCTAGCTCAGGGGGCGGCAACCTTTCAGAAGTGGTGTGCCGAGTCTTCATTTATTCACTCTCATTTCAGGTTTCGCGTGCCAGTCATACATTTTAATGTTTTTAGAAGGTCTCTTTCTATACGTCTATTATGTATAACTAAACTATTGTTGTATGTAAAGTAACTACGGTTTTTAAAATGTTTAAGAAGCTTCATTTAAAATTAAATTAAAATGCAGAGCCCCCCGGACCGGTGACCAGGACCCGGGCAGTGTGAGTGCCACTGAAAATCAGCTCGCGTGCTGCCTTCGGCACGCGGGCCATAGGTTGCCTACCCCTGATCTAGCTGTTATAGAGTGCTTTTCATCAGTAGATCTCAAAGTGTTTTACAAAGGAGATCAGTATTATGGATTCTCTCATGGGTTTTAGCTCTGGTTGTGCTAACGGGATTCTAGCAACAGTTGTTAGCAGGTTCTCGCATGGGTTCTAGCTCTGGTTGTTGCGAATTAGGTTCTTGCGTGGGTTCTAGCACCAGTTGTCATTAGCAGGGCTCTCGCATGGGTTCTAGCTCTGGTTGTTGCGAACGAGGTTCTTGCATGGGTTCTAGCACCAGTTGTCGTTAGCAGGGCTCTCGCATGGGTTCTAGCTCTGGTTGTTGCGAACGAGGTTCTTGCATGGGTTCTAGCACCAGTTGTCGTTAGCAGGGCTCTCGCATGGGTTCTAGCTCTGGTTGTTGCGAACGAGGTTCTTGCATGGGTTCTAGCACCAGTTGTCGTTAGCAGGGCTCTCGCATGGGTTCTAGCTCTGGTTGTTGCGAACGAGGTTCTCGCATGGGTTCTAGCACCAGTTGTCGTTAGCAGGGCTCTTGCATGGGTTCTAGCTCTGGTTGTTGCGAACGAGGTTCTTGCATGGGTTCTAGCACCAGTTGTCGTTAGCAGGGCTCTCGCATGGGTTCTAGCTCTGGTTGTTGCGAACGAGGTTCTTGCGTGGGTTCTAGCACCAGTTGTTGTTAGCAGGGCTCTCGCATGGGTTCTAGCACCAGTTGTTGTTAGCAGGGTTCTTGCATGGGTTCGAGCTCTGGCTGTTGTGAACGAGGTTCTCACATGGGTTCTAGCACCAGTTGTTGTTAGCAGGGCTCTCGCATGGGTTCTAGCTCTGGTTGTTGCAAACAGGGTTCTAGCTCAGGTTTTAGGTCCCTTGGAGATGGGGAGTTTTTTCTGGAGAACTGTGCAAGGCAAATGGTGCTAAAGAAAGAGAGAAAATGAGCGAGCGAGCGAGTGAGTGTGTGGACTGCCTTGAAAATGCACCTCTTCTTCCTGCCAGTCCGGATGAATGGCTGGCCACCTGGGAATCCTGAAAGAATAGCTGTCCATTACACAGATTACTTTTGCTATCAGTGGTGCTATTTCCACCACTGCTGATGTGTGCCTGGCAGGCTTTCAGGGTTCCTAGCAATTCCCTCCTTTATAAAGTGGAGCACTCAGCCATAGAAAGCACAACTGCCTTTGGGAGCCCTCTCCCCTCCATCCCGCAGCTGCGAGACCTCCCTGGCTGAGTGGTGCTGTGGGGAGGGCAGGGGCTTTCCCCTACATGTTACACGGCTGCATGCACTGAACGGCTGATTCAGCCGGGGGGACGTCAGGTGTGCACTTTGCAGATTGGCAGACGGTCCTTTGGGTCTCCTCTTAGCTAGGCCAGCACTGGCACGTGGTGGCAGCTCTGAAGCTTCCAGGAGCCAGGGCCATGGAATCTCCTAAGGTGGCCAGGTAATTACCAGTCTGCGAGACAAAGGGCCTTCCCCATCCTTTATGAGCTGTGGGGGTTCGCCTCCCAGCTTTGTCACTGCCCTCCTGTGTGCCTCCGCCCTTTGAGCCTCAGTTTCCCCTCCCGTGTTTTGTCTGTCTTACCTATTTAGATGGTGAGATTGCTTCTTACTCTGTGTTGGCCCAGAGCCTAGCTCAATAGAGCCCTGACCTGTGGGCACTACGCCAAGAGAAATAAGGGCTCCTAATAACGTGCCCTGTCTGTGGGCGTATGGAGGTGTGTAGCGAAGCGACGACACACTGGTGCAGCGCCGCCTGGTGGTCTTCTTGGGCATTAGCTCTTCAGCCTCCGGAGCACCCTCTGCTGGCCCATGTCTCGCTTGCCTCAGGCCCAGGGCCGGCGCAACCCATTAGGCGACCTAGGCGGTCGCCTAGGGCACTGCTATGTTGGGGGCGCCGGCACCCCGTCCGTCCGTTCAGTTTTGGGGGCGGGACCTTCCGCCGCCGCTGTTGGGGGCGGCATTTTGGGGGCGGGACCTTCCGCCACCTAGGGCGCCAGAAGAGCTGGTGCCGCTACTGCTCAGGCCCCTGTGTCCCTCCTGGACCCTGGTGCCCCTTTCCTTGGGGTTCTGCCCTCCGCAGTACCCCCAACCCTCTAAACCCACCTTGCCTCAGTGGCTATTGCCGGCTGCCCCTCTACAGCCCCAGTACCTTCATAGGCCTTCAACAAGGCCTGCAGCCTGGGGTTTACCAGGCTAGAGCTCCCCAGCTCCCTTTGCCCTTCCCCAGCACTGCTCCGCCTCAGGTACCTTGCCCCCAGGCAGCCAGGCCCTTTCCACTCCAGGGATAGAGTGGGACTCCCCTGTCTCCTGGCCCCACAGCCTTTTGATCCAGGTCAGCTATGGCCTGATTAAGCCAGCCACACCTGTGGCTGCTTCCCCAATCAGCCTAGCATGGCTGCTTTTAACCCCTGATCTGCAGGAGTGGGACAGCCGCGTTGTCATGTCTATGCGCTCAGGGGCTCGGTGGGACTCACTGTCTCTGCTCCCCTGGGCTGGGCACTAACCGCCGAACCTTTGTGCTGCATCCCAGCTTTTCTTCCCTGCCCCTCCCTGCTCTTTATGACCCCCCCTCCGCCGCCCTTTATGTGTAAGATCAGCTCTGTGGGACGGAGAATCTCAGTCATAACGAATGATTTCTGGGTGGAGATCGTGCAGAAGGTCCTGACTGGAAAAATGTCCTGTGGAAAAATTGGAAAGAGTCCAGCGGAGGGCAACAAAAATGATTAGGGGGCTGGAGCACATGACTTACGAGGAGAGGCTGAGGGAACTGGGATTATTTAGTCTGCAGAAGAGAAGAATGAGGGGGGATTTGATAGCTGCTTTCAACTACCTGAAAGGGGGTTCCAAAGAGGATGGATCTAGACTATTCTCAGTGGTGGCAGATGACAGAACAAGGAGCAATGGTCTCAAGTTGTAGTGGGGGAGGTTTAGGTTGGATATTAGGAAACACTATTTCACTAGGAGGGTGGTGAAGCACTGGAATGGGTTACCTAGGGAGGTGGTGGAATCTCCTTCCTTAGAGGTTTTTAAGGCCTGGCTTGACAAAGCCCTGGCTGGGATGATTTAGTTGGGAATTGGTCCTGCTTTGAGCAGGGGGTTGGACTAGATACCTCCTGAGGTCTGGGACTGGAGCACCCACAGAAAAAAAAAAAAAAGGGTGCTCAGGACCCACTGGCGGTCCTGCCGATCAGCTCCTCCCCCTTTCCTCCAGCACCTCCCGCCCACCACCGATCAGCTGTTCACTTCCCGAATGCTGTGGGTGCTGGAGCCCAGATGGACTCTGCCTGGGGTGCAGGCCTCCAGAAGTATCATAGAATCATAGAATATCAGGGTTGGAAGGGACCTCAGGAGGTCATCTAGTCCAACCCCCTGCTCAAAGCAGGACCAATCCCCAACTAAATCATCCCAGCCAGGGCTTTGGCAAGCCAGGCCTTAAAAACCTCTAAGGAAGGAGATTCCACCACCTCCCTAGGTAACTCATTCCAGTGCTTCACCACCCTCCTAGTGAAATAGTGTTTCCTAATATCCAACCTAAACCTCCCCCACTGCAACTTGAGACCATTACTCCTTGTTCTGTCATCTGGTACCACTGAGAACAGTCTAGATCCATCCTCTTTGGAACCCCCTTTCAGGTAGTTGAAAGCAGCTATCAAATCCCCCCTCATTCTTCTCTTCTGCAGACTAAACAATCCCAGTTCCCTCAGCCTCTCCTCATAACTCATGTGCTCCAGCCCCCTAATCATTTTTGTTGCCCTCCGCTGGACTCTTTCCAATTTTTCCACATCCTTCTTGTACTGTGGGGCCCAAAACTGGACACAGTACTCCAGGTGAGGCCTCACCAATGTCGAATAGAGGGGAACGATCACGTCCCTCGATCTGCTGGCAATGCTCCTACTTATACAGCCCAAAATGCCGTTAGCCTTCTTGGCAACAAGGGCACACTGTCGACTCATATCCAGCTTCTCGTCCACCGTAACCCCTAGGTCCTTTTCTGCTCCATGAGGGGTGCAGGATCCAACTCAGACTCCCCCCCACACATGCTGCACGGGGTACAGGCTCCATTTCCAGTGCTATTCAAGTGAGTTCTGCGGTTAGGGTGACCAGACAGCAAGTGTGAAAAATCGGGACAGGGGGTGGGGGGGTAATAGGAGCCTATGTAAGAAAAAGACCCAAAAATCGTGACTGTCCCTATAAAATCAGGACATCTGGTCACCCTATCTGCGGTATAAGCCCTGGCGCGGTGCCCCAGGGCACCTTTTGAGAGTTTATGTAGCTGTATCAAAACTAAAAAGCAACCTATTCTCTCTATCAATCCATGCTTCAGTTTAAGCCTGGGCGAGAAATCAATGGGACATGCCTCACTGCCTTGCTGGCATGGGGCTGGCAGCTGTAAGTAGGGGAGTGTGGTTTAGTGGCTAGAGGAGGGAGCCTGGGACTCAGGAGCTGGCAGTGTGATGTTGGGCAAGTGACTTGTGTCTCCGTCCCCTCACCCCCAGTGCCAAAAGGACTGTAACAAATCCAAGGCCTCCCCAGAAGTGCCCCAGGGGTTGCTCTGGTGCCCACAATTGCCACTTGGCAATTCACCGCCAGACCGAGTATAACGCTCAGCTCCTTCAATGCATGGTACTTGAGAGAAAGGAGAATCTCTATTAGTTCTTAGCAGTCCAGGGCCTATGGCACACAGTCGAGCAATTCTGATTCAATCCCGTAGAGGGCAATAGGGTGCAAATACACATATAGTAGCTAGCTACTGTATGTGCGCACCACTGCCTCCCCCACATGGGGTGTGTGTGGGACACAGTTCATCTATGTAAAGCGCTTTGAGCTCCTTACTTTCAAGGTGCTATTGCCAGGCAACGTATTAGTGCAAGCACTTTTGGTACTTGCTGGCTTATCTCTGGGGGCCTCTGCTCCCTCTCTGAGCCACTTCCCCGCGACCCATCTCACCTCAACACCTTCCCGTTGCGATTATGCCTGTTCGGTGGGCTGCATGCACGAAGTTTGTTGGGGCTCAGCCCAGTTCCCAGGGGGCTGGCGTCTGCAACCCAAAAGCCACCTCACCCAATTGGCTGCCGCGTTGTCGTCCCTCAGCCAACAGGTGGCCCCATCCAGGTGAGTATGAAAGCTCGTGGCCCGGGAACAGCAGGTGTGTTTGTGTGTGTGTGTGGGGGGGGGGGACCTTGCACTGCAGCTCTGCTGGGAATAGCTTGTACAGAAATCTAGGCCTAAGTGTGGGCCTGTACTGAGCAGAAAGGGTTGATTTGACCCTACCCTACCTTGCTTGGTCTCTCTCCTTCCTCAGGAGCTTCCAGACCCCGGCATCTGAAAGGCGGCTCTGTGTAAAGTGCATTGGTATCGCCCAGAGCAAACTGCCTCTATAAAATGTAACGACCGGCGAAGGGTCCCCTAGTGATTCTGTGGCAGAAAAGGCAGGCCTGGCGGGCTGGCACCTGTCAACAGTGGGACCCTGACGAAGAAAATACGCCGGATGGGACAGGTGAAAGATGGGGACCTGGAAAGCATCTTTGTGGTGGCATGTTTAGTGCTTAAACATGGTGTGTGTGTGTCTTTGCGTGTGTGTGTGTCTTTGCGTGTGTGTCTGTGTGTATTTGCATGGGGCGTGTGTGTGTCTATGTAACCATGGGGGGTGTTTATTTCCAGCCCCCAGCTCCTGTTTGACCCCCCCGCTTCTTTACCAAGTTTCAGGCTGGACTGAAGTTCGACATAGGATCACTTGATGAGTCCCTTGCGTGATTTGAGGACACGGAACCCTTTTCAAACGAATCACTAACGGGTCCCACCCTGCTCGGGGGAGGCCAGACGCAGGGGTTCGTCTCCCCACACCGGCCCCGAGGCGGACGGAGGAGAAGTGAAGATGCTGTGCTGCAGCAAACCCTGCGAGGTAGAATGGACTTGCCCCAGGTCACACAGCAAGTCAGGAACAGCTGAAAATAGAACCGGGTCACCGTGTCCTTTGCTTTAACCATTGCTGTGGCTGGGTGATCCCGAGGGAAATAAGGGCTGACCCCTAAATGGTGCTGCTCGGATGGACCACTGATGGGATTGGGATTATTGGTCTCAGGCCAGGTGGAACAGCAGGCACCAGTTTAAATGGCCCGGTGCTTGCTGATCTCCGTCCTGGGGGTGGGTAGCGGTGGGGGGGGGGGGGCTGAAGGGGGGGGGGGTCTGCTTATTTACTGCTCNACCCGCCACCCCTCTGCGGGATTCCTAACTGCCAGGAAGAGCTTGTTAATATTCCAACAGCTCCAATCTGCTTCTAAACGAAGGCCGCCCTTAATGGGGGGTTTATAATTGGACCCGAGCGCC
The DNA here is from genome assembly GCA_003942145.1 of Platysternon megacephalum. Lineage (NCBI taxonomy): Eukaryota > Metazoa > Chordata > Testudines > Platysternidae > Platysternon > Platysternon megacephalum. The sequence goes on from QXTE01000223.1 coordinate 1,320,978, forward strand.
GCTGCGTGCGACCTTGTCAAATCCGCGCGCGCCAGCGCCTCGGCGGAGGCTCAGAGCGAGGAGAAATCAAACGCCAGCCCCCCTTTGAAAGGGAAGCGCGAGGAGGGGAGCTGTCAATAGGATCAAGCCGGCCGAGGCCATGAAAAGCTTGGCAGATCCACACTCAGGGCCGTTCAAGGGGGATTGTGGGTAACCGGAGGGTCGATACGTTGAGATGAAGGCGAGATGACAGCCCCCGAGGCTGGCAGGGTTGGAAACGAGAACACACAGGAGCCAAAACCTGCAGTGAGACACTTGCAACTTTTCCCTTATTCCCTTTGACAAGACAATGGGTCTCCCCCCCTCCCCTCCCGCCCTTGTTTTTTAATGCAGGGACGTATTTCTCAAAGGATGAAATAACCTGCAGTAGGGAGGGAGGGAGGGAGGGAGGAACAGAATCTAGACACGATCCAGTCCTATTTCTGACGGGAGTGAGTGCGCCTTGGCTTCCCTGGGCAGGGGGGGCCGAAAGGGGCCCTCGGTGCTCGTGGCCTGGAGTTACAGCAAAGCGCCGGCTTCCTGCAGGGGGGTCAGCAGGACAGGGCTGAGCTGCCGCAAAGGAGTGGAGTACGGGGAGGGGGAGTCAGGGAGTTCCCAGAATGCTGCAGGGCAGGGCAGAACCAGGGGAGGCCCAGGGTGAGATGGGGGAGCTCCCACAATGCTGCCGGGCGGAGCTGGGGGAGCAGAGCCCAGGGAGCAAGCAGTGGAGCTCTAGGGTGACCATTTGTCCCGAAGTGGGCGGGACAGTCTCGAAATGCAGAGTTCAAGTCCCAGTCCTGGGCTGAATGACTCCGGGACAGCATTCGTCCCATATTCCCTGCGCGCTGCTCTGCACCTGCCCCTGGCTTGGGGGGGGGGGGGGGGGCCAGCTTCTTCCTGGTGGGGGGGGGGGGGCGGGGGGGGGGGGGGGGGGGGGGGGTGCCAGCTTCTTCCTGGTGGGGTGGGGTGGGCTGAGGTAGGCCTGAGCCAGCCCCTTTCCATGAGGCCCCGCCCCTGCTCCTCCTCTTCTCCCAAGGCCCTGCCCCCTTGGCCAACCAGAGCTGGGCCACGGTAAGGGCTGCCCAGGGAGCCTGGCCCGCTCTGGGTACCCCCGACCCTCCGCCTGCCCTGGGTGGTGCGGCCCAGGCAGTTTGCAGTTCTGATTCCCTCCAGCAGAGGGCAGTGGCCATCATACGTATCACAGCCCCGACACGGCATAGTCTTATTGCATGCATTTATAAGGTGCCCATCACTGTGGTGTCTGGGCGCACTCTATCTAGGTTAGCCCAGTGCCAAAGACAATCCTCCCCCAAAACAGGGGGAGATGCTGGCTGTGTGGGCATGAGAAAAAGGGGAGACTGTGGGGCCATTGAATCCTGTGGAGCTGTCCGTGGGGGCTAGGAGAACTGGGGGTGCTTTGGAAGGTGGGTGGGGGGATCTGTGAGGGGCAGAAGGGAGATCTGGGTTATGATACAGAAAGGCTTGAATCACGTGTTTCCTGTGGCCTGTTTGGATGAGGGGAGGGGAGGGGGGTGGGTATCTGCCACCAGGTGGTGGAGGAGGCCAGCAGAGGGTTGTGGGGAGAGAAGGCTGGGGAGGGGTTGGGGGGGGGGGGGCAGATGGGGAACATTATAATGGTGCAGGGCAGATGGGAGGGGGGATCACAGTCAAGGGACACATCAGCTGCTCTTTTTTGACCCATCGCCCATAGGTGCTGGAACTAGGGGTGCTGCAGGAGCTGCCGCACCCCCTGGCTTGAAGTGGTTTCCATCATATCCAGGGTTTACGGTTTGGTTCAATGGTTTGGCTCTCAGCACCTCCCTGGTACACATGGCTCCAGCCCCCCTGCTATCGCCCCTAGATGCAGGGCCGGCGCAACCCATTAAGCGACCTAGGCGGTTGCCTAGGGCACTAACATGTGGGGGGCGCCGTCGCCCCGGTCGTCGGCGGTATTTTGGGGGCGGGACCTTCCGCCGCCTCTGTCGGGGGCGGCATTTCGGGGGCGGGACCTTCTGCCGCCTAGGGCGGCGAAAAAGCTGGCGGCGCTCCTGCCTAGATGTGAGTCCCAGCCAGGGGTGAAGCTGTACCTGCTGCGTGGAGGAGGCCAGGCCTGAGCAGACGCGGTGTCCTGCTGCAGTGGTGTTGTGAAGACTGACTGCACAGGCGCCGAATTTCAGCTTTCCCCGGGGGTGCTCCACCCCCGCTCGGCCCTGAGGCCCCGCCCCCACTGCGACCCTTCCCCCAGGCTCCACCCTCTTTCTGCCTCTTCCCACTCCCATCCCGCCTCGTCCCGCTCTGCCCCCTCCCCCAAGCATGCCCACCCTCGCTCCACCTCTTCCCTTGCTCCTCCCCTGCCCCCCTGTGCTTCCCGCCCGCCACTGAACAGCTGATCGGTGGCGGGCGGGAGGTGCTGGAGGAAAGGGGGAGGAGCTGATCGGCAGGACCGCCAGTGGGTCCTGAGCACCCTTTTTTTTTTTTTCTGTGGGTGCTCCAGCCCGACCACCCATGGATTCGGCGCCTATGACTATCCTGGGCAACGCCTATGTCCATGTGGATGACGACTTGCGTGGATTGGACCAGGATCTCGTGGCCACAATGGGACTCTCCAAGATCACCCCGGCCACATACCTGGCCGTGCCCTGGATCTTGGGTTAGGGATGGGACTGGAGGTTGGGAGTGGCAGGGAGAGGAAGGCGAGATGGTGCCCTGCTCACGCACCTGCCGTTGCCAGCTCTGCTTGGAGGCTGGGGCCGGGAGCTCTTGCTCATGTACTGTGGGCTCTGCAAGAGGGAAAGGCACTGAGCTGTTGATTAGATCCACCTCTGCCCTGTTTGAGAGAAGCAGTGGGCAGGTGCTGGGGCCGTCCTGGGGAAGGCGAGATGTCGACATCCCTTGAGGAAGTGATTGTCAGGCTCTGTCTCGAGGCGGCATCTCTCACGGCAGACAGCCTCTCCGGCTTGAAGCTCACGGTTCCGGGGCACATTACCAAGAAGGTGAGGATGAGGCAAGCCCAGGATCTCAAATCTCCTGGCCCCTGATCAGCTGGGCTTTGGGCCTGTGTAGAATCCACAGCCCACGTTGGTTGCGTTGGCCAATGACTTTCTCCTGGCTGACGGATGAAGGGCAGGCACCCGTGCGAATTATTGTAGGTCTGTCACCTGCCTTCCATCCTGTTGACCATGCTGTAGACGGGAGTAGACGGCTCTGCTCCTTTCCTGCTGAGAGATTATCCCAGGGGGTAGTTTGGGGGCACTGTGAGCTCCAGGGGGTGCTATGCTATCACCACTCATTTGTCATGGGGACATCAGGGAGGCTAGCGAGAGCATGGGTCATGCTGGCTTCTGCTGGCTGATGGTTTGGGAGGGGCTTTCAATCCCTTCTGAGCTGGCTGGTGCAATGGCCGGACTTGCCCCACGTCTAATGGGGGAAGAGGAGCAGACTGAGACCCCCTCCCAGATAAACAGGGCCCGTGACCTTATTGGCTGGGGGAAACAATCGATAGTTGCAGTGGAAATGACGTCAGCACCCCGGTGGGGCGGGTTTGCTCCCCTCTTACTTACCAGCCTGGCGAGCTCAACATCCTCAGCTGGGTACTTGAAGAGCAGCAGTTTGCCAAGAGATTTTACCAGCTGTGCTTGGCTAGGAGTCTGTGTCCTTTTCCCTTGGATGGGCAACCTCACATGGGTCTCCTTGCCTTGGTCACCTTGCGGCTGGATCACTGCAAAACTCTCTGCTGTGCGGGGGGCTACAGCTCCAGACCATTCAGTGGCCTGCTTGTTAAGCCTGACAAGTTACATCTGAGCATCTTGGCCTCTGCCGGCCGCCAGCTGATTTCAGGGGGTGGGTGGGATCTATAAAGCCCTGCACGCTTTAGGGCCTGCTGAGCGGGTTCTTGGTGATGGGTCCTTCGCTGTGCGATGGGCTTTCTGTGCTGGCCTGCCTCAGCCCGTGTCTGGTGCTGTAATGCGCCTAGAGAACCTGAGAGATGCATAGGAAAAAACAGTGCGAAAAATAGAAAGAGAAAATGTATATAATAGACAGCTTCTACACACACATTTTTAGTATTATTATTGTCTTCACCTAGAAACTCCAAGTGATATGTCGAGAGCTGTATATCGATACACACACAATATCAATCCACAAAAAACCTAGCTGGGAAGCAGCTACGGTTGCTACGCACATAACATGACTGACCCAAGATTACAAATAATAATAGGCCGCTCTTACCAGCCCGCACAGGGCTTTACAAAGGAGGTCAGTAGCAGTACACCCATTTTACACGTGGGGAAACTGAGGCACAGAGCAGTGAAACAGCAGAGCCAAGACTAGAACCCAACTCTCCTGAGCGGGAGGCTAGTGCTCTATCCCCTAGACATATCTGCCTTGCTGGTCCCACAACCACTGTGTACCACAGACCCAGCACTGCAATCTCAACCCCCCCCCCCGCCCCATCCCCACACCTTTTTACCGAACAACCCCCGCCCGGCACTATCAGTTGTGGATGGAGGCTGTTGTGTTGGGATGGAGGCTTCAGGGCGCTGCTGCTGGAATAAACACAATGTAATCTTGATTCTTTTAATCTAAATGCATAACTGAGGGTATTTCTATGCAGCCAAATAAGACTGTGCTCACTCGACTTAACAGAACAGTGACGAGACGGCGCCTCGGCTTTTAACTCGGGTTAGCAGCTCCAGAGCTTCTTTTGCAGTGTGGACATGCCCTCGGCGTCAGTGACGTGAGGGGCTTAGTAGTGGCTACAGACGGGAGGGTAGGTTTTGTGCTAGCTTCCCCTCCAGCCTGATCTGCCTTCGGCAGTCAGTCCCCTAGTCCAGACCTGGGATGCCACATCTCCGCCTTAACGGGCTTGTTATTTCTCTCCACCCTGATTGGCCCCCAGGCCGCGACTCCCTATGACTTCGCGGCTGTTAGCCCAGGCGATGGGCACCTGGGTCTGAGCTGCTGGGTGTGAGCAGCCACAATGATTTGATTTAGTTGGTGTTGGTCCTGCTTTGAGCAGAGGGTGGGACTAGATACCTCCTGAGGTCCCTTCCAACCCTGATATTCTATGATTCTATGAATGCAAAGCCCTGCTCCAGTGGCTCTGTCCTGATTGGTGCTGCGCTCGCCCGGATGTTCGCTTGGCCTTCTGGGGTCATATCCCAGGGCTCTTTGTACTTCAGGAAGCTGAGCCTTTCCCAGCAAATTGTGATAAAACTTGTCTATTCTTGTGGGCACCTAAAGGGAATTGTGGGAAGGCGTTGGAGGACTCTCCAGAGTCCTCACTGCAAAATGGCTGGGTTAATGTGGTGTATTGAGGACTGTGTTGGAATTGCAAGCTATCACTTTAAGGGGGGTTCCTGGTCTTGTTTGCAGGCGAGAGGGCTCTGTAGCAAATTTTGGCCCGTGAGCAGTCAGTCTGAAAAGAGCCAGCTTAAAGTAAGGAGGGGGGCAGTTTTGTCTCTGCCTTAGGGAGCAGCCTGCTTTGTCTCTCTCTGGTTGGGGGTCTTGTGTGTTATCGTTCTGAATTCTGAGAATTCAAGTCGTGTTACGTTGCCACCTTCCAGCCAGAGTAATTATGTTTTTACCTAACTTCTCTCTGTGTGCGTCTGAACAGAACCATTAACAACCTGAATGTAAGTAGAGCGCAGGGACTAACCCACAGCGACAGTTGGGCCAGGCTGAAAGCATCACTTAACACAGGTGAGAGGGTTTTGTGTGTGGACAGGAGAGGAGTTAGGGACAACATCGGAGCAAGAATCTGGGTTAACTCTGCAGTGAAGACAGACGGCAAGCAGCACCCCGGGCCTCTCCTGATGGCCAGCTGTGTGAAGTGCATGGTGCTTCTGTGATGGGCAAAAACTGGGGGTGGTGGGGTGAGAGAACAGAGGGGCACCCACCCTGTTCCCCTGGGTGTGCTAGCCCTTTTGGGGCTGTCCAGGCCGGGATTTGGGGAGACCCTGGGTAGTGACACCAGCAGCACCAGTGCTTTAGCTTTGCAGCTCCGGCTCATGCCTGAAAAGCCAGCGCTCTCCTTGCAGCAGATGCAGTTAGAATCTTCCTCCCCACGCCTGACTCCCTGATTTCAGCTGAACGGTTAGAAATTCTGACCCGCGGCCTGTGAGATTCCCCCCTCGGTTTGTGCTGCTGCTGGAAAAGCTGCTGCTTCAGCAGAGCAGCAGCTTGTGTCAGTGTCTAGCTGCGGCTGGTTAAGTTCGTTAATCGCATCTGTGGATCCCCCAGGGAGCTCTGTCCCGAACCTTTGGGGGTGGAAGGCTCCTTGTGATTCTGCAGACGCATGCTCGGCTTCCATCAAGTAGCTTCGGCCAGGAGAATGAGAGGGCGGCAGGGCCCATGGCTGGCAAACAGAACAATTTCAAACAATAATCAAAATCATGTTCAACATTAATTCCTGCTCCTTTTCAGAGCTGTGAGGCAGAGGCAGCATGGTCCAGTGGGTAGAGCACTTGGCCAGCCTATGGGTGCCCTGGGTTCTGTTCCTGGTTCTGCCCCGATCTGCTCTGTGCCCCTGGGCAAGTCACTTCCCCGGTTGGTGCCTCAGTTTCCCCTCCCACCCTTCATCTCTTTAGACTGCAACCTCTTTAGGGCAGGGCTGTTTCTTACTGTGTGTTTGTACAGCGCCTGGCGCAATGGGACTCTGCTCTCCTTTGGGAACTCGAGGTGTTCCTGTAATACAGAAAAATATCAAAGCCCCGAGGGGTTAAAGGCTGCACTTCCCTGGCTGTGGCTGTACGATCAAATCTCACCCCATGTGGCTGGTGTTGGCTAGCACTTACCATAGGAGGGCAGGTTGGCGGGGGCCGAGAGTGGAATGAGTTGGTTGGGTCTCAGCGCAGACCCTAGTGGCCGGCAGTCACCAGCAGGACATGCTCCCTGCACCCACGGCGCAAGCACAGCACGGGTTGCCCTGGCGAGAGCTCGTCTAGAGGAAAGACGATGATTATACACTAGGGGTAGGCAACCTATGGCCCGCGTGCCGAAGGCGGCACACGAGCTGATTTTCAGTGGCACTCACACTGCCCGGGTCCTGGCCACTGGTCCGGGGGGCTCTGCATTTTAATTTAATTTTAAATGAAGCTTCTTAAACATTTAAAAAACCTTATTTACTTTACATACAACAATAGTTTAGTTCTATATTATAGACTTATAGAAAGTGACCTTCTAAAAATGTTAAAATGTATGACTGGCACGGGAACCTTAAACCAGAGTGAATAAATGAAGACTCGGCACACCACTCCTGAAAGGTTGCCGACCCCTGTTATACACCATGGCCATGTCACTTTTAGGCTTCTCTGCTGACCAGGCCGAAACACGGGGTTCAATTGTAACCATGGTTTTATGAGCTGGCCGCCTCACCCCAAGCAGCCGGGCTGAGACCCCCCCAACTCGTTTCACATAAGAACATAAGAAAGGCCGTACCGGGTCAGACCAAAGGTCCATCTAGCCCAGTATCTGTCTACCGACAGTGGCCAATACCAGGTGCCCCAGAGGGAGTGAACCTAACAGGCAATGATCAAGTGATCTCTCTCCTGCCATCCATCTCCATCCTCTGACGAACAGAGGCTAGGGACACCATTCTTACCCATCCTGGCTAATAGCCATTTATGGACTTAGCCACCATGAATTTATCCAGTCCCCTTTTAAACATTGTTATAGTCCTAGCCTTCACAACCTCCTCAGGTAAGGAGTTCCACAAGTTGACTGTGCGCTGCGTGAAGAAGAACTTCCTTTTATTTGTTTTAAACCTGCTGCCTATTAATTTCATTTGGTGACCCCTAGTTCTTGTATTATGGGAATAAGTAAATAACTTTTCCTTATCCACTTTCTCAACATCACTCATGATTTTATATACCTCTATCATGTCCCCCCTTAGTCTTCTCTTTTCCAAGCCGAAGAGTCCCAGCCTCTCTAATCTCTCCTCGTATGGGACCCTCTCTAAACCCCTAATCATTTTAGTTGCCCTTTTCTGAACCTTTTCTAGTGCTAGAATATCTTTTTTGAGGCCACCTGCCATCTGTTAGATGATTGCAGTGAGTCTCCACACACCTTGGCCCGATTGCCATTGCTCGCCCAGTCATGCGAGTCTCTCCTGGTACCAGCCCCTCGAGCCTTTAGCCACCCTCCTGCAGGAAAATGATTCCAGCCGCACAACTGAGCAGGAGCTTGGGGAGCTGGGTCAGCTGCATGGGTGGGTAGACAGGGGTGACCTGGTTTGGAGGAAAGAACCTGAGCCCAGATCCCAGGTCAAATATCCCAGAGCTCTGTGCAGGCACCGCAACCCCAAAGAGCTCGTCTCCCTCAATGACGCAGGTTCTCGTGTCTCTACTCCCTGGCCCCTTGTGGAGTCAGTTACACCTGTGGGGGTAAAACACCATTATTCTGCTCCGCTAAAGCATCCTGCTCAGGTGTAAAAGCCTGCACAAGGGGCAAGGCGGCAGGAGAACTGGCCCGGTAGTTCTTTGCGTGCCCCGAGTGCTCATTCTGATTCTAATACTGCTTAGCCCAGGAAATGCCAGTTGGATTGCGCTACCCAGACCCCTTAGCAGGATGTTGGGAGTCTCACGGAAGGGAGAAAGTAAAGCCCAGTGGGTTGTTAGCAACGCGTCACGGTCTCTGTCCTTGCTGGTGCACGCAACGCCCCGTCAACCTGTGGAACTTGTTGCCAGGGGATGTGGTGAAGGCCAGAAGTATCACACCAGAAAAGAACGAGATACGTTCATGGAGGACAGGTCCATCAGGGGCTAGTCGCCAAGATGGTCAGGGATGCAACCCCATGCTCTGGGGGGGCCTAAACCTCTGAGTGCCAGAAGCTGGGAGTGGATGACAGGGGATGGATCACTGGATAAATTGCCCTGTTCTGTTCACTGCCTCTGAAGCATCTGGCACCAACCACACTTGGAAGACAGGACACTGGGCTAGATGGACCATGGGTCTGGCCCAGTGTGGCCGTTCTTACGTTCTAAAGCAGGATCCCACTAGTGCAGGCACATCCGTATAAGAGCAAATTGTAACTGATTCCATCCGAGCCGCTCTACTCTGAGCAGTGACTCTCCTGACATTGGGGGTGCCCACCCTCGCCCTCGCCCTCTCCCAGATCCAGCAGGTTTAGCTTACATGTCGTAAGCCAGTTCTCCTCGCTGCTGACACTGCAAAGCCCCCTGGGAGCTGAAGCACCATCTGGGACCTCTCTGCCCTTCGCCGCCTCACCAGAGATAAAGATTCTCCCATGCCAGGTTCTGTGGCCGATGCGCAATGCGGATTCAGCTGCCGTCCCTACGCTGGGGCCTCACCAATCGCTCTCTCTGCATCAGACCTGCACCCTGCTGTCCCTGCCTGCCTTTCTGGGGATCTCCCCGAGTTCTCATCTCGGCTGGGTCTCCCTCAGCTCACGCCCAGCTTGCTCGGAACTGAGCTCCCAGCCTCACTCCATTCCTTCCACCCTCCCCATCACTCAGACTTTGGATTCATCCGGGACTCCCTCCCCTTCTTCCCCAAGCACAGCCGGGCTGTGACTCTTCCCTCCACTTTACTTCTAAAACTGGCCCTTCCTTTGGGTCTCGGTCATCGTCTCCTCTGACCACTGCCCTCACCCATTCCCAGAGGGAGCTTCTCAGCCGATCCCCTTGCGAGGCAGAGGGGAAAGCGGAGAGTGGAGGGGCCAGGGTGGAAGGGTCCCCGTCTCGAGCGTGGTGCAGTACAGCAGCGACCGACTCGGGTAAGGAGGTGGCCCCCGGTTAGTCCTCAGCCGGGAGGTCGTGCTTGAATCTTGCTGCAGCCCAGAGGACCAAGCGGCAAAGGCCGGGTCAGCTCGCATGTTGTACATGATGTCGCCCACACACGGCCCCGTCCGCTGAGCTGACACCGGGAACGGCTAATGCCCAGCCCTCGGGACAAGCTGTCCGCTCACCGGAGGTGACAGGCTGTCCCCGGGGATGGCAGCAAAGCGTCCCAGGGCACCTGAAGGTTGGATGCAAATGCTCACACGTACACTGCCTCCAAGCACCCCGATGCGCACCCTCACCCCAGCTGCTTCTTGGACCTGGCAATCCCAGCATGCACCTCTCTGTGCCATTCTCTCCTTCACTGGGCTTTCGGATTTCGTCTTTTGCTCCTCTCTCATCCCCCCTTCTTTTCTCTTGCCCACCTCTCTCTCCCCCCTTCTCTCTCGCTCCTTTCTTCCTCTCTCCACTCTTTCACTCTCCTCTTCCCTCTCTTCTTCCCCCTCTGCAGCTGGCTATGCTGCGCACACACACACACACACACACACACACGCACACACACACACACACACACACACACACACGCCATCTAGTAATGCAGTCCTTTGGAGCTGCTTCGCATTGATCATTAGAGGCAGCAGGTTAATGGGACCCCACTGAAGAACTTTCTGTGTTATTTTCCCCTGATGTGCCTGTGCGAACACCTGGCCCCCCAGCCTCACCGCGGAAGATTGGAAATGCACCTGCCACAGACCTTGCCACGGCACATTTTCGGATCCCCGCTGTGTCTTCTTTCCAATAAGAAGAAAGACCTGTCAGCATTAAGCAAATCAGGCGCGTCTCACCTCCCCCGAGCGGTGTGTCACACATGAATATCTGAGGGCTCTTCCCCCCCCCCCCATTCCCATTTCTGTCCTCTTGGTTTTTAATGAAAGAAAAGTTTAATGCGCTCACCAAGAGGGTGAGAAATATCCATAAAACTCCAGTTTAAACCCCTTTAACCCATTCTGCCGCTCTCCCTTTAAACTTTGCAGTGCTCCCTTTTTTCTGCTTAATAGGAAGAAGGTTGGGGTTTTTTTTTTTCCAGGCAGCCGGAGCGGGAGGAGGAGGAAGTGCTGCTGAATACACACGATCATGGTGCAAGCGGTGCCTCTCTGAGGCAATGGAAATGCAGAGATGAAACACAGGAATAGCAAACGACTCCCCCGTGCTGGATGCAGGCTTCAAGGGGCTTTTCTCCTCCATCACCTGTACCACTGCACATCACCTCCCCAGGCCGCAAGCCATCGCTGGAGTGGCTAACGCACAGGGCCGGTGCGTGGGGGGTGGGCTTCACGTAACGAGTGGGGACCAAGAAAGCGTGATGATGTCCTGCCTGCCCAGGTGAGCAGCCAGCAGGGATTGAACATGGGACCCCCCACCCCCAATATGGCAGCATGATCTTCTCCGGCTTGAGTGAAGGGGTTAAGTCGGCTGGCTAGGAATGGCAGCAATGTCTTACGCAGACTGGCCACTAGAGGGAGACAAAAGCCCCACCGTGGACAAACGCACGGTGACTTAAGACGGTACGAGAGGTTGGATGGGGCTGTGGTTTGGGAAGGGGAAGTAGCACTCCAGGTTCTGCTCCAGAGACACAGGAGCTAAAAGAGACTTTTTGTAACATTTATCAGGGCTTCTATCTCCACCATTCAGTCCTCCGGCCATTAGATGGCGACAAAATTGCAGACCCCCGAGTAGTCTCATTCCATCCAAAGGATCAGTGATTCGTATGCGCGCACACCTAGACCTGGTTCTCTACACTAGGTGGCAGTGGTGACATGTACACAGCAGCAGAGCCTGTGGAGAAACGGGCAGGATACGTCTAGTAAAAATTTCAAACCAAATGACATTTGTTCATTTTGTTCAAAATTTTCCAGGGCGTTTTCTTTTCTTTTCTGTTTTTTTTTAAATGAAAATTTTTAAATTGAAATTCTTCATACATTTCACTCGGTTTCAGTGGAGACATGAGTGGAGTGGTTTTCAGGGGAGAAAACCAACTTTCTTTCACTGTTGCAACCACCCTGTGAGGCACAGCAGTGCTATTATCCCCATTGTATGGGTGGGAAACTGAGGCACGGAAAGACTACGTGAGTCACCCAAGGTCACACAGGAAGCCTGTGTCACAGCAGGGCATTGATCTCAGGTTTCTGGCTAGCTCCCAGACCACTGGACCATCCATCCTCACTGATCTATAGGGACAGAGCTGAGAGAAAGTAGGTTAGTGATCAGGGTTTGTGCTCCTTGGGCAGCTGGCTCCATGTGCGAAAAGTGCTTGGAGGGGGAAGTCCTGCCTCCTGGGATACTGAGGCCTAAAACAAGAGCTCCTTAGAGTAAATGATTCAGCCACTAGATGTTTCTGGGGACTTCAATTGTTTCAGACAGGGTGTGCTCCCTGGCAAACAGGGGAGACAAAGCAGAGACTCAAGCTGTGTAGAAGCCTATTTGAGTCCCAGGTTGTAGGCTTTTCTTTAATAAATGCCTCTGCTAAAGATGGACTGTGATTCTATATCTGGTGACACTCAGTGCCTGCCTATGGTTAAGGCCTTCTATCTTGGCTCAACTACCCCTTTGTCCTGCTCCTCCACCCCCACATTGGTCCCTTCACTCATCTGGTAACAACCACCTCTCTGTCCTTTCTCATAATCTCACCAAAGAGGGCGCAAGAGCCTTCTCCTGCGCAGCCCCTGCTATCCAGAGCAGCCTCTCTCCTTGATGCTCCCCACCTGTTTCTAAAGCTCAGCTATGAACCCACAGTCCTTGTTCCCCCTCGCTTGTGCCTCTTAGCATCACTCTTCTGCTGCTGCCACTTTTCTTCCCCCATTGCGCAGTGCTTAAGGATTGAGTGTGGATAGCTTATGTCACCTCTTTATCTGTTCCCATATTGTCCCCGAGCTCTTCCATGAGCCGGCCATATTTGAAACGTCAGCAGTGGTGCTTAGCCTTGGTTGGACACACAGGTCACATGGTATTGCTTTTGTTCCCTGATTGGGCACGTGTGACTCGGAATCAGGTCTCCGGCACAATAACTGGTGATCAGCGATTCACATGTCCCTTTCCATGAATTTTGGTTCAGAATGACTCTTGGTGACTGTTCCTGCCAGTGTGTTTGCTGACGAGCGCAGGTCCCTTGCGGCAGAGACCTGACAGAACTCAGCTGTAATGATTAACTGTAGCTGTACCGAGCTATAAAGGGCCTCTGTTTAGGCTGCTGGGCAGAGACGGATCATGTGGTTCTCTCTAGCTCCCAGTCTGTTCAGACTGGTGTCACCACCGTGGGTCTCTCGATAATCCTGGCCCAGATTAGGCCGACTGCTGACGATACTACATCTGAATCAGAGGTTCTTAATTTGGGGGCTTAGGACCAGGAGGGAGGGGGGTCCTGGCTAGATCCCAGCTGGATGAGAGGAAGCTCTCAGGGGGTTTCCCTGTTGTTGAGACCCACCGAGCTAAATGATTGGTGGAAAGCCATGCTGAGAAGGTGATGAACGCAGTGGATGGGAATTTGTTTAGATATCTGAGCGCCTAGGTTATTGTGCTATTTGTCTAGCTCTGGGTTTGGGCTGCTAGTTTCTTGGGGGGGGGGGGGCTAGCTACAATGGGAATTGTACCGTACAGAAGGACTGTGGACAGCCTCCACGACTGAGAGCCAGACGGCCTTTCACTGGGGTCTGGAAAAGAGGCTGATTCTCATGAATCAATGGTGGGGGATTTTTCCCTTCATGAGTCTGGAATTACCTGTTTGAGTCATTTATCTTCCTTGCCAGTTAATGCTCAATTGATCCACGGCTCTAATTGACTGCACTTGCAACCAGCGACACAGAGAGAGGCAGGATTGGGATAAATGAGGCTATTTCCTGGCTATGCACGAGGGAATTAGGCTGGGGAAAGGAGAGACCTCAGGGACGTGATGGCTTCCGGTTTCTAGCCAAATAACGGCTCCGTCACAGCTGCAGATGCAGTGTGTTATGGCTGGCTCCGTAATGCCTCGTCGTTCTTCTCTGCGTGCCATTGGCCAGGCCTCTCCCACTCAGCCTGGCGGCCCTTCTGAGAGTGAAACTGACAAAGCTGAGAGTGGCTTAGTGTCCCAGCTCACCCCAGCAGGTGCTTTCTGGTTTCCACTGGAAATCCTGAGTCTCCTCCCGCAAACATGTGGCACATGGATGTTGAGCACAATTGATCTTTGTAGGGCAGAGTGTGTTTAGCTCTGTCACTGCTATGGGTTTGTATGCTCTGTGTTGCACCTTTAAATCTCTGTGGACGCAGGCAGCCCTATGTTGTGTTCAGCTCAGTGCAGACTGTCACAGACAACACACATGCTGCTCTCTCCTGGAGACTTTACATTAGTACTTTCTTTCCCTCTCCTTTGAAATTAAGAGTCATTCTCACTGGAAGTATCTGTTTGATTTTCCATATGGAAAAAAACAATGAATAGTGTCCCTCATACAAAATGTGCACCGGTCCCTTCCCAGCTGTAATGTTGTATGGAATCATCATCCTTCTTAAAACAGGAAACACTGATTATAGAGAACAACCACGATTACAGGTACACAACTGGCTTTTCACACAGCTTGAATTCCAGCGTTGTCTCCCTTGTTTACCAGGGACCACATTCTGTCTGGAACGCTATACAGCACACAGAGACATCTAGTGGCAGAATAATATACCACAGGTAAAGATGAAAGTACAACAGCCTGCGCACACAATCACCAGCGTCTGACGAAGTGGGTATTCACCCACGAAAGCTTATGCTCCAATACATCTGTTAGTCTTAAAGGTGCCACAGGACTCTCTGTTGCTTTTTACAATCACCAGCAGTGCAAGCTTTTCCCTAGCTGCCTCTGTATCAGCCTTGGGGAAGTTCAGTCTCTATGGTTCTCTATGGCAAGTGTCTAGATGTCATATGGACACCCAACTACTAGGAACTAGACTGAAACAACCAACCTAGGCCACTAAACAGTCATCAACTGGTACCAACTCTTAGCCTCCACCGGGCCAGACCAGAGGTGAGTCAATGATGTAGTTGTGAAAGGCTCCATCTTCCAGTCACATCAGCCTGAGCTACCCAGTTCCTTTCTCCTTCCTGCCCACCATGTCTGCTGGATGTTAGTGGGGTACTTCCGTGGGGTTGTTTGGCCTCTGTTTCCAGGCAATTTACAAGCTATTTCTCAAGGCAGCCCAAGTCATATCTGCAAGACACACGAATCATAGAATCATAGAATCTCAGGGTTGGAAGGGACCTCAGGAGGTCATCTAGTCCAACCCCCTGCTCAAAGCAGGACCAAACCCAACTAAATCAGCCCAGCCAGGGCTTTGTCAAGCCTGACCTTAAAAACCTCCCTAGGTAACCCATTCCAGTTCTTCACCACCCTACTAGTGAAAAAGTTTTTCCTAATGTCCAACCTAAACCTCCCCCTCTGCAACTTGAGACCATTACTCCTTGTTCTGTCATCTTCTATCACTGAGAACAGTCTAGATCCATCCTCTTTGGAACCCCCTTTCAGGTAGTTGAAAGCAGCTATCAAATCGCCCCTCATTCTTCTCTTCTGCAGACTAAACAATCCCAGTTCCCTCAGCCTCTCCTCGTAAGTCATGTGCTCCAGCCCCCTAATCATTTTTGTTGCCCTCCGCTGGACTCTCTCCAATTTATCCACATCCTTCTTGTAGTGTGGGGCCCAAAACTGGACACAGTACTCCAAATGAGGCCTCACCAGTGCTGAGTAGAGGGGAATGATCACATCCCTCGATCTGCTGGAAATGCCCCTACTTATACAACCCAAAATGCCATTAGCCTTCTTGGCAACAAGGGCACACTGTTGACTCATATTCAGCTTTTCGTCCACCGTAACCCCTAGGTCCTTTTCTGCAGAACTGCTGCCCAGCCATTCGGTCCCTAGTCTATAGCAGTGCATGGGATTCTTTCGTCCTAAATGCAGGACTCTGCACTTGTCCTTGTTGAACCTCATCATATTTCTTTTGGCCCAATCCTCTAATTTGTCTAGGTGCAGTCAAGTTCAACATTTCTTTGTCTCTTGGAGAAGAGGCAGCCTCGAAACTCATGTAGTGCAATTGTCATATTAGAAGAGATCAATGGCCCTTGAGGTCTGGTATCCTGCCCCTGAGAATGGCCAGTGTCTTAGAGGTAGGTGTGACCACCACTTCCTTGTGCCATGCAATGCCATGGGGTCACGTTTCTTCCTGACCCCATCGGGACAGCATATTTTGCATGAGGATTGGTAGCCCTTGTCACTCTCATTTTCTCTCTAAGTGCAACAGCCCCTGCTGTCCTGATTCATATAAATGCCCAATACCTTCTTAAATCTTACTGTGTTACCTGCCCCAACAGCATCCAGTTGCAGTGAGTTCCGCAGGTTCATCATACATAGGATTCAAAATCTTGCCTTGTATCGTTTTCAAATTGCTTCCCTTTTACTCGAATAACCAATGTCTGCTGTGGCTGGATTACGGATGAGGCTAAAGAGGAGAATCCTTCATGCCCTCTCTTAGAGTTGCCAGGCGTCCGGTTTTCGACCAGAATGCCTGGTCGAAAAGGGACCCTGGTGGCTCTGGTCAGCACTGCGGACTGGGCCGTTAAAAGTCCAGTCGGCGGCGCAGCAGGGGCCCAGGACTAAGGCAGACTCCCTACCTTCCCTAGCTCCACGCAGCTCCTGGAAGCGGCCACCAGGTCCCTGCGGCCCCTAGGTGCATGGGCGGCCAGAGAGGCTCCGCGCACTGCCCCTGCCCCGAGTGCTGGCTCCGCAGCTCCCATTGGCCAAGAACTGCGACCAATGGGAGCTGTAGGGGTGGCGCCTGCGGGCGTGAGGCCTAGGGGCCGCAGGGACCTGGCAGCCGCTTCCTGGGAGCCGCGGTAACCGCTACCAGGACCCCGCAGCCCTCCTGCACCCCAACCCCCTGCCCCAGCGCAGAGTCCCCTCCTGTTCCCAAACTCCCTCCCAGAGCCCGCACCCTCCAACAGTCCCACCCCAACCCCCTGCCCCAGCCTGGAGCCCTCTCCTGTACCCCAAACCCCTCATCCCCAGCCCCACCCCAGAGCCCACACCCCCAGCCAGAGCCCTCACCCCAACCCCCTACTCCAGACTGGTGAAATGACTGAGGGTGGGGGAGAACGAGCGATGGAGGGAGGGGGAATGGAGCGAACGGGGGGCCGGGCCTTGGAGAAGGGCCGGGGCAGGGGGCGGGGCGGGGGTGTTCGGTTTTGTGAGATCAGAAAGTTGGCAACCCCACCCTCTCTGTCCCCCGCGTTATGATAGGGGCCCGTGATACAGTACCAAATACACTTCTTTACAAACCAAAATGAGGCTGGTCTTTAAACCTCCTCTCATATGGGAACTTTCCCACCTCCCTGACGGCGCTAATCAGTTCGGTTCTCCCGGGCGCTGAGCCGTTTCTATTCCTCCTGCCCTCCGGGGCAGCTCCTTCGCTGGGAGCCTCTCCGGTGATTCCAACAGAGCGATGCCAGTTTGCACTAGCTCTGGAGCTGTGTCTTTTCCCAAGTGAAGTGACCCAAACCTGAGCTCTCTCCATCTCCAGAGGCTGCCTTTCTTCCCGCAGCCACTGGTAGCGGGGCAGCCCAGCCTGGATAGGATCTTAGACATCCACCCATCTCCCATCCCTTCCCGTCCCACTGCCATTAGCCAGCCCTGGCCCGTTGCCATTTGTCTCCGAGTCGAAGGGATAGTGGAGGCAGCTTTATAAAGGGGTCTCCTAGTGATGGAAATGCAACGAGGACACATAAAACAGGGGTGCAGTCGTTTGGGGGTTTGCCTGGCTGTCTCTAAAATATCCCTCTGTTATGTATCCCTCTGAAAGGGATGCCCATTTTATGCCACCTGGGCGCAACCCAGTCTAGCCAAGATCAGCGGCTGGTTTAATCTTTCGCAGCTTCAGCCTTTGATTCTCTTGTAAGGTTTTGGCTCCCAGAAGTGAGAGCTGGAGAAGGCTGGTTAGCTCTGGCCCAGGCAAGCCACCCTGCCCGTGCAGGAGTGCACTCTCCTGTACATTCCCTGGAGCCCAGCTTTCATGATAATCACATAGGGCCAGACCCAGAGCTATTTAGGCTCCTAACTCCCATTGGTTTCACTGGAAGTTAGGAGCTTGAATAGCTTTGTGGATCTGGGCCTTAGTGCCTTCCACTCAATGAGATTAATAAACATGAAGGAGTTTAACCTCACAACCCCTCATGAAGGTAGGGAAGTATCATTGCACCACTTTAAAAATAGGGAAACTGAGGCACATAAAGAATTAAGTGATTGCCCAAGATCATATGGCAAGTGTGTGCCAGAAGCAGGAAGAGAACCCATCTCGCCTGGTGCTTTATTCCACAACAGCAGCTTCCCTCTAGTCTCTTCCTGGCTGTGCCACTGACTTGCCAAGTGGCCCTTGCATTCATCAATTCCCCACTTGATGCCTCAGTTTCCCCATCTGTAGGATGGCGATGATGACACTTTGTCAAATTCTTTGCGCTCTCAGGACGAAAAATGCTGCTCCAGAGACCAGTATTCAGGGCAGCTCTGGGGAGAATCTGTCCCCCGATCCTCCCCTCTCCTAGCAGGGCCCGAAGGCAGACTGGTCTCACGCCAGGTTAGGCCGTACAGACCAACCCCGTGAATGGCACCCAGCAGGAGATGGGAAGCCAGCGCCGGTCACGGATGTGCTCATGCTCTGCAACTCGAGCGGAGTGGAATGCGCCACGACGAGTGGGGGGGAAGCGGACCAAACTTTTCCCAACTTCACCAAAGGTTTGGCTGCTGGGTGGGGCCAGTGTTGGGTGAAGGCTCCTGATGCTTGTCATCTGATTGGACCTGATTCTTCCATCCCTTGCGCGTGTTGGCTGCTGACCACTCCTCTA
The DNA here is from genome assembly GCA_003942145.1 of Platysternon megacephalum. Classification (NCBI taxonomy): domain Eukaryota; kingdom Metazoa; phylum Chordata; order Testudines; family Platysternidae; genus Platysternon; species Platysternon megacephalum. Next base: position 1,339,638 of record QXTE01000223.1, read on the forward strand.
GGGCGCACAGAGCTGCCACAAAGGCCAGGGCAAGCGAATAACGGATCTCTCCCTCCCGCAAGATGGAATAACCGATGTGCTGCATGTCGGGTCAATGGCTCCCATCCACACATCCAGACTGAGCCCCACTGCAAACGTTAGCAGGCCATGGGCTTGGGAGGCCCTAGGGGAATTTTAGGACAGCGATAATCCTGGCCTCCTGCATTTCTTGCTGTTTAAAGGGAGGTTCTCAGCCAGTGGTCCCAAAACCCAGCGTATCAAGCAGCTCTCAGGTGTGTTCTACCTGGATGTACAGGCAGCTTATAAATCTAGGGACATAATTTTCCCTTTGGACACAACAGATCCCAGAGATATAGTCTGATGAGCCCTGCACCAGAAGGGGAGAAGTGGGGGCAAAAAACCTAACTGGCTTCAAGACTGAGCTTGATAAGTTTGTGGAGGGGATGGGATGACGAGGTTGCCTACAATGTCATGTAGCCGATCTGCGACTGTTAGCAGCAAATATCTCCATACCTGGTGATGGGACACTGGATGGGGAAGGCTCTGAGTTACTCCAGAGAATTCTTTCCCAGGTGTCTGGCTGGTGGGTCTCGCCCATATGCTCGGGGTCTAACTGATCACCATATTTGGGGTTGGGAAGGAATTTCCCCACGGGTCAGATTGGCAGAGACCCTGGGGGGGTTTCAGCTTCCACTGCAGCATGGGGCATGGGTCACTTGCATGTTTAAAGTAGCGTAAATGGTGGATTCGCTGTAACTTGAAGTCTTTAAACCAGGATTTGAGGACGTCAGTAACTCAGCCAGAGGTGAGGGGGTCTATTGCAGGAGTGGGCGGGTGAGGTTCTGTGACCTGCGATGTGCAGGAGGTCAGACTGGATGATCATGATGGTCCCTTCTGGCCTTAAAGTCCACGAGAACAGACTATCCTGAACACCCCGACGTTCATATTCATTATTACTATAATTGCGCACTTCATTCTCTACTGAAATGCCACCAACTCTTTAGGAGTGCCCCGGGCCTGAGGGAAAATCCTGACAAATTAACCCGCAGGTGGAATCGGAGCACCCCGCCTGTAACTTCCTGTATGTGAATTTCACTAGGACACCGGGGGTAATGCCTCCGTTCTCACCGGATGTGCCGGGGCACCAGGAGGCGAGAGCATTTCCTGTGCCATCGGAGGCTGAAGGAAATGCAGTATGAACTGAGAAAAGGGCACTGTTCAGCAGCCAATCAGAATCACCAGCCGAGCATCCTTTGCAAGCAGAGACATCCAGGGGGTAGGACCAAGGAGAAGTACAGGATACAAGGCGTGGAGGACTCTGGGACTGCGAGATTCAGGAACCAGAGAGCTAGGAGAACTAGAAAATTCTAGATACAGACTGTAAAGGGAACAGAGGAAACTCTTAAGATGCTGGGAAAGGGACCAACTTTGGCTGTGTTCTGTCCAGAACGGGTTGCAGGGAATTCAGGGCTGATCCTTTTCTGACACTCAGAGCCCGGAAGTGTTGGGTTCTGGATCTGAGTCAGTTAGTAACAGGCCTGCAGCAAAACCTTCGATTCCAAGGCCACTCAGACTTCGCAGCTCTGGCCCATCCCAAGCGTCAACCACTTGTAGGCTCAGACCCCCCCAAATCTGTACAGAACCCCGCCCTCTGAGAGGGGATGTGGTGGCTGGGGACTATTTCTGTGAGTGGCCCGAACTGGAACGCTGAATCCGGCCCCCGCAAATTTCTGAAACGTGTGGATCCAAATCCAGCAGAGAAGTTGGTGGCAGCTCCAGTTCTAATGACAACCAAGGAGGGTTATGATGTCCCAGGGCCATTCCACAGCAAAACTGTTGGATCTGGGACTTCAACGGGTTGTTCCTCTTGCTGCTCCTTCCTAGGGTCCGATTCTCCCCGCCCCCCCACCCCCAGCAAAATAGTACCTCATTCCTCACTCAGGCCCATTGATTTAAAATATTAATTAATAATCCCTAGCTCTAGGTAGCCCTTTTTGATCAGTAGATCTCAAAGCACTTTATAAAGGACTATATCTCAGTATATACATGGGGACACTGATGCACAGAGCGATGAAGGTCACCCAGCAGCAGGTCTGAGAAGAGACACCCAGTCACCTGAGTCCCAGTCCAGTGCTCTACCCACTAGTCCACGGTGCCTCCCCTCAGAGGAACTGCTGAGGCCTCCAGTGCTACTGACTAGGGCAGGGGTGGCCAACCTGGGGCTCCGGAGCCACATGCGGCTCTTCAGAAGTTAATAGGCGGCTCCTTGTACAGGCACCGACTCCAGGGCTGGCGCTACAGGCGCCAACTTTCCAATGTGCCGGGGGGTGCTCACTGCTCACCCCCTGGCTCTGCCACAGGCCCTGCCCCCACTCCACCCCTTCCTGCCCCCTCCCCTGAGCCTGCCGTGTCCTCGCTCCTCCCCTATCCCCTCCAGAGCCTCCTGCATGCCACAAAACAGCTGATCGGGAGGTGCAGGGAGGGAGGGGGAGGCGGTGATCGGCGGGGCTGCCGGTGGGTGGAAGGTGCTGGGAGCCGGGGGGGGAGCTGATGGGGGGCTGCTGACATATTACTGTGACTATTTGTCAATGAACATTGGTAAATTCTGGCTCCTTCTCAGGCTCAGGTTGGCCACTAGGGGAAAGTGTGTCAAACTCCGGCCCCAGGCAATGACAGCTCCAGGAGGACTAGGTTAGCCTGTGGGCTCTCCCACAATCAGCCGGAGGGGTGGGGGGCTGGAAGACCTGGATTCGGGCTGCAGCGACAGGGCTGTTATAAATAGACAGGTAGATGAGATGCTCGTAGTGTGGATTTGTCTAAGAGAAGGTCCCATTCGCCTGAGGCACATCCAGGGTTCACTGAGGAAGGGTGTTTGTGCATTTCCTGTGGGTTAGCATAGAACCCAGGTCTGTCCTGACCAGGGGAAGGCGGCTCGGAGACCCGTGTGAAAGGAATCAGGGCAGATCTCTCTCTGGGCTCTAGCAGACAGGTGCCCACATCACAAAGCTCGTGGGGGATTAATTAGGCCGTGGAGGGTGGGCTTCCCTCTCACCTCTTGAATTGGCTCCTGCAGAACAGCTTGGCAGGGCAGCGGGCCCAGCTGGAGGGCCTGCCCAGAGGACGCTGGGCTCCGGGGATCGTTCCCCAGCTCTGATGGACCCAAGAACGAGCTGCTTCCAAGAGCCAGGGCTGGATGTAGTTCCTGCTGGAGCCGAGGGAGTCTCCGATAATCGGGCAGCGGCGGAGGGATCCCACGAGGGCCGAATCGGCCTGGAACTAAGAAACCACGAACCAGCCGACTCCGCCATTTCCCAAGTGATGCCCGAGAGGCGAATGGAGCCAGTGGCTCCTTTGGCGACAAACCACAGCCAAGCATAGGGCCCTCCTGTCCCCCTCAGGACCCTGCCCCCTTGCGCTTGCTCTGCGCTTGGGCCCCGTATCCCTCTCCCCTGGTGGCGGTGACCCCACGAGTGAGCCCTATTGGCCTGCCCGACAGGGGAAACACCTCGTCAGTATGGCCGCACCGGCGGGGGAGGAAAGGAATAGCGATCACCATGGGGTGACGAGGCGACGGGCAGGGGAGGGGGAGCGGAGCCGGTTGAGTGGCTCCTGAAAAGGGCTTAATGTGTCTAAAAGTGGAAGGTTTCACGTCCGATCCTTGTCAACGGCAGCAGGGCTAATCGGCCGGATGCCATTTCCCGGGGAAGGAAGGGCCCCAGCAGCAGGCAAGTCACTTTGCTCCCAGGGGCTGCCGGCTTTCAGAGGCTTTTACTGCCGGCGCTCGGCAGCTCAGCAGAGAGGCACGCTGTCATTAGAGTGACACTGACAGGATCCAAAGATTAGCTTGGAAGGCGACTGACTGACCCGTCTCTGTCAAGCTTGGAGCCGTGTGTGTGTGTGTGTGTGTGTGTGTGTGTGTGTGTGTGTGTGTGTGTGTAGAGAAATGCAAGATCCCCCACACACCAAAGAAATTATTTTGGGGAGACAGGAAGGCAGGCAGTGTGTGCGGGGGATAAGGAGGACAGGTCGGAGGGACACGGATTTCCACCCCATAATGATACGTAGAACGTGGCATTGTCAATACGCTCAACACCCATCAGCTAATTCATCCTCACCAGCCCCTGGGAGATTATCCACCTGGGGAAACTGAGGCACAGATACACTCACTGGCTTCCCCACAGTCCTGGAGGGAGTCAGTGTCAGAGCTGGGAATGGAACTGAGGAGTTCCTAACCTTCTGGCTGATCAATCCATCGGTCACTTTATCTAGCCAGGCCTCCCTTCTCTCTCTATAATGCAGTTAATTTTAAGGGTGTCAAAGCAGTTCAGAGAAAATCAGAATCAACCCAGATGCAAACCGACCATCTGAGAGATCCGAGTAAATGCTGATTGCCCTTCTTGGTTTTCCCTGTCATTTTCCCACCTGCCTCTGCCCTTTGAGGCTCTATCTGGTGCCAGGAGCAGAAGAAGGTCAAATCTGATGAGAAAACCTGTTCTACCTAGTGTGAGTTAGGGATCCACCTCCACCCATCCCCTACTCATGCTTCAGTATCTGGATCTTGGTCTGACACTCCTCAAAGTTGCTGAGCTTGGAAATGGGGTTTAGGATAGCGTCCCAATCTGCTGAATGACGCTAGGTTTATCAAGACAGCAACACAGAATTATGGGCATATAAGGTGATTTTTCACTTCCTGCCCTACAGTACAGAGCAGCATTGTGTGCTGTCAAAGAGTGGCCACATTCCACCCCAGAAGTGGCTGCATTTCAGTACAGGGCAGATGGGTGATGTGCACCCTGTATGGCACATACTATGCTCAGGTCTCTACTAGGGTGAAAGTTGCTATAGAAACACAAAGAAAATACTTGTTGCCATCCAGGACTTCACACCTGTCTCTTGCTGCTGCATGCTGGCAAACTTAGGTCCTTCCGCTCCAAAAATGCAAGTGACTCTCCCTTAGTGAGATACAGCCTCTGACACACAGGCAAGCACTTCGGATTCCATCCAGGAGAAGGCAGCAGGCTTCGCTCTGAGTGCCCATGTTCCTTAGCTTCGCTGCAGGCTTGCTGGGACTGTCGCTTTGAACTCGGCAACGCCCAAGTGCCCTGCATAGAATCATAGAATCATAGAATCTCAGGGTTGGAAGGGACCTCAGGAGGTCATCTAGTCCAACCCCCTGCTCAAAGCAGCACCAAACCCAACTAAATCAGCCCAGCCAGGGCTTTGTCAAGCCTGACCTTAAAAACCTCTAAGGAAGGAGATTCCACTACCTCCCTAGGTAACCCATTCCAGTTCTTCACCACCCGACTAGTGAAAAAGTTTTTCCTAATGTCCCACCTAAACCTCCCCCTCTGCAACTTGAGACCATTACTCCTTGTTCTGTCATCTTCTATCACTGAGAACAGTCTAGATCCATCCTCTTTCGAACCCCCTTTCAGGTAATTGAAAGCAGCTATCAAATCGCCACTCATTCTTCTCTTCTGCAGACTAAACAATCCCAGTTGCCTCAGCCTCTCCTCGTAAGTCATGTGCCCCAGCCCCCTAATCATTTTTGTTGCCCTCCGCTGGACTCTCTCCAATTTATCGACATCCTTCTTGTAGTGTGGGGGCCAAAACTGGACACAGTACTCCAAATGAGGCCTCACCAGTGCTGAGGAGAGGGGAAGGAGCACATCCCTCGATCTGCTGGAAATGCCCCTACTTATACAACCCAAAATGCCATTAGCCTTCTTGGCAGCAAGGGCACACCTGCATTGTGACAGACACAGTCACAGACACTATTGGCTTCTGGCAGTCGCCTCCCCTCGCTGTGCGTTCACAGCCGGGGTACCTCCCGCAGACGGCTGTGTTACTCGTGCGCCCAGCTGATTTGTTAAAGAAAAGTAGGTGTCATTCCTTAGAGGTTTTTAAGGCCTGGCTTGACAAAGCCCTGGCTGGGATGATTTAGTTGGGGTTGGTCCTGCTTTGAGCAGGGGGTGGGACTAGATGACCTCCTGAGGTCCTTTCCAACCCTGATATTCTATGATTCTATGATTTCTCTGCCCTCCCCTGCAGTTTCTCAGCCCCTGCCCAGACTGCTGGAGCGGGTAGCAAAGAGGGGAATCAAGACCCATTTCCAGGTGGGTTCAGCATGGGGAGATGGTGAAATTGAACACTGCGACGTCGTGTGAGGCTGGTGTGTCCCCTTCGGAGCAGGCCTGGAAGTAGGGAGAGCCTGGGAGGTGACACTAGGCAGCCTGGGTGGTGCTGAACAGGCCAGAGAGAACCGGGTCTGTCTGCGTCCAGCAGCCTCAGCATAGAATCCCCCTTCTCTGGGTCTTTAGCTTCCTGATGAACACAGAAGGAGCTGCCCACTGTCACCACGACCGTGCCATCATCCCTGCACAGGTGCAGAAAGGACTAGTGACCCCATACCTGGCCAACGCCTGTTCCAGTGAAGTCCAATGATGCAGGAAGCCCAGTGAAGTCCATGACAAAAGTCTGATTGACTACAAACAGCCTCCGAGTCCTGGCTGCTATGACACTACCGGGACATGTGACCAGATCACCTGGTACCGGACTCCATCATAGAATACCGGTGTTTTTCCACTGACCGGGCATGGGAACCAAGCTTTGTACAAAGGGTTCCCGCCATATGCAAAAGCTATTTAAGGCAGGGGAGTGACATCATCGTGGTTCTTCACTGACTCCCCACCCAAAGAGACACTTGGAAACGCTTGAGGAACAAAGACTGAACTGGGGGGAAGTGCTGGACCCAGGCTCGAGGGATTTCTAGTCTGGGAAAGGAATACCTGGCATTTTAAGCTGTAAATCTGCGCAGCTTGGCCCCTCAAGAACTTGCAGCCTGGTTGGGTCCTCATTTAGGGTGAAGATCTGCTATTCATATCCAATCTCTTTAGTATATTAAGCTTAGATGGCATTTTTGTTTATTTGCTAGGTCATCTGCTCTGAGCTGTTTGCTATCACTTAAAATCTATCTTTTGTAGTTAATAAGCTTATTTTTGCTTTATCTAAAACCAGTGAGTTGGTGTGAAGTGTGTGGGAGTCATAACTGGAGCAAAGAGCTATTGCATAATTTTGGGTTTACACTCCAGACGGGGGTGCGTGCCTTGGGAACGGGGAGGTTCCTTAACTGAAACCTTCCCATACAGAGTTGATCTCAGTGTCTGTATGTGCTGCGGCTGGGTGTGTCCCCACCTGTATGTGTGCTGGACGGGGCTTGAGGGCCTGTCACAGCAGTGCAGTATAAAGGGTGCCCAGGCTGGTGGGTCAGGCGGGCTCAGTGGTACCCCAGTTCCAGGTGGCACCCCGGGGGGAACCCGTCACAGGTGGCAGGTGAGGTATCTGCCAAGAGCCCGTAGCTCAGTGGACAGCAGGAGCATTGGGAAATGCATGCGAGGATGATATGTAAGGAGTTACGGATCTATACCGAACATTCTGTTCTCAAGACCTTGGCGTGAAGGCAGGTCACCAGGAGGGGACGTACCTCGGAAATGTTCCTTTCCGGCAGGAAGCACCAGACACCTAGCTCCCAGTCTGGCCATTTGTGTCTTGTCTGCCTCACAACGGAGGCCTAGCGTGCCCAAGAATTTACACCCCAGCGAGTGGGGACTAAGCCAGTGTGTACCAAAGCTGTCCGTTTGCATTTCAAATAAAAGTCCCTACGTGTCTAGCCCGCTGGGTGTGGAGACAAGCTTAAAAATGTGGCCTCTAAAGGCTCACGAGCCAGAAGAAAAATAAAAAGATCCCAATAGTTGGTATTTTTTAAAAGCTCATCTTTTAAAACCAATTTCACAACTCGGGGCTGGGGGGGGGCGGGGGGCAGGGAACTCAGCGGTGTGTGCACGCAGTACCGAGGGCATGCAATCGTGTGCCTGGCACATTGGGAACAGCCATTTATGAGTACGGAGGATGCAAAAGAGCCATAAAATGCTCCCAAATCTGACCGCTCCCAGCTTTGCCCTCACTTTGCTCCCGAGCAAACGACTGCGCAAGGCACAGGGCCGAGCGAATGGGGCCCCAGCGGTACGTCTGTGTGCCCGGAGGGTCGTATGTGGGAGATTGTGCACGTGCGTGTGTTGCTTTGGGTACGTCTGTACCGCAGCCGGGGACGTGAACGGCAGCTCGTGTTCTCTAGCTAACCCCAAAGATAGCGGTGAGGATGCAGCGGCCCAGGCTTCAGCGGGAGTTGTACAAGCCCGCCTGGCCCCGCTGGGTACGTGCTCACTTCTTCAGCCTGCACTGTGTCCTCACTTCTGTTCCTAGCCAGCTACTGCGGGTATATCTCCATGAGACGCCATCCCCCACCATCCTCGGCTGCAACGCAGACGGCCCTCCGTGACGGGCGGGGAGTTGTGTGCACGCCCCGCTGGGTGTGTGCACGGGCATGTGTTACCCTGAGAGTGTGTGAGGCGTTGCGGTGAAGGGCTGCTTGTGTGCGTCCGATGCTGGGAGATCATAGAATCTCAGGGCTGGAAGGGACCTCAGGAGGTATCTAGTCCAACCCCCTGCTCAAAGCAGGACCAATCCCCAACTAAATCATCCTCTGCGCTCGCTTTCCTAGTGGCGGAACTGTCATGGCTCTGCGCTCGCTTTCCTGCCTCTCTGGTGAAACCTGCCGTTTGCTTGTAGAGGACGGCGGCACCCCCCCAGCACTGTCCCCCCGGACCTTGATTCCGTCACTGGCGAGTGAAATGGCAACAAATTCACCCTGCCTGGGGTGTCCCAAAGATTCCTTTGCGTTGTAGTTGTGTTGGGGAGGGGGGAGCTGTGCATAGCCCCAGATCAATAGCAGTCCTGGGGCAAGATTCAAGAAATGAATGACCGTGCCAACCAGGGCATCTGTTACCCCAGTCCGCGGAGTCCGAACAACACAATCCCGCTTCGTTTCGCATAGTCAGCAGGGATTCAAGGATCAGAGGTGCGGGAGAAGGGGCGTTTTCAGTAGGGGTTGAAGACAAGCCGGAGAGCTCATGAGATGGAGGGAAACAGGCTGTCTCAGACAGAAGAGGCTGCAGGGGAGAAGGCTCTTGCATTAGCGCTGTGCAAAGGAAGATGGAGGCTAGGTGCATTTAGGGGCGAGGATGCTGTCTGCTGTGGATGTGTGTGTGTCTGGGGAGGTTGGGGAGGAAAGGAGAGCGGCGACGAGGAGGGGGGGGGTAATGCAATCAGGAGGGGGAGAAGGGAGGAGGATGTTTGTGCTTTGTCCTTCCCAAGAGCCGGTGACTGAAGTCTCCCATGAGGACCAGCATCCCCTGTGCTTAGCTAAGGAGCAGGGCTCACAACAGCCCGACAGCTCCTTCCAGGCTGCGATGGATGAGTTTGCACCTCTGCCTGGCTTCCCGTAATTGCCTCCCATTAGGTAGCACTGGCCAGCTCGCCTCCCCGGTGGGTTAGCGAGGGAGGGGTAGTGCCGGCTGGGGCGGGGGTGGCGTGCGTCTGTGTATGGTGGTGGGGCCGCGAGGTGGGGGTGGATGCCGCTGATTTTAGCTAATGGATTCAGCTGCCTTGGAGGAAGCATCCAGGACGCTTTATTGCCCAGTGGGCCAGGCACGAGCCTCCTGGAGATTCTGAGGCACATAAGTAACTGCAGTGGGTGATCACTTAATAATTCAAGATATGTAGCGTCTGGACAGCCTCCCAGAGCTCCAGCCAGAACGGGAGAGCAAGGCACAGAGAAACGAGATCTTCCCGCCTTACAGGAAATCTGTCCCTGCGGAACTTCTACCCAGACAGCGGGACTTGGCTGGGATCTACTCCACTGTTCCAGCGATTAGACAAGGGGACAGATTACCAGGCTCCGCCACCAGCTCACTGTGTGACCTTGGCAGGTCACGGCCCTGCTCCGTGCCTCAGTTTCCCCAACTCTAAAATAAAAATAATGCTACCGACCGACCTCAGGGAAGTGCTTTGAGATCAAGGGGGGGAGGGGGGAAGTGCTAGGGAAGCACTAAGCACTCGGAATAGCCTAAGCTGGGATGTTCACTGGGAGATTTCCCAATCCGTGGGAAAAGTGCTTTGCAAACGATATCGGAACCGGTGAGGCACACAAGACGTGGGGAGGACTCAGGGAGTCTGCTCAGTTCCTACCATGCCTGTTGGCAGGGGTGTGCCCTGCGCAACGTGTGCAGCGGTTTTAATTGCCCTGCTCAGAGAAGGCGATATGCAGATCCTCTTTTGTGCCTCAATTGGCTGGTCTCTCTCTGCATGTCACACCCGATGTGTTGGAGCTTCACTCTGCCAGGCCCAGATCCTCAAAGGTATTTAATCACCTAAGTCCCATTGAAATCAATGGGTTTCAAGTGCCTACATGCTTTCAAAAATCCCCCGAGATGCCTAAATACCTTTAAAAACCTGGCCCTAGCGCCTTTAACTGTGAGTAAGTAGCGGGCTGTTGTAGGTGCTGGTGACAACCACTAGAGGGAAACATTCTCTCTCTGTTCTTGTACATTAACTAGGGATTATGGTGTGTGGAGGGGTTTATTAATTTCATTTTGGGGAGGGGGTATTTTTAGCAACTTTTGAGTTCTAAGTAGATGTCCAAAATTGAGGTTTGGGGGCGGCTTTCTCTTCGTATATACTGTACTGAGTAACGTAGATTATATATTATACGCATAACTCATCATGGAGTACCTCCTGCAATGACTACTCCTAGTAATGGTCCTAGAGTGCTTTAACGTAGCATTGTTTCAAACAGCACTATGTCCAATTGCATGAGGCAACCTTCAGTGGGCGCCAGCAGGGTCTACATAGACCAATGAATGCACCATACGTAAGAAATCGCATCCCTGTAGTCTGCATTACAGCTCCGTGTAGACAAACCCTTAGATGCAAGTAACCATTGCAATGTTTTTCTGGTGTTTGCTGGATAAACACCAATTTCTTTCTTTCTTTCTTTCTTTCTTTCTTTCTTTCTTTCTTTCTTTCTTTCTTTCTTTCTTTTATCAGTGCTAATCGGTTAAAACCTTAAATCAGAAGCCCTGTGATTAAATAACATTTCAAAACAAAACCCAGAGATTACACTCCCAATTGGCACAGTACACGGATATGAAAAGAAAACATCCAAACCCTCCACGTCCTAAGAACTAAAAGGTCCACTTGGTGTCACAGACCCCCGTGCCAACTGCCATTTGCCAAACTCAATCGCTTTTTCTCCGCCATTTCTAGCCACGGAGTGAATGCACAAACAGTTTGAACTAGCATTTCAGGTGAGTCGTCCTGTGCCTAGAAATACCTCTGTCGCAGGTAACTATAGACTGACTGCACTAACAACTACCAGGGGCTCAAAGAAAATACACAGCCAGTGTCTGTCCTTCCTTAGCGAGGTAGATGCTGAATCCTCTAGTACCTGGAAAAGGCCAAAAGCCAATTGTGCGTAAGTCTGGCCATGTACCAGCGGAATTCTCTGTTTTGAGGTCAACACACCCCAGATGGGGAGCAGTAAAGGAGCAAAATAGCAGAAATGTGTTCCATAGTCTCCTCTAATCCAGAGCAGTCTGTCCCAGGGGCAGCCTTTATCTCCTAGGTGTTTCCCTTATAGGTTATCTCTGACATATAATTTACTATGAAATACCGGCCGCCGCATAACCCTGTTTTTGAAGGAAACTCTATTATTTTGAAGGTGGTTCAACAATTCCCCACTGAGACAATCTTCTGGGCAATTCGCGCTTTCTCGCTCTCTCTGCCTCTACGTACATTTCACCTCGGACAGCCCCACTCTGAGGTTCCCTGCCTCTGCTGAACAGATCCCAGTGACCTCCATGAGCTCTCCCAAACATATGGCTGTTAAGAAGGCCTCTCCTCTCCCCGTCTGCCTTGGAACAGGATTGCTGCTCATTGGCTGTTCACAGGGCTTAATTTGTAATGAAGGAGGTGCCGGGCCTCAAGCAGTCTTTTTACATTCATAACTGATGCAGCAAACACAGAGGTGCCGGGGCTCGGAACTGCCAGGCCCAGAGGTGCCGGGGCTAGGAGCTGCCAGGCCCAGTGTCGCCGGGCGCGGAACTGGCAGGCCCAGAGGTGCCGGGGCTAGGAGTTGCCAGGCCCAGAGGTGCCGGGCCCGGAACTGCCAGGCCCAGAGGCGCCGGGGCTCAGCCCTGGCAAGCCCAGAGGCGCCGGGGCTCTGAACTGCCAGGCCCAGAGGTGCCGGGGCCCGGACCTGCCAGGCCCAGAGGTGCCGGGGCTCTGAACTGCCAGGCCCGGAGGTGCCGGGCTCTGAACTGCCAGGCCCAGAGGCGCCGGGGCTCAGCCCTGGCAAGCCCTGGCACAAATTAAGCACTGGCTGTTCACCCTAAATATAAGAGTGTCTGCTGCTGTATCTGCTGAAGTCAGGGGCAAAACTCCCACTGACTTCATGTAGAGCAACCCAGAGTTTCTAATGTGCCTGTGCCAGGCCCGGGAGAGTGAGTCATCCTAGGGAAAGTTTGCTGTGGAAGAAGAAAGAGATGCTGATCTCAGTTACACAGGGGTCAATAGGGAGTAACTCCATCGAAGTTGGGGTTACTTTGGACTTACCCCTGTGTAGCAGAGACAAGAATCAGGCCCGGGGGAGTTATCCTTCTTCTCACTCCGGTGTCAAGGCAGTCAGCATTCGGTCCAAAGAGCCCTTCAGTCTGGCCCCAATTCAGCAAGAGGGTAACTAAATCAATGGAGTTGTTCACATGCTTATGTGTGTTAGCGCCTTGCTGGGCTGAAATCTGTTTCCAGGGTGACTAGTTATTAAAATAATCCATCCCGCTAAAATACACTCCTGGTAAAAGATCAGCTGGTAACGTATCCGCTGACAGAATTGTAACAGGAGCTAAGGATGGGCCAACAAGAAAATTGTAACCGTTGTGGGTTTGCCCTGCTCTAGTGTTTTTACTCCATGTACATTTCCCATGGCGACGTTCCATTAAAGGGACAGGGGCCAAAAAAAATAGGTCAAGTTTAAAAACAACTCCTGACTCTGATCTCATGTGTCCTGGTGTAAATCAGGAGTAATACCATTTAAATCCATGGAGTTACTCTGGATGTAACACAGAGGTAAGAGCAGAATAAATTCACAATGGGTTCCTTAGGGCTGCCTATGAAGCACATCCCAAGCCTGGGTGATTAGCTCTCAGCCCTGCTCCATCATGCCCCTGTACTGGGACTTGCCAGCAGTGGAAGCATAGGCGTTCTGACATCTTTCTGCAGCCGGGGGAACTCACTCGCATTCACACCGAGTCTTGCGGCTCCTATATGTCATTGCAGTGGCGGGAAGGGGCAGAACCAGCCCCCAGACTGGGAAATTGACCAATCCAGGGCCCGATCCCACTCCCAATTACACTGGTATAAAATCAGGAGAAACCCCATTGAATTGAATTACACCAATGTAAACCTGGTGTAAATTGAGAGCAGAGGCAGCCTCTCCTTGTCCAAAGTGCAACAAGAAAACAAGCATCCTAAATGTGGGAAAGCAAATCTGCCTATGAAAATCCTTCTCTGTGGACTCAGTGACAGTGTTATCGGTCACGGGGAGGGGTTTTCCCCTACTCCATTTCTTAACAGAGGGCTACATGGAAGCCTCCCTTTGCTCCAATCCAAACTGAAGTGTAAAGAGACATGGTCAACTTGATTTCTTTTAATGACTAATTTCACAAGAATACCCCTTCCAGATAGCAGCATGGGCCAGAGCCTCAGATGTATAAACTAGCATCACTCACACTGATTTACACCTGCTGAAGCTCCGGTCCATTGCCTCTCTAATGCAGACTAGCTCCTGATGCTACCCTAGGGCAGGCCTGCAACCCACCACCCTCAGCACAGGACTCTCCCACACAGGAGCAACGTAGCCTTCAAAGAAAGACCAGACTCACCAATGAGCGCCAGTCTTTCCCTCACTGCCTGCATTTTTGCAGGAAGAAAGGACACAATTCCCTTCTTTCCACACTATCCCATAATACGAAGGCGAGAGGACACAGGATCAAAATTACGGGAAGGTAAATGAAGAACAAATAGCAGGTGAGACAAATAAAAGGTTAGGCAATTCCCTGCCTTGGGGGGAGGGGTCACAGAGACAAAGACAGAGGCTGGAGTTTATGAAGTGCTGGGTAATTTTATGATCCTTCTAAACTATTCTAAACGAATGGAAGCATAATCCATGCTCATGCTTCATGGCACAGACTGAAGGCTGCAGGGGTCAGGAGGGAATGCCCATCACCTAATATGCACAGCATTGCAAAATGAGCCAGATGCACGATAGATTTTTGCCTTCTTCCCAAACTTGAGGTATGCAGGAGGAGCAGATGGATCCGGGACAGCATGTCCTATCTTCCTATGACGAGGGAAGCATGGCATTAACTCCTGGTGGCCTGGGAAGAGCTGAGTGGCACGGGCTGCCTTCAGCTGACTCCACTGGCTGACAGCTCCACTTTATTTATGGGCCTGATCGCAGCCGACACATGAGCTGATTTATTAACTCCGCTCTCCTGCTACTCAAAGCCTTGTAGATAAATGGTAGCGCTGGAGGCAAGTGCTAAAACTCAGCTAACATTAAAGTGAAGGATCTGCTGCTCCCTCTGCCTCAGTCCTGGGGGCAGGGGGGGGGCGGGATGTGCTTTTGGTTGGTTTCTATTTGCAGATCTGTCTGCCGCTTGCAGGCCTGGGCAGAGTGTTATACCAGGCAAGGCACGGGGAGGGGGTGTCTCCTGGAGGATGCTGAGTCAGCACCGATCCTTCCTGCCGGCAGCTCCCCTGCTGCTTGTGGGAAGGTCGGGTCAAGCCAGGTGATTGCCTGTCACTTTCACACAGCTGGCCCCTGGGAAAGGAAGAGCTGCCAAACAGGCTCACCCGGTCTGTGCCCAGGGGGCACTGCGGCTGGGCTCCGGGCCGGCTGGACACTCCAAATTGTGTTTGTTTTACGTCTGACCTTTGCCGCTCGGGTTTGTCGCAGCTGAGCAGGGAAGGAGACAGTTAGGAGCCCTGCCTGCCTCCAGGTCAACTGGTGTAAATCTGGAGTCACTCCATCAAATGCAGAAGGAGTCACACTCCGTGGAGTTATCCTGGCACAACTGGGTGCAGAAACTGACCCTATGAGGAGTTTCTCTGTGTGTGTTGCTAGGTGGGTAGGTATACACATTAACAGCCTGATTAGTCTCACACATACACGGGTGAAAATCAGGAGTGATGACGCTCAGGGCAATGGTGTTACACTGGTGTAAATTGGTGCAAGAGGAGAATCAGACCCATTAAGCCTGATTCCCCGCCTCCTTGCACCGGGTTGTCATTTTGCACTGGTGCAAAGCGTGCGTAGTGGGTCCCCTCGTCCCTCTGGGTTGTTCCAGACTCTCCCATCCAGTGGGGAAGCAGGAGTCATTCCAGATCAAAAGGGCCCGCATGGGGGAGCATCCCAGACCCACAAATCTGCCCCAGCACGTTGCCTAGTATGGACGGAACCCCAGTGTCACTGCAAAGAGCAACCAGTCAAGGCGAGCGCAGGAGTCTCGGATGCCTGCCTCTTTGACAGCCCCTCCTTCCCTGTGGGCAGCAGCTGATTCTTACCTGTGGCATTCATGCTGCTCCCTGTGCCCCTGGCCTGCAGGGGCACCAGCTGCCCTCCCTCTGCAGCCCTCGGGTTCCCTCCTGAATGGCTGGTGACCCCGGCCTCCAGTAAAAGGGGAGCTGGCTGCAGGAAAGAGGGGTGGGCCCCACAGCACTGCTGCTGATCTGTGCTCGGGGGAGGAGGGGGGCTCCCTGGGTGTAACTGACAATACAATGCAAACGGGCGGCAGATAATCCGGTTCACAGACTTTCACAGATCCCCGGGTTGCAGTCTCTGTTTGCTCGCTAGACTGGCGCAAAGAGGGCGCGTGTCCCCACAGTACAGAAGGCCCCGAAGCAGCCACAGAGGGTGCGCTGTCATTTTGAGGCTCCTGCATAGGATGGGGGGGGGGAAAGCATTTTGGGGTGGGGGGACCAGTGGAGCCAGGCTGCACCTTGGGGATTCTGCCTCACTGCAGGAGGGTGTGCGTGGTGGTAGTTTCCCTCTCAGCTTGGCCATTCCAAACTCTGACCCCCTTTGGAGGGGGGGGGGGCAAGAATTCCCTGAGGCCATTGCAGAAGGGACTTGAGAGGGCGCTGGTGAAGCTGGAATTACTCAGGAATTACTCTGGGTAGGCCCTGGGGTAAGTAGGAGCAGAATCTGGCCCCTTAATTTTGAAGAACTTTTGTGCATGTTATTGGTGTTGATTTCCAGCTACATTAGTCCCGGCTTTTTATCCACGTAAATGTTTTGCACTTGCAAGAAGCTAGGGGCCCATCCTCACCTAGGCGCTGTTACTTAGTCCGAATGTAACGACCAGGAAAAACAAACAAACAACGGGCGCGCTTCCGAAGAGCCAGAAATAGAATCGCCACCTCTGCGTAGCAGAACCATGCAAAGCATTTTGTGGCTAATAAATTGGTGTCCACCTCTGCTCTTTCAACAACAAAAAAAGTGTCCCAGGATCTCCCTTGAACTACCGTCCGGGTTCACTGCTGTATCTGGGGCCCCGATGTCAACGGGCAGAGCGCTATTGCTAGCTTCATCGTTCATCAAGGCCAGAAGGGACCGCTGTGAACATCTAGTCCGACCTCCTGTGTAATGCAGGCCAGAGAACAGCCCCAAAATCATTCCTAGAGCAGATCTTTTCAAGTAAACGCCCGATCTTGATTTCCAGTGAGGGAGCATCCACCAGGAATCTTGGTAAATTGTTCCAACGTTAATTGCGCTCACTGTAAAAAACGTACGCCTTATTTCCAGCCTGAATTTGTCTGGCTTCATCTTCTGGCCATTGGATGGTGTTAGACCTTCCTCTGCTAGATTGAAGAGCCCATTGCCAAATATTTGCGCCCCATGTAGACTGTGATCAAGTCACCCCCTAAAGCTACATGGCTTGCGCTCCTTTTGAACCAATAGAGCAGCTGTGGATATAGGGTCAGGTTTTGAAAGGGGATTAAAGGTCTAAAAGAATCTCTGGCAAGACAGTGCCCCCCACCTGCATGGTCCAGCTGCATCCTGACTCCAAGAGAAGAGCTCTCCCCATCAAGTCCCCACTGCCTGACACCCCTTCATTTCCCCCAGAGGTTTCCCGGCCCACTGCTGACCCGGCCCAGCCCTACTCCTGGTAGCTTGTGATCTTGCCATCGGGATGTGGCTGCAGGTAGTCCCACTGGAGTGACACACACCGGTGGAATGACACTGCAGACGTAAAAGACCCCAGAGAGATAGCGAGGTGCTGCAGATGGAGGGCTCAATACAATGGACCAGTGGTGGTGGTGGAGGGGGGGGGGTGGTGTCTAAATCACAGGCCTTGCAAGACAGATCTCGGCTCTCCCACAGTGACTCTGGGCAAATCATTTAATTGCCCCGTGACTCGGTTTCCCCAGCTGGAAAACAGGGATACTCCCGACTTCCCTCAGAGGGGAGCTGGACGGAGTCGGTAATTCAGGCCTGGTTTGCACTGCAGTCAAAGGGAGTTGCGAGTGCTCAGCACTTCTGCAAGTCAGGCCTCTCATGTTTCTAAAGTGCTGCCCGTCCGATGGCAAGCGGAGAGCAGCACAGCCGGACATGGAGATGGAGAGATCTGACCCTGCAGACGGATCAGAGGGAGGGAGGGGATCGATAATGCAGATCGAGAGAGAGCTGGACAGCGAGAATAAGCCCAGCGTTGTAAATGAACACTGTGCTTCTCCCCAGGCACGGCTGGTATCTCCAGCCACTCTGCCTGTCTGGGGCCTGTAACCATACAGAGCCATTCAGACCAGGACCTGAGTCAGCTACCAGGGCTCTTCCCGTGTGCACTGACCGCTGCTTTAATGACGGCACGGCCGGCCGGGGTGTGTGGGCTCAGGCAGCCAGCTGGAAACCCGGGGCAATTGTCTCCTCCTTATGTGACGAGAACCCGCGGCGAAAGGAGCTTCCCTGCTTCATCCCCAGCCCCTTCCTGATGCCAGGCTGCAGCCAGCCACCAGTGTTACAGGATCAAATATTCATCACGATACACATGTAGTTGGAATTATTTTTGCCAACGTGCATTACTTTGCATTTATCAATGTGCCATTTTGTTGCCCAGTCACTCAGTTTTGTGAGATCCCCCTGCAACTCTTGCCCACATGCTCAGGGTCGAACTGGTCACCATATCTGGGGTTGGGAAAGAGTTTTCCACCGGGTCAGGGTGGCAGAGATCCTGGAGGTGTTTTGCATTTGTCTGCAGCACAGGGCATGGGTCACTTGCAGGTTTAAACTAGTGTAAATGGTGGATTCTCTGTAACTTGAAGGCTTTAAACCAGGATTTGAGGACATCAGTAACTCAGCCAGAGGTTAGCGGTCTATTACGGGCACAGGTGGGTGAGGTTCTGTGGCCTGCGATGAGCAGGAGATCAGACTAGAACAGCGGTTCTCAAACTGTGGGTCAGGACCCCAAAGTTGGTTGGGACCCCGTTTTAATGGGGGTCACCAGGTCTGGCGTTAGACTTGCTGGGTCCCGGGGCCAAAGCCCAAACCCAACTGCCCAGGGCAGAAGCCGAAGCCCAACAGCTTCAGCCCTGGGTGGCGAGGCTCAGATTACGGTACTTAGTCCTGCTGTGAAGGCAGGGGACTGGACTAGATGACCTTTCAAGGTCCCTTCCAGCTCTATGAGATAGGTATATCTCCATATTAAAATTAAATTAGCTTGCCCCCGGGGCAATGGGGCTCAGGCTTCGGTCCCTCTCCTGGGGTTGTGTAGTAATTTTTGTTGTCAGAAGGGGGTCGCGGTGCAATGAAGTTTGAGAGCCCCTGGACTAGAAGATCATGTTGGTCCCTTCTGACCTTAAAGTCTATGAGTATATGAGACTTGCCACCAGCCCCCATGGCAGGACAGCGGCCAGAATACATGTGAGGAGCAGCTTGTCTTAACTCCTTCACTGCTGGACTCTCCACCACATCTGTTGCCATCCCATCATCCATTCACATTCCCCAGAGATCCAAGGTCTGGCCATCGTAGGGCTATCAGGAAAGCGCAGCAGGTGAATTCCACCAGGTTATGTCTAGAGCCGTGTTTCTCAACCGGTTTGATGCCAGGGACCGGCTTGCTTGCCTGCCTAAACTGCGTCAGGGAGATCTCAGGGACGGTCATTGAGAAAGCTGGTCTAGACTGTTCAGCAGCAGGGCAGGTATGTTTTACTTCAGCAGCTGCAGCATATTCAACAGTGTTACATGCAATGAACCTGGACAGTGGCGCAAACATAATCCGCATGCTCAAAAAGGCTGTAACCAGTGTAACCAGATGGTGGCAGTATTTTGTTCTCAGCAGATGTATGAAGAGACGGCTGACTGGTGCTGAGCAGCAGTGGGGTTTACTGAGAGACAGGTAATCTGAGAGCTCTGCCACCTTGGGCAAGACTCTTCCCCTCTCTGCGATAACCTCCAAAGAAGGCACATTATAATCTGTGCAAAAGAATCCTTGGCATTGCTGCCGTCTTAATTTCGGTCAACTCAGCCTTCCAAAATCAGGAGAGTTTAACCTTAACTCTGCCCCCTGGTGCTTGAGCCTTATAGGCTGGTCCCTCTGGCATTCCCACTATAATTTGTTTGTTAATTAATTAATTCTGCCTTAAGGGCAGAAAGATCCTTCCAATACACAACCATCACTCTGCTGAACCCGGAAATGGACAAACGTTCTTTCCCCCCCCCCCCTTTCCTTCCATTCTCCCCCTCCTCATCTCATTTCCTTCGGCGCTGAATAAACCTGTCTGACTGATAGATGCCTCCTGACAAGCTGAGCAGCTAAAAATCACATGTCAATAGGGCTATAATTAGGAGAATTGAGCCCTGTCAAGCCCGGACTGATATTTATCTGAAATCAATGGCCAATAGGGTGGAAAGAATGAAGATGTGGGAGTGTTTGCTTTGGAGTTGTCAGGGTTTTTTACACCATGTCTGAGCACGGACTCTCTGGGCGGGGGCTTTCCTGCTGGCTGAAAGGGGGAAGGATTATTGCATTAGCCACAGAGATCTGCCTCTGTCGCTCGCCCTCGGAGCACCAGGACCCCGGTGACCTCTCTGGTCATGCAGGAGCCAATGAATCCCCCCAAGATGGAACCGCAGTGGTCTCCTCTGACAGAGGAAGGAGACTGCGGGATGTGACACATGAACACCCTGCGATCCCAGCAGGGGAATTAGCCTGGCGCTCTCATTCCTCACTGGGGCTGGATTATCAAAGGCATATTTACAATCACAACTATGTTAACTAGTGAGAGATCTGAACCGAGACTTCAGCTCCCTGCGGCTGGAGCCAGCATGGAACTGTCTGGCTCCTGGCCACAGCCAACACAGCAGCTCGAGCCCAAGTCTAATTTAAACAGCAACCAGATCCCAGTAATAATAATAATTCACTGAACATTAATATTGAGACTTAAATGTTTGGTATTTATTAGGAGTGGTAGAGGTGAGTGACTTTTTTCAGACCAAACTTTTTATTATTATTATTTTTTGTGCACATTCTAGGGTACCAGGATGTTTTGTGAATTTGTGTCACTTTCACCGAGTTGTTTCAGTTAAAAGAAAACTTCCAGAAATTGAAATGTTTTGTTTCAACATTTTCACGACAAAACATTTCAATTTTTTCCACTTCAAAACGACATTTTATTTCAAAATTTCCCTTTAAACCCCCCCCCCAAAAATGTTTTAAAAGATTGGAAATGGAAACAAAACGTTTTGTTTGACCTCAAGCAACCCCCCCCCCCCCCCCCCCGCAACACACCGATTTTTCGGCATTGCCAGTGAGTGAACAGTCTGTTATTCACACAGCTCTATGTATTGTTTGAAATAATTATGAACAGATCCTGTATGTGTTTGGAGCATGGTAGTGCCCACAGACCTGTACAAACACATAGTAAGAGACAGTCCCGCCCTGAAAAGCTTACAGCTAAGCACCAACAATGCGCGGGACTCCGTACAAGATTCGCAAGTACACACAGGTGCCGGCTTTCCAATGTGGGGGGGTGCTCGACCTCCGTCTCTGCCCTAGGCCCCGCCCTCACTCCACCCCTTCCCCCAAGGCCTCACCCCCACCCCACCTCTTCCCGCCCCATTCCACCTCCTCGCTCCTCCCCCTCCCCAACAGAGCTCCTGCATGCCGCGAAACGGCTGATTGTGGTGGCAGGAGGGAGGAGGAGGCGCTGATCGGCGGGGCCCGCCAGCAGGCGGGAGGTGCTGGGGGAAAGGGGGAGCTGATGGGAGGCTTCTGGTGGGTGCTCAGGCCCCACCTTTTCTTCCCTGTGGGTACTCCAGCCCCGGAGCACCCATGGAGTCGGTACCTATGTAAGTACAGATCGTCCTCGCTCTGGAGAGATTACAGGGGTGGAGGTGAGAATAGCCCATTGTTTATTGTACTAACTCGGGAACAGGGAGCTGAAGTCCTAGTTCTGTCTCAAGTTGCCTGTGGGGCCCTTGTGTGGGTCGCTGGTGGTGGCAGTATTGCCATTGACTTGAAGAGGGCCAAGCTTTTTCTGGCCCAGATCCAATCAATGGGCGTTAGGAACCCAAATCCCGGGGTGGATCCGGGCTTCGATTCCTGTACAATGGAGACAGTAGCACTGCCCTATGGGACGGGCATAAATCCATTGGGGGTTGTGAGGTGCTCAGATATGACACTGATGGGGCCAGGGAAGTGCCTGAGATAGACTCAGGGTGGGGGTGGGGGTGGGGGTGGTGGGTGGGTGGGGGGGGGGTTGGGGTCACTTGAATGACAATGTTGCGTTTTTTCCAGTTGCAGGGATCTCAGGAGAGAAGCCATCCCGACAAAACAGAAGGGGCTCTGTTCTTTGTCTAGGGGCTCCACTTCAGCAGAGCATCTAAGCACCCCCTTAAGGGCTTTGTTGAAGCGGGGCCTACATGGCTAGCTATGGATTTTAGGTGCCTGACTTAAGCACTCAGTTTTGCAGATGCTGGCCCTTATGTTTTCCCACAGGCACCAGGCGAGAAGGAGCATAAAGACTTTAGAGAAAGTTGGTATGAAGCACCAACTTTCTAACTGTAGGAGTTAAATTCCATTTAAGCAGCCAGTCGGTGAGAGGAAATCTCTTTGTGTTTCGAGCCCACCTGACTCAACGTCACACTGTGACTTTGGTAACCAGCAGAGTTTCAATCCAGGACCTGCAGGGGCAAAGCACAGACCTTTATCACTTGAGCTGAAGGAGCTCCATTCCTGGTAGCGGTAGTAGGCTGTAATCTCTATATGAACCAGGCAGTAGAGGGCGATGTGACACATGCTATACAAAGGTGTTAAATAGAGCTCCGTGGGAAAAGGTTTTTCCCATCCTAAATTGGTCAAAGTTTCAGAAATGTTCGTGAACCAAAAATCGGAGGGAAAAAAAATCAGTTCGGGTCAATTGAAACATTTTGTTTTGACTTTGCCCATTTTATTTTTGGATACATCGTTTTAATCGCATTCGCTGAAATTTCAAAATGAAAAGTTGTTTCAAACCAGAAAACCTGGAATGTTTTCATGTTACAATGTTGAAATGGGACCTTCCAACAAGTTCCTAGGGTTTTTTTCTTTTCACAAACGTTTTAAGTCGAGAAATACACCGAAACTGATCCTTTCCGCGAACACTTTAGGAATTTTTTTACTAGATGTTTTTCATTGGAAAATGTCGATTCCTGTAAAACTAACCAGCTCCAGTGTTAACCTTACACAGGTAGATACATCCCAGCCCTCTGCTTAGCATATTCAGGAGGAAAGGAGGCTTCCATTGCGTTATTCCTAATGACACTTCCACGCATCATGTACACAGCATCAGACATCTGCTGCCTCCTGACCTCTGGCCAATTCCCTCGCGTAATATCAGTCCCGGTAGCACATTGCTATCCCTTCTCCTCTCCGCCGACCTGAAGTTTGACTTGCTCCTGGATACCCCCTAGACCTCAGTGTCCTCTGCCTGGCAGCTCTATGGGACGGGAGAAACTGGGAAAGAGGCAGGAATTGGCAGGACCCCCGCGGATGAGGGATGCTGCTCGGTACGGTTCTAATTTATTGCTTCTGTAATTGGGGTTAATTAGTGGTGACCAAATGTATCTCCTCTCTTCTCATTAATCCCAAACACAAAAGAATCCTGTTTGCAATCAATTGCTGTTTAATTATGGCACAATAGCTGCCGCGGGAGATCAAAACCCCTGCTTACTTGAGGCCCTCACGGGACTGGGGGAAGGATGCAGCCTTGGACGGATGGGCAGGGAAGAGAATGACTCCAGTCTGGAACCAAGCTCCCATGTGCACGGGGGAAAGGTGACCACCACTGGATGGGAAAACAAACAACCGGGAGATATTTGGGTGAGCCTCGCTCCTGGAGGGAATCCCAGAAGCTTTGTGGGTCCGGCTGGCTGGAAAACGAGTGTTTCATGAAACAATTGGAAATGTGTTTTCCTTCCCATGCTGGACAGAATCAGGCAGAGCAGGGCTTCGAAGCTCTGACCACAGACTATCGGGGTCTCTCTCCTTCACTCTTCGCCTTCCTCATCCTGGACCTGAGAAAACTTCTGATGAACGTGGCAACAGAGGGCAAGCTCAATGGGGGTTAAACTGCCGTCGTCCTGGGTTCAAATCCTATGCCAAGTCATCACTGAAGATGTATGCATTGGGTTTTTCATACCGGCGCACTGTGGACATCTGTGTGCTGGCAGAGCTGGGATAGCAACAGCAGCACTGAGGGCACCATAAAGCCTAGAAATTGTTCTGTGGGCTTAACGAGACCCACAGAACCCAGCTCCATCTCCCACTGCCAGCCTGCGTCTCATTCTCCAGGCAGGTGGCGGTGATGGTAACAGGTGATGGCTCTTCGTCCCCGAAGGCCTTCTCCTGCAGAGTCCCTCAGGGATCGATCCCGTCTCCCCTCCTCTTCCCAAAAGCACGTGGAGAGGTAGCGGGACTCTCTGTTGCCAACAAGACACCAGTGACACCCCGCTGTATTAGCTCATTCTCTACAGATGCAACCAGCACCATCCCCCGGATGCCGGAATGCCGACAGAAGATCAGCCCCTGGATGAAGATCAGCCCCTGGATAAACTCAGCCTGGGCAAGACCAAGGCCATGCTGGTCACAAAGGGAAAATGCTAACAGGAAGTAGCAGGGTATCTGATCCCATCTCATCAGAATGGTGCAAAGTCATGGGTCCTGTTTGACTCACCACTGAGCCGAGGTGACTAAGTGGCAGCCAGCAGTGGTGAAAAATGCTTTCTTCCACCTCCAGGTTGCTCGGCAATTTCACCCCTTGCTCCTAGGTACGGCCCTCGCCCACACTGATCCATGCATTCACCACCTCCAGACTGGTTTCCTGTACCCCATTGTGACCAAGGCTGAAGGTGGAAGCAATGCAGAAGCTCCATCTTGTGCAGAATGCAACAGTCTGAACTCCAGTTCCTGTCTGGGCAGTTCCCGGCATACTCTCTAGGGCTTGCTCCTGAACTTCAAAGCCATCAACAGATCAGGATCCAGCTACATCAGTGAAAGAACTTCACTCATGAGCCACTAACCCAGTGGTGCTCAAAGTCTAGGAAGAAGTGCATGGGAGCTAGAGAGAACTCACTCTCCATAAAGGGGGTTCGGGTGTGGTATGCCTTTCTAGAGGAGATTAGACTGATATAACCTGACCACTTTTTGCAGCAAGATCTGCCTCCTTGCTAAAGCTTTTCCTCCATAGCCGGCATGATGAAGATCATAGAATCATAGACCCATAGAAGATTAGGGTTGGAAGAGACCTCAAGAGGTCATCTAGTCCAACCCCCTGCTCAAAGCAGGACCAACACCAACTAAATCATCCCAGCCATGGCTTTGTCAAACTGGGCCTTAAAAACCTCTAAGGATGGAGATTCCACCACTTCCCTAGGGAACCCATTCCAGTGCTTCACCACCCTCCTAGTGAAACAGTGTTTCCTAATATCCAACGTAGACCTCCCCCACTGCAACTTGAGACCATTGCTCCTTGTTCTGTCATCTGCCACCACTGAGAACAGCCGAGCTCCATCCTCTTTGGAACCCCCCTTCAGGTAGTTGAAGGCTGCTATCAAATCCCCCCCACTCTTCTCTTCTGCAGACTAAATAACCCCAGTTCCCTCAGCCTCTCCTCGTAAGTTATGTGCCCCAGCCCCCTGATCATTTTCGTTGCCCTCCGCTGGACTCTCTCCAATTTGTCCACATCCCTTCTGTAGATAACACAGGCAGAGCTGCTGATACCCAGGGAAGGGAGAAAAACAAAGACTCTGTGAAGTCCATGGGGGGACCTCATTATGTAGATCTAATATACCTGGGAAAGCCTTAGATGCTACAGTAACAGAAGCTTGTGTTCTTTGGCTAAATGAGCAGTGATGTGACCACAGCTGGAGACTAGTTGTTCACTTCTGGGCGCCTTGATCCCAGGTTGTAGTTTCACTGAAAGGACTTCAGAGAAAGGGCAGACAAACAATAGAGGGATTGACTGGTGTGGAAAGGTCAACAGAAGAGAGCAGGCTGACTGAGCCAGGGACAGTGGGAGGGAGTGAGTGAAGAGGGAAGTGAGGCATAGGGTGAAGCAGAAAGGGGGAGGCGGGTGTGGGAAGATAACTCACTCCTTCTGAAGATGGCCTGGCTTCTGGGACAGGCAATTGCAATTCACGCTACCAGGTTCCTGAGACATCTCAGCCAGGCCCTGCTCAATACTGGATCCGCTCCAGGTTCTGGCACGGATCTACAAAGCCTTTAATGAGCTAGAGCCCTGCTACCTCCAGGACTCGTCTCCTTCCAGGACCCACCTCGACGGCCGCAGCCATGCGGCACACGGTGCCTAGCAGAGCCCTGGCACAGGCTCGAAGGAGCAAGAGGTGATGCCTTCTCAACAGCAAGCCGTGAGTTCTAGATTCCACAAGAGAGAAGAGCCCCCTCCTTGCCATCTTCAGCTCACTCTGCAAGACACAGCTTCTCCCCAAAGCATTCTCAAATACCCGAGCCAGAAGGAACACCCGGACACACACAGATGAGCCATGCCTGGGGCTCAGAAGGGATAGGCACACACACCGGTATGGGGCAGGGTGCATGGAGCAGGGGATGGAGCTTATGGGGAGAAGGGCTGTGGAACAGGATGCCAGGGCATATGGAGAGGGAGGAGACCAGGCAGGCATGGGCAGGATGGGAGAGGGAGCCGATCCGATTTGCAGTGAGCGGCACTCGTCCTGCCCCCTCATTTACCCAGATGAATTTATGCTCGGTTAATGCCGTGAGTATTAAATAAACTCCCCGCCCGGCCTATCCGCCTCCCTCCCTGCTCTTTAGGTGCCATCAATCTGCGGGATTATTGAGCACAGTTTCGTCGTTAGTGGTGTGTTGAAAATGCTCCGGTCTTGCCTTTATCACTTTCAGATCGGCTCCTCAGAGCAGAATCCATCAAGGAAAGTAATGGGAGAGGCGGCTTTGATCTATGGGCTGCTTGCTTCTGGATCAATCCCGCTCTTCCCTCTCTGGGAACACGGCACAAAGAGCCAGTGGAACGCAGGGCTGGGGGGCAGAGACCCCTGGGCACAGCATGGCCTCTCTGGTACCGGAGGGCTAATTGAAACCTCCCTCTGTGACAAAATTATTTCCCCTGGGGGAAGGATTTAAGCCTCCCTGGGACAAACTGTTTGATATTTTCTTTTCTGACTTTAATCATTTATAATACACATGGGATCAAACCACAGAATAGGGATCCTTCAGATTCTTCAAAAGTTTGCTGAGGTTTGTTAACTAGTATTATTATCCTAGTAGCCTCTAGAGACCTCAACGTGGATGTCATTGTGCTGGGGGGGGGTCTATTAGAATAAATAATATAATAATAATAATAGTTAATAAATAATAATAATTAATAAACTTCAGCAAACATTGGAGGAATCTGAAATCCCAGTACAGGATCCATATTCTATGGTTTGATCTCCATTACTTACGCACACCTTAGTAAGAAGCAGTTAGGTCAGAGCCTGGGGTTTGATTTGAACCCCATTACTAAGTAATATCTTACATTTCCGGGGTAGGATACCAAACTGCTTTAAAATGATACACATTGAGATCATCTCACTCAGGGCTGAAATGCAGCCACCTCTGGGGTGGAATGCAGCAGTGTTTTCACAGCATACAGCAGTGCTACAGAACAGGATGGGAAGTGATGCAGAATCTTGTATCCGATTAGACTGCAGAGGAAATATGGGCCAGAATGGAATTTGGCCAGAACACCAGGGATAACACTCCTTGTATTATAAACCGTGCTTTGGGATCTTTAATTCTTCCCCCTTCCCATTAAGGAACCTGGTTCGACGTTTCTGTTGCGGGATGTCACGTTCACCATGCGGGGGCGCCGATTCGACCGAATCTAGCTCTCCCCTACCTAGATGTTTATACCCGGCTTAGCACCAGAGTTGTTAGCGACTCAGCGGGATGAGCACTGCCTACCGAGTCTCCAACCCCATTTTCATTTTCTGCTTAAACAGCCATTGATTCCTCCTGGAAAATGCTGAAGATCATTTTACTTCCAAACAACTCTCTCGATCCGTCAGATGTTTTCTCCTCCCCGGCCCTGCGACACACGGGGCTTTTTTTTTTTTAAGCTGCTAAGGATGCTGGCATGAATCTTGGCCTTTGTGACTTCAGATTCCTTCGACTCCTGCTGCGCCGCCCCTTAATCAGTTCTAACTCACTATGTGTAATCCCCCCCTCATTGATCACCACAGAAACGACGTCTCCACTTAAAACGCTCCAGTGGCACAGCTTCAGTGTAGACACGCACTGCAGTGACAGGAGGCGGTCGCCTGTCACTGGAGTTAATCCAGCTCCCCTTGTGGTGGTAGCGAGGTCAATGGAAGAATTCTTCCGTCAACCTAGCGCTGTCTACACCGAGGGTGAGGTCGGCTTCATGATGTCTCTCAGGGGGCTGGATTTTTCCCCCCCCCCCCCCCCGAGAGATGTGGCTCTGCCGATATAAGTTCTCAGTGTAGACCAGCCCACAGATTGTGATTTCACACAACACACCGCAACGTGGGGGTAGGAACGGGCAAGCCAGCTTTGGATGGAATCCAAACAGATCTGAACTTTGATTCAAAGCTCAAACCTAACCTGAATGAACACACACACACACACACACACACACACACACTCTTTACATTTCAGAAATACAGAGAGAGATGGCCCAGTGGTTAGGCCATTAACCTAGACTGTGGCTTAAGTCCCTGCTCTGCTACAGGCCTCTAGTGGGACATGTCACTTGGGAACAAAGGGACTCACTTCCCCATCTGTAAAATGGGGGTAAAATATTGCCCTGCCTCCTGGGGTGTTGTGAGGATAAAAGCGTTAACGACTGGGAGGGGCTCAGAGACTGCGGTGATGGGTGCCAGATAGGTAGAATCATAGAATCATAGAATCTCAGGGTTGGAAGGGACCTCAGGAGGTCATCTAGTCCAACCCCCTGCTCAAAGCAGGACCAAACCCAACTAAATCAGCCCAGCCAGGGCTTTGTCAAGCCTGACCTTAAAAACCTCTAAGGAAGGAGATTCCACTACCTCCCTAGGTAACCCATTCCAGTTCTTCACCACCCTACTAGTGAAAAAGTTTTTCCTAATGTCCAACCTAAACCTCCCCCTCTGCAACTTGAGACCATTACTCCTTGTTCTGTCATCTTCTATCACTGAGAACAGTCTAGATCCATCCTCTTTGGAACCCCCTTTCAGGTAGTTGAAAGCAGCTATCAAATCGCCCCTCATTCTTCTCTTCTGCAGACTAAACAATCCCAGTTCCCTCAGCCTCTCCTCGTAAGTCATGTGCTCCAGCCCCCTAATCATTTTTGTTGCCCTCCGCTGGACTCTCTCCAATTTATCCACATCCTTCTTGTAGTGTGGGGCCCAAAACTGGACACAGTACTCCAAATGAGGCCTCACCAGTGCTGAGTAGAGGGGAATGATCACATCCCTCGATCTGCTGGAAATGCCCCTACTTATACAACCCAAAATGCCATTAGCCTTCTTGGCAACAAGGGCACACTGTTGACTCATATTCAGCTTTTCGTCCACCGTAACCCCTAGGTCCTTTTCTGCAGAACTGCTGCCCAGCCATTCGGTCCCTAGTCTATAGCAGTGCATGGGATTCTTTCGTCCTAAATGCAGGACTCTGCACTTGTCCTTGTTGAACCTCATCATATTTCTTTTGGCCCAATCCTCTAATTTGTCTAGGTCCCTCTGTATCCTATCCCTACCCTCCAGCGTATCAACCACTCCTCCCAGTTTAGTGTCATCTGCAAACTTGCTAAGGGTGCAGTCCACACCATCTTCCAGATCGTTAATGAAGATATTGAATAAAACCGGCCCCAGCACCGACCCTTGGGGCACTCCACTTGATACCGGCTGCCAACTAGACAAGGAACCATTGATCACTACCCGTACCACAGATAGATCACAGCAACATAGTCATTCAGAACTTCACGGTGGTGGTGAGGCTAGAACTCAGATCCTCGGACTCCAAAAGGTACAGGCACCAGCTGCTTGACCTGCAGAAGAATCTCCCTTTGGGGTTAGCAGTATAAGGGCCCTCACACGCAGCTGAGCACTTCTGATTCCATCCAGTGAAGGGCGCTGGTGCATATATAAAGGGCTCCTCTTGACAAATCCCTCGCCGTATCCCCAGGCTGAGAGACTGGGGGTCCACTGGAGCAAGCTTTGGGGATGCGCACCTCTGAACCCCTTTTGCAGTTCCACCATTGCTGGTTAGGCTCTCAGGCCGAATACAGAACGCAGCAGCAGCACGGGAAGCATTTGGGGTGGAAGCAGAATGGTGGAAGGGTTCCTCGTCCCACTGCTTGTTTTATTCTTTATTTTTCCATCGGAAAAAAAATCCATCAGGGTCCCAGCTGCCAGGGAATCTTCCCATCCAGTGTTCGCTCCCTCCCCCGCAGGCACCTCCCCCCTGTGGGGCAGGGGTGTCCCTCTGCCCCTCTCAGCTGCTAGACACTTTAGCATGGGGGGCAGGTGCAAATGTCTCCCTTCCCTCCCAGACACCCCACCACCTAGGACTGCCTCTCCCCATAATCACCTCAATCTTCCTATCCCCTTCCCTCAGGCACCTGTGGTTGTGTCTACACTGCATTGTAAACCCAGCGCTGTGGGACCCGGGCTTGGGGACTTGAAGTTTCCAAGCCGTGCTTGGAAGCGTAGTGCAGCATGAATGCAGTAGCAAAATGACAAGGCTTGGGCCTGAATGACAGCAGGACCTGGGCTCTGACCCCCCCCCCAAGCAGGGTCCTAGGACCCAGGTCCTGAGTGCTGGCTGAGCCGAGTCAGGCTGATTTGCGTGTGGACAGAAGGGACTCGGGCTCAAACCTGAGTCTGAGTCCGGGCTCAGCGTCTGTCTCTGCTGCACTACAGCCCCCGCGTCGGCTCAGGCTGTGGGGCTGCACACGTTTGGACGAGGGCTGGAGCGTGGGCTCTGGGACCCCGCGAGGGTGGAGGGTCCCAGAGCCCAGGCTCCTGCCTGAGCAGCTACACTGCCATTTTATAGCCCACATCAGCTGATCCGGGCCAGCCGCGGCTGTTTATTGTAGTGCAGACATTCCCTTAGGGTCTCCCTGCCCCTCTGCTTGGTCACCTCAGCGCCTAGGATTTTCCCTGCCCATCCCCCCCTCCCCATTAGGTGGGGCAGGGGGCATTTGCTTACTGTCCCCGCTCCGCGCAGTCACCTCAGGACCCGTGGGGAGGGCCCTGACTTTGTAGAAAATGGTTCTCAATGGTGCAATCATCTGCACATTTGCCACCTCACTGTGTACCCCTTTTTCCAGGTCATTTATGAATACGTTGAATAGGACTGGTCCCAGTACAGACCCCTGGGGACACCACTATTTACCTCTCTCCATTCTGAAGCTGACCATTTATTCCTACCCTTTGTTTCCTATCAGTAAGTTACTCTTATCCCATGACATCTTACTTTGCTTAAGAGCCTTTGGTGAGGGACCTTGTCAAAGGCTTTCTGAAAGTCCAAGTACATTATTTCTAGTGTATCGCCCTTGTCCACATGTTTGTTGACCCGTTCAAAGGATTCAAATTATTCTTGTTTACACCAGCATAAATCAGGAGTAACCCCATTGAATGAAAT
The DNA here is from genome assembly GCA_003942145.1 of Platysternon megacephalum. NCBI lineage: Eukaryota > Metazoa > Chordata > Testudines > Platysternidae > Platysternon > Platysternon megacephalum. Next base: position 1,370,750 of record QXTE01000223.1, read on the forward strand.
GAATTTACACTGATGTAAATCTGGTTCAAGTGAGATCAGACTCAGGCCCCTGCATCCAAGCTAAATTACTGAAGACTTCACAATCGAGCATGCAACGTAGCTGACTTTGTAGAAAATGGTTCTCATTAGTATGTGTGTGGAATGTACACACCATATCTTCAGAGTGTTACGGTATACAGTCATCTTTGGAAAAGTAGCCAATTTTCATTCCAACTTTTAGAACTGCCTGCTGCGGAGAGAGACCACCCTGGCTGAGCTCCTCAAGGGTTTCGTGGAGCCACCTGGAGACCCTGCCTCCTCCTTGGTACGTCTTGGAGCTTTGTCGGGGAGTGGGAGCAGCAGCCAACTTCAGAAAGCTCAGTGGACCTCAGAAAGGGAGACTCCAGCCCGCCAGGGAAAGATCTGTATGGAGCCGGGGGCATCATTCATTGAACATTCATTGCCACGGGTGAGAGACTGGAGAGCTCTACAGAAGAGACCTGGAGCATTTGCTTCTGCTAAGGGTACTTCCCTAACCCCGGGTACAGAATTTACTTTCTTTCCGCGCTCTCTTTGCTTCTGGCTCTGTGTCTGTGGCCCTCCTCTCATGCACCCCTGTTTTATAGCAGCGCACCTCCACTGGCTTCAGTGCAGGTACTCCTAACTTACACTCAGCTATTGGGCCCGACCAAATTCACGCTCCATTTTGGTCAATTTCATGGTCCTAGGATTTTAAAAATTATAACATTTCATGGTTTCAGATATTTAAATCTGAAAATTCATGGTGTTGTAACTGGGGGGGTCCTGACCCAAAAGCAGGCTTGGGGCGGGGCAGATGGAAGGCTACTGTAGGGGGGGTTGCGGTATTGCCACGCTTACTTCTGTGCTGCTGCTGGCGGCGGCGCTGCCTTTAGAGCTGGGTTACGTACCATACCATGCCACCCTCACTTCTGCACTGTTGCTGGTCGCGGTGCTGCCTTCAGAGCTAGGCTCCTGGCCAGCAGCTGCCACTCTCCGGCCACCCAGCTCTGTGAAATCTGGACTCCCCTACAATAGCCAGATTTCACGGGAGAGATCAGATTTCACAGTCTGTGACATATTTTTCATGGCGGTGAATTTGGTAGGGCCCTACTCATATACATGAAATCAGAATCAGTTTGTCTCTCTGCTTTTGCCCGAGTGTGGTTCACTTCTCTGCCTTCCCCCCACTACCCCTGACATTCTTCTTCTCTTGTAGATCAGAACCATGTGAGAAGATTTTATTCCCCTGGCTCTTACTTTCAGGCGGACACAGGACACCTACATACGCACACGCACATGTTAATAGCGATCAGATCACTCTGTGAAAGCAAACCGCTGACCAGGCAAAAATGAAAACTAAACCAGAAAAAAAACCTAAGAAATCTCCTTCTTCTTCCAGTAATTCCCAGCGCGAGGTGTCAGCCCTGGTTTCTGTAAGCCGCGCGCAGCAGAACGCAGGGTACTGCTGGCAGTGCTAATGATGTTACCGCCATCCGGCGATTAGGTTAGGAGATCCTCCGGGACTGGCCTGCGAGGTGATGGACTGAAAGCAGAACGGGAACTAAATTGCATTTCATTTCAATTTGGCCATAAATTTGATGATTTCGTCAGAGGAGGAGGCGGGGGAGCGGGGGAAAGCGATCGCTCGGTGTGGGGAGGGTAGAGAAGAGGTGCCGGGAGAGAGCACGACACGAGAAATTACATCGTTCTAATTTGTACCATTGTAGATTATTAATCAGAAGTGTCAAAGTCTTCAGGGAAGGGCTGTATATTACCTGCTCTCTATAGACTATTCATTGATGTAATAAGGGCTGGGAATATAGGCTATTGACTCACCCTGAGATTTATTAGATGGGAAGGGGCCAGTCAGGCCAGAGGCACATCAGGCAGCGTTGGTCTCTGTCCCAGTTTTCATGGGACGCACCATATTGTGCAAGAATTCTGTGTCTTATGTGTCAGGTCTCTAGGACATTAGACACATCCCAAAATACCTCTGGGGGCCAAATGATTTCATTGCGACGCAACTGTCACCTTACGATGTGGTGACGGCGCTCATTTCCTTGCTGATCATGAGGTGATCACGTCTTGACGTGATGTATCATGAACTGCACCACGACTTTATGACCTGGCCAGTTGGGGGCACGTATTGATGTTTGCGTCCCAACATGATGTGGTGACACTTTTGTTTCCAACATCACGTCAGGCGGAGATGTCTTTGCATGGGGTGCCGGGGTTTCCATTCTTAACATTGTCACGTGGTCACTACTGGGCACGACGTGTTGAGGTTCCCGTCCCGATGGTGCACCGTGGTGGCGTCCTGGCACGGTGAGTTGTTTTTCATTGCGATGCGGTGAGGGGTTGATGTTGGCATTGCAACGAGGCGAGGTGATGTCTTGGTGCGAAGGGTAGGGAGTTGTGTCGTGATGCTATAACACGGTGATGTCTCGGCACGTCACGGGAAGGGGTATTGATGTCACAAGGCAGTGCCACCGTGTCCCAGTGTGTTAATATTTGTGCCCTTTTCCCACCACACAGAGATCACCATGCTATGACTAGTGATGGGCAAACCTCAAACCAGCCAGGGGTCAGGTGGGATTAGAAACCTCCAAGCAGGCTGTCTGACCCCTCCACCCCCAAGACTCTTTGATGGTCTTCATGGGGGGATCTGAGGCCCTCCGGCCTCCTCTTTTGGTGTGGGTGGTCTGAGCCCACTTCCTCCCTGGACCACGTCTCCTGGGATTGGCCACAGCCTTCTTCTCACCCCCTCCAGCAGCTCCTTTCCGATAGAGGAAACCCCAAGACCCTTCTTGCCCCACCCCGTATTCATCGAGGCTGTTCTCCATGCCCCTAGCCTCCCCGCAATGCCGTAGTCTTGGGGATCTCCCCACCACCACAGTGTTCAGCCACTAGCCCCCCAGGGCAGGTTAGTAGAGCCAGAGAGATGCGTTCTAACCTGCACCGCTGTCAACGGCCCACAGGGGCCATTAGGGCAGCCAAGGAGCGCTGGGTCATAGGGACACCCCAGCCACAACCACCCCCAGCTGACCACACCCCCCATGCCTGGCAGCAGGGAGACAGGTGGCATAGGAGGAGCTGCTAGCATAGTTCTACAACGGTGAATATCTCCTTACCTAGGGGAGGTCTGATCTGCCGAGTGGAGGGCTGCTCTGCACTGGTGCAGCGGTGAAAAGGGTCTGGAGTTCGGCCCGCGCTTGAGGCCAAAGCTTTGAAACTCAGGTTTGAGAGAGATTCTCTCTAAATCGTAGCCGCGTCAGAGGATACTGGACTCCTGCTGAGGCAGAAACCCTGAGGCATCTGACTAGCAGCATATTGTCAAAGCTTGGCCTAAAGTTTGTGATCGTCATTCGCACACGCAGCTAGCAGGATTCCAGCGGCAGTCGTGGAAATTCGACCCCCTCTAGACATCTCACTGGTGCGTTGCACGGGTCGCTGCCTCAGAGGTACACACAACTGGGGTGACTGCATGCCCAGGCAGGGATGAAATATGTGAGCCTCAGACAGTGATGAGCTCCCAAAATCCTAATAACCGGGTCCTCGGTGGTTAGAATCATAGAATATCAGGGTTAGAAGGGACCTCAGGAGGTATCTAGTCCAACCCTCTGCTCAAAGCAGGACCAATCCCCAGACAGATTTTTGCCCCGATCCCTAAATGGCCCCCTCAAGGATTGAACTCACAACCCTGGGTTTAGCAGGCCAATGCTCAAACCACTGAGCTATATGGAGGTGGGGGTCTTTGCTCGCTCCGGGTTTTTGGTGGCATTTCGGTGGCGGGTCCTTCACCCGGAGCAAGTGGAGACACCCCCCCCCCCCCCCCCCCCCCCCCCCCCCCCCCCCCCCCCCCCCGCCCCCCCCCCCCCCGCCCCCCCCCCC